>VMBQ01018514.1:0-25295 GCA_007657795.1 Dreissena rostriformis | reverse complement strand
TTTAGTAGACATTCACACATAATTGCTTTTAAACAAATATCGCCATTTACTTTGCGTACTTGCCATACCAAATACATGATACCTTAATGTCATTTTATTTTTTTTATTTCATGGACTGGTAACTTGATTCTTACATTGATTGGGACGTCTCTGCCATTGCTCATTGCACGTGTATTTATATGGCAACCCGTTGTGTTCTATATCGACTGTATACTAGCAGCCGGATTATATAACATCTTCGTTTCGTTTTGTCCTTGCTCCTTGCTGCCTTAAACCTTATGCAATGCAGTATTTACGTACTTATTAGCATTATTTGTGGTATAACTACTTCTAGCAATAGTTTTTGTTTTTGATTTTATAAATAGTTGGTCGAGCCTTATAGAATTTAGAGTCGGTTTAAACCTTATACAAATATAATATTATACTGCTGTGTACTATAGCATCACACATTTTAGAGAACCAATAAAGTATGGCTTATACGTACGGTATATGTGCTTTCACGTGAATATAAATACTTCCCATGCAATTGCATTTATAATGACTATGTATGTCTAGTATTCACGCTAACATTTCCTTTCCACACTTCACTAAATTGCATGTGCTGCCACTTAATATTTAGTGCACTTATGTGTTATGCGGTCTTGACACTTGAAGAACATAACTTAAATATAGATTTGTACAATTATTCTTTAATGCTCTTGAAAACAAGTTAACAATCTATCAGCAGACGAAGTTTTTTTCGCTATAAAGTAATGTAGAACCTATAAAACTCATTGCAGTGTTTGTGTAAATTATTCAGCTTACTTAGGACTGAATAAAACATGAAAGAGTCTTGACTACTATCCTCTATTCCTATAACTTCGTGCAGCCTTACAAGTTCGTTCATTACTTGATGACGTCGATAAGGACAAGGAACGAACGCGCATGTCCGAACTTTGTTCAAGAGTGCAAGCCATTATTGCCGAAGCCGATTAAGCGAAANTAATTATGTTTGCTAAGTAAACAGCATTTAGTTATGCCGAAAACATATTTTATAACCTATATGCTCTTATGACACTAAAACATAAACAGTAGAACATACCCCGCAGACATTTGCACTTCATTGTATAATGGACATTATGAACACAAATTGTAACTTTTCACAACGAGTGCATTTTTGCATCACAATCAATTATAATTTTGAATCCAATATGCAAAGTACAAAGACATACTAAATCAAGTAAATACAATTTGCAAGTTTCATATATAATGATGGTTGCTAGGTAATCAGCAGTTTTTTGTTAATGTAATTATCAATTTAATATATAATGAGAGTTGCTGGGTTAACAACATTTACCTTTGTGTTGTACACACCTTAATCGTGACAACAATTATCATATATGGTATTTAAACTTATGTGTTATATTAGTTTCTGGAGTTTCACTTCTTTATATTGTGTGCATTTTATTCATTTCTTTACTTTTAATGTGGATTGTACCTGTTATAATACGTTCGTCTTCGTTTAGACGCACAAAAACGGCAAGTATTATTAAATGTGTAAGGTATGATTACAATTGACCAGGTATATGTTGAATTCCACTTTTAGAGTAAATGATACATAGGTACTTTACAATTTTAAAATGTCATACCGATCGTCTTTTGACACGAAACATTTGAGTTCAAAGCAAAGTTGAACAGTTTAACTGCGGTATTTTACTAATACTGCAACTAGTTCAGTTATAGCGGATTGTCTGTAATGTATTATTTATCTTAATGCCAGACTGTGTTTAGTTTGAACCATTTTATAAAGACAATTCAACTGCAACGTAAAGATTGAAAGCAAAGTCAATCGCTCTAGTTCGTTTCTTGGACTGAGCCAGTGCTTGGTTTCTATGGAAGGAACAAAAAAAAATTCTTCGATTGGAACCCTGGGACAAACAGTCGCATTGCATCACATAATTTAAAATACTGCATTGTACTTTATATTCATTGCTATGAATTCACATATGCTAGTAGGACGCACATGAAGCTTTTGAACAACTGCCATATCGTCTCCAGAATAAAACACATAACACTTTTGGTACTGATAAGTGGAAATATCAAAATTCACACACATAATTATGCTATACAAATATAACATATTTTATCAACTATATGCTCTTATGACACTAAAACATAAACAGTAGAACATACCCTGCAGACATTTGCACTTGTAAGGCACTAACGAAAAGTGTTCTAGTTTGAAAGAATTCCACTACCAGAGAGAATATAGACACTTGGAGGAGCTAAGACAAACATAATTATTCACGCTATGGTTGGGGTGACGGTGAAAAGGTGCTAACGAGATGAAGATTGGTTTAACATAATTTATATTTTATTAAATTTTAGCTTCTTGGCATACATACAAAATTTGAATAATGGAATTTGTGTCATAACAAACATAGACTTTTCAAAATCAAAGCGTTTAGCTTACGATGCTAAAGCAGAGGGGGAGATATTAACCTCGGACATTTTAATTTTAATTTAAAAAATACTTTAAATTGTGTTTTCTTCTAACTGGTTGTCACATTGTTTGGAGAACTAGCAACTGAAAAGGGTTTTACCCACATGTCTTTTAACATATAACTTTGTTCGCAACGTCTGCTCTGCAAAATAATCATTAGATGTTTAAAATACTGATTGTTCAAATGTGTTTATTTGTTAAATTATTCATTGTCGTAATTAAAATCTAAAATTAATGAATGCCACTCTTATATACGTTTGCTAAATGAAATGTTATAATAATTAATATATTTACTAGACTTTTAAATGTTTTGCATTTTATTTCACTTGGTCCCTTTTATGTCAATGATAAGTTAACCATAACATGGTTCTTCCTTAACATTAATGTGTAATCTGTTCTTGAGCAATATGAAAAAACTGTCTTTTTTTTTGGATTCACAATACTTAATGTCGATATCAGTTGACCACGTTTGCTTACTAAAAGTTTTTTTTTTTTAAACTTGGATATACATAAAGTAAATATTTGATGAGGGCAATCTCTCTTAGGCGTGCGATCGGTCTATTTCAAATTAACGGTGCTATTTTATGTCGGACATAGGTGTGGTATTTATGATTGTTTCTTTAACTAATTTGTTATGTTTGAGTGAAATAAGTATTGATTTTGTTTCTTCAAAATTTACAAGACAAACTAATTTTCTTCACGACGTAAATACGCAAACAGTTTTTTTTAATTATCAAATTGATCTCATGTTAACACTATTACCATGTTAACACACGGCAATCAATCGATGTTTCGGTGTGTGCCAATCATAATTGTGTCACTGTTTGTTTTCGTGATTCCTAGTTACTTAATGTATATCCTTCACTAGATATTGTCGAACGCTCTGTCTTTCACCGTTCCTATCGTTCACATAATGTTTATATTTTCAAGTTGTAGTCACGTATCGTTTTCGATAAATATATATACAATATATGTTATGCATTTAATTAATTTTTAGTAGACATTCACACATAATTGCTTTTAAACAAATATCGCCATTTACTTTGCGTACTTGCCATACCAAATATATGATACCTTAATGTCATGTTATTTTTTTATTTCATGGACTGGTTACATGAGTCTTACATTGATTGGGACGTCTCTGCCATTGCTGATTGAACATGTATTTATATGGCAACCCGTTGTGTTCTATATCGACTGTATACTAGCAGCCGGATTATATAACATCGTCGTTTCACTTTGTCCTTGTTCCTTGCTGACGTAAACCTTATGCAATGCAGTATTTACGTATTTATTAGCATTATTAGCAGTATAACTACTTCTAGCAATAGTGTTTGTTTTTGATTTTATAAATAGTTGGTCGAGCCTTATAGAATTTAGAGTCGGTTTAAACCTTATACAAATTTAATATTATACTGCTGTGTACTAGCATCACACATTTTAGAGAACCAATAAAGTATGGCTAATACGTACGGTATATGTATTTTCACGTGAATATAAATACTTCCCATGCAATTGCATTTATAATGACTATGTATGTCTAGTATTCACGCTTCCTTTCCACACTTCCCTTAATTGCATGTGCTGCCACCTAATATTTAGTGCACTTATGTGTTATGCGGTCTTGACACTTGAAGAACATACCTAAAAATATAGATTTGTACAATTATTCTGTAGTGCTCTTGAAAACATGTTAACAATCTATCAGCAGACGAAGTTTTTTCGCTATAAAGTAATGTAGAACCTATAAAACTTATTGCAGTGTTTGTGTTAATTTTTCAGCTAACTTAGGACATAATAAAACATGAAAGAGTCTTGACTACTCTATTCATTATGACATATTTAATGAGAACATTAAATACAATGTGTTCCCTTTTATGACTTATACGGCTGATCCTTTGTATTTCATAAATACGCTTGATCAACTCAAGCTTTTATGCGCAGCATCACCACAACGACAAAAACACAATGATACAATATTAATAAAGCAATTCAAGTTATGACATAACGCGATCAACACGGTTCTGTAATGTGTTCATCAGCTGCATGCCGTCGACCACATTTCAGCCGCAACGCTGAATTAATCATAAAGCAATTAACCCATGTATGCCTATTGAACTCTCCCATCCTTCTAAATTGGATCGATTTATTACCAAAATTTGGGATGTCTAGTATATTTTTTTCTATATTTAGAAGAATTCTTACAGAAATGCCTTTAAGCAAACAGCGCAGACCCATATGAGACGCCGCATCATACGGCGTATCATCTGGATCTACGCTGTTTGCCAAGGCCTTTTTTCTAGACGCTAGGCATAAATGGGTTAATTTACTAAAACATGAAATAAACATCACAATCTGAACACAAATTAATGTTTGATTTCGGCGTTTTAGTCATATTGTATAATTCTCTTACCATAGACACAATCGAGAGAAAAGACAGCGAGTAATTTAAAAACTCAAGCATGGACAATAGAAGAGGATCGGATTATGACTGCATTTAATATTTCAAAGCAGCAAAGCAAGACTTATACCGACATGCATTTTTTAGTTTACTAGCAATTGATTATTTTTCGGAATAACAATCAATATGATTATACATGATTATACATATGCGCTGTTTATCTTAATAACTGTAGGGCACAATGTTTCGATGAAGGCAGTCCTCGAAATGCGAATGTCTTGACGCCGTTGTCCATGAAACATTCATAACATAAATGTTAAAAACACCTGCGATCAAAATACGGATAAACTCTTCTCTGTTTTACACAGTCATGCTAACATTTAATATCACGGGAATCGGGCATTCAAGAGCAATCACTGGCGTTTGTTTTTCAAAATATTTAGACTATTATAATCGTCTCTATGCTGATTGCCACGACTTTGTATGTCAAATATATTTACTTAAAATAGGATCACTGGGATTTAAATTTAGAAAATAAAGATTGCCAATACCTTATAACTTAGAAAATCGCCATTTAAGGTGATGTTCGAAGATTCATGAACATTTCATTAATAATAAAATCATAACTTTGTTAAAATATTGGAACCATATGTTAATTGTATAGCATGCAATACAATAAAATCATAACGAAAATACTGATAACATGTTAACGGCTTATTCGAAAAGTTGACACATCTGTATATGTTGAGACATTGTATTTACATTTTTAATGTAATTTATGCTGGTTATAATTTGCAAACATGCTCTCACTTTTAAAACAATGAAGACATTTATATAAGCAAATAAGATAAACCAATTGATAGGTAACCGCGGATTTTGTTTTACTGCAGCCATTTATAAAATGAACTTTATCATGAAAAATGCGATTAATATCATGTTAACGGTATTTTCAGCAAATATTGAAAACGAATATACCATTTACACTTTCATGTATCAATTGTAAATGCATTTGTATTGAAGGTATATTTTTAATTTATAAGCTCTAAATATGTGGGGCTTTATGAAATAGTATTTTATAAAAACACAACGATAGCTAACTTAAACGCCGCTGATAATATGTGTCCCACCGTATAATTTAAATCGTGCAAATATGGTATTTAATATACTTTCTGACTGTTAAAGGATTTCATTTCTCCGTATTTAAAGTCTTCGTTTTAGTGTCTGCATTGGGAAGACACAAGTGTTCTCGCCATTTTTACATCCACGTACATGTACCTGTACAAAATATCTCAGAGATTAATACTTATATGCTATTTAAACAGTCCATTATTAATTTTGTTATAAAAAAGCACACACTTTGAACAGTGACAATATTATAATCAGGAAGATTTCCTATTATTATTACCTGTCTTTGATTTTAACACTTGCTCCGCTTTGATAAATACTATTTTAACATTGAGATATTGGCAAACTGTTTACAAATATTTGATACAAATGCTGTGATATCAAATAGAGGTATGTTCCCTATCGTGTGTCTGTCTTTTTTTTAAATTATAAAACACATGGTTAATACTGCTTAATGATTTACCAACGTATGCGACTTCTTACCCGGAAGATGTGTATGTGTATAAAAAAAACTATTACATATCTTGCATACATTAATACAATGCGATATTTATGATCATTCTTGACTTATTTATATTATGTAGGAATACATACCTTAATAAGGGCGTATTCCTTAAATCAACTTACTATTTTCCTGCAAGAAATTTTGTCTGCGTTTATTCTTTTGTCTTTATGGGTAAATGACCTTTAAAATGTATCATATTTCATTGGAATACACATCGCTTCACCACAAAGCAAATATTGTATGGGCTCATTGCACTTATTTTCAATGAATTTAATACGATCCCGTAAACATTTATTATTGTCCGCTCCTAATTCGTTCTTGTTGAAATGCAAGTCGCATAAATGTAATACAATCAACAGTTTGGTATGAATGAACGCGCATTTAAGTTAATCGTCATATAAGTTCTGCTTTTGGTATATACATACAAATCTAATATTTTGAGTATTTCTAACTTGTCACACCTCAGCTTTGAAATGTTTCTTTATTCTTCTACTCATAGGTTCTTAGTATCTGCGTTACTGAATACATGTTGATTACACAGAATATATTTTAAAAGTGTTGGTTGCATTTATTTTGTAAATAATGTTTTTAAAGCATGTTTGATTTAATAATACTACTACTTCTACTACTACAACAACAACTACACTGGCAGTCACTGGTCAGTAATAATTAGCATTTGAAGTTACTCTGTTCAGCACATGTGTGCTAACGTATATTTTTTACACTCGTGTTTTCCGTTTCCGTTATATAGGTTTAATTATTATTGTTTATTATTCATACACGCGTCTGACCGAAATGAGATATCAATGATGTGTGCCGTGAAGACATTGATTGGTTTTGCACTATGATCACACGCTTAAAGAGTCATTTATGTTATCTGAACGTGCTGTTTGTAATTTAATATTTGTGCAAACACTGTCACATCAAAAGTAAAAATGATTGTTTACATTTTATTTCTATACATATTATTTAACGTTGTATGCGAGGGGGCTCCCATGTGTGTTATATTTATGTATATTTACGTACATTCAAAATAGATGACGACCATGAGTATGCTAATGTAAATTCGTTTTTATTCTCCGAAAACCTATTGACAGTACGATGCGTGGTCTAAGAAGTGGCTTTTGATAAAACATTCTAAGTTGTCCCATGTATTATGTAACAGAGCAAATATACAGGCGCCATAAACGTTGGAGGCCACTGAAAACGAGGTATTTATATACAATAATTACCTTTATATCAAATTTGAGTTAATTAGCATGATAAGTACTTCCCGCCTTCTGATGGATCATTTGTTTTGTGTATATCTTTTATAAAGCATGTCGTTTTTATATAGTGTGCTACCGAGGCCTAAACATATTTAAGTAGGTAATCCATTACCAAAGTACAGTTCTTTTTTAGCATGTCAAATATTTGTTGAGAACATCAAAGATTGTAATATTTTGTATGGAAGAACACATAGATGCATATCAAGATATTCGATGCTGGTATTTATCTTGTAAACTTTACATTGCAGTTCAAGTTGATAGCATAGATTTACCGATTTGTCACTCAGACAATCTGTTGAATGGATTGTTGAGGGGGTGAACCGCACAACTCTATACATCAGTGTCTGGAATCTTATGATAGAACATGTTCACTTTGTAGCTAGATAACTCGTACCACCGTTAACGAAAGTAATTATATATTGGTTGATATTCAATTATATGAAATAGGTTCGTTAGTTTCTCCTTTGGATATAAGCGTTCGCCGAATACACACATCTTTTACCCGGTTTTATTATCATTCCCTACTGCGCATCTATTGCACATGCGTGGTTTCTTGGTATTCGTGTGTCACACATTATTAAGACTACTCCGACCAAGTAGACGGCGCGTGGAGAAACAAGTGCCTATATTCATTACACATAGCACATCGTACCATCCATCAACAAGAGTTAATCCCACCGTGTGTGACTTTAGAGAAGGCTGCTGGTTGAAACACTTGTCTTTCAATTTACAAAATCTCCTAACTTTATTTGTCTCAAACTCAAACGATTTTTTCCGAGAAAAGAATTCCTTTTGTGTCGATATATTTTTGCTTAAGGCACCAAATATATTATATTCATAATATTACCGAAGCATCAATTTCATAGCATTTTCAAAGACATTTTATTGCATATTATTGCCGAAGACATTTACAAAATATATGTTATGCTATAGCCCTGCGAAACAAAACCTAAATATATTTTCCGAAAAAAATAAGAAGTACCGCAATCAGTTTTTGGGAAATAAAACGTGTTTTCATTCGCTTCACTTATTGAAAAAAATACATCTTAAAATATTTATTGAAGTATGTATGATAAATACATTCACCCGACTAGGGATACCTGCGTAAACCGGAAGAAAATTTCGTTCTATTAGTGTTTGCTTTATAGAATGTTATACCTGATAAATGTCAAATTGCCTATTTCTGTTAAATATCTAAACGTTTAGTTATCTACGACACCACTTTGGAAGTATACATGTGGGTGAGGTCACTCTGAATGTAATTGAACATAACTGAGAACGGCAAAGCGTTTCTGTTTCACTTTTTCCACCTTTAGTCGAGGCAAAGTCATGAATATTTATTACACATTATTCAATACTTTTGTAAAGTATTCCACTTATTTGATGTTCTGATTTTTAAATATGACGTCTGTGCTTTTTTTGCTGAAATGTATATATTTTATGAAGGTTCACAAGTGCGAATTTGACCTTATATAACTCTACAAATTAATATCTACGCACACCGTTTGATGATTTATTGTCACACGTTTTGAACATCAAGACTAACGCTATTTGCCCACTATCCACACTCTTTTGGAACGGCATGTTTCCCATTGTCTCTCAAAGGGCGCGGTTTATTGCTGTTATGGTTGTTAATTAAAGTAAATTTGGTTATAAATGTCAATACCTTCAGTTTATTCATGCCAACGTACTAAGCACACACGGTTTCTCCCGGTAAAATACAGGAGTAATTGCCGATACGTCTTAGTATAAAACCGGTATCCCGCAGGGTTTTTGCCGCAAATAATATAAGGAAACCTTAGTCCACTGTAACTTAAATTACTAAAATGTATTTGTGTTTCCGATAGAATAAATGGAATCCTATGTAACAGTTATTCGTTAAAGCTCTTTTATATTTAAAAGGGGATCGTAGCGCTCGAATTCGCATTATGTTACACGATGAGGAATATAAACGTTTGGTCATTAGCCACGTGGTGCAAACAGCTGATGTCATTATTCCCTGCCCTTGTACTGCTCAGTGTCATTGTGACCTGTAAGAAATGTAGCATTGTTTAATATTAAAAGATATATTTGTTGGCATACATATCTTACCGACATAATTACTAAATGAATGTCTTCCAAAATTAAGTGGCGATCTACATTATCAAAGTAGTGTTTAAAGATGTTTTTTAAATAATTTCCGTTCTACAATACTCATATGTCGATGTCCGGTGTCGATGGATGATGAACTGCACTGAGTTTTAGTTCAGCGACAGACATACCATAAGCATGTAATCATTAACCGTAATAACATGTTCACATCATTATTCGTCTCCTCAGGATCATTGAAACAGACACGGGCAAAAATTTAGTATTATCAAGTAGTAATGATAATCACATAGGCTGTGTTCTGGCGTATGTATTTTATTACGTATACACTTGTTATGATGTCTGTAACGCACTTCGAGTGAAAAGGCTATTGACATGCCCTGTGTCCTGACATACCTCTTATCATTACTACACATTGAAGATAACCATTTCGGGAATAAGCATGGCTCATATTTGACTGTGATTTAAATACTTAACGAGGACTCTCTGACTCGAGATTTATTCACAAATATGACGGGGTATACATGCCATAGTTTTAGTGCTGAAATTGGTCATTGCACCACCGCACTTTGGTATCGACTATACTACGATGTTAAACAACAGTGTGCAAACGCTCTTGAGACAAATCCAAAGTTCGTTTCAGTAGCACAATATATATGTTTATACCTACGGACTTCTTCGCCCATCATCATGACCATTGTTATATAAGTTTAACTGATGGTTGCTATTCTTCCGCAATTTACTGCTTAATTATGTTTGCTTGTTAATCAATTTAAAACCAATTGCATTTTTGTTCAAGAATATGTGCCACAAATTGTGTACACTAAAAGCAATATTTATGAACCAGTTAAATAAAAAAATCGAATTAGTCACATAATCATCCGAATATAAATCTCAAATACGTTATATAAACAAATGAATACAAGACACACGGCCATATGCTTCTTGATGTTAACACGGTCTTCAACGCTCTCAAATGCAATTTGTAATGTAAGAAGCCCTCTGGGGACATAGGCAGCACATTCATTCATACGACCAGCAGCAATCACACAGGGAACACACGTGTAGTATAACTTATTCAAGTCTCATACCTTATCAGAGTGCTTGTATAATGTCTCGTTCTAATCCGATTAAAGACGGAGCTCGTCACAAATTGGACATATTTATAGTGAACAGACAGACACGAGGAAAAAGCGTCTACATTTGACAATTATAATAAAAAAATCAATTACTTTGGCAGAGATTGTATTTGACATTATATCCATATAATGAATTTCTAAAAGTCATACAAGTTTGCACCGGTCCAAAGGGTCAGCATTGTTGTGATTTATATATCTGAAACATATGTTTCTTTAAAAGCTTCTTATTTAAAACGTATTCTTGTATAAATCACGTTCGTTTGTATTGGATTGGATAATTGTTTCGAAAATGCGAGTTTTTTTTCTACACTACCCCACAGCCTAAAACACTTTCTATAGTTCAAAATAATTAGAACTTATATGTAAATATATCTGAACATGATTTATGATTAAAATTTACAGGATACACATATAAGACGTGGGATAGACACCGACAGTTTAGTTTTCTTTCCTTATTCTCTTCATAGTAATAATATGCGAATGCAAAGATTTCAATCACGCGTTATTATTTTCATTCAAAAATGCAGAACTTGTATACGTGTCATGCACTATTTGGCTGCTCTGGTTTTCGTTAATATTGATCTTGTCGCTAGATGGCCTTTTATGGGTCACATTTTTGACAAAACTACGTGTTGAAATATAATATATCATAACCATTGCCGATCATATCCTGTGCCCACAACTAACACATCAAATCTTGCAAAAGCTATTTGACAAGCTGCATGAATGAATTTGTCAAAAGAGATATTTGCGCATATTCATTGTAGCAGAAAATCGATATCATTCTTACATGGGGGTTTGCATGATCTAATAATAGATTTACCACAGAAAATGGCAAATTGTCATAGATTTAAAAACGAATCTATGCATAATAATCAATATATATAATAACAATGCCACTCCTGAGTTAAAATGTTAAAAATTCGTTCATGGATAATCATCATGCTAAATTGGTAAAACTAAAAAGCGTGTGTAACGCCTTTCATCAAGGATGCTGAACATACTTATATTGCTAATATTGCCAGTAAAATACTCTTAAATAATCAGTTGTAACGATAAAGCTTAGGCTTTGGTTTCGAGTCTATAAATTTATTTATTTCACTATTGTTATTATTTGAGCATATAAACAATGTTTAAGTTTTGTTTGTAAAAAAAATGTAAAATGACATTAAAAGTAACATTAACACTCAAAAATCAACGGAAATTTCGTTAAGCATTTCGTAAAATAAAAGTTTCCCAATAATCAATCAATTTTCCTTAAAGCAAAAGCCGAAATTTCAAAACGAGATGTTTTCTGGTAACATTGATGTTTAAAGATACAAAATGCTTGTTTTGATTTTGTGAGTGTCACAATTGTTGATTTTTGAGTATAATTGTGGCTTTAAGAGGAACAAGATGTGAGACAGTCCCCTTCCATATTCCAAAAAAGAAATCGCATGCTGAACATGCTAATCATTGCTTAAGTGTGTGTAAATCATTTCAATTAATCACCTCTCTTGAAAGGCAAACCACAAAACGAACTATCTACGATTATAACAGGATAGGTCAATCTACCTTTAAACATACGGATGTTTTCAAACATAGTTATAGTGATCCCAATTGTCACGTTTTGTGTGCTTAAAACTTGTTAGTGTTTTACTTGCATTTGTTCTCTTAATGAGACAATACGCCCCGCACTCGCGCATTCAGGTCTCGAATGCCTTCATTTGCTTAGAACCAGCAAACGTATTTGAATTCAATGTGTGAATGTTTAATGAATTCTGTCCTCATTTTCAAAAGCCTTTTTTGACCGATGGAGTCCTTGCACCCCGAAACATTTTGATTTCATGTGCGAGACCCGCGCTCTTTAACGACTCAATTCGAAATTTGACTATGTCATTTATAATATAATAAATTATGTTTCATTCGAAACACATTTGTGTAGAGTTGTCAGAGGTTCAACATTATAAATATGGAGTTATTCTTATACGAATATACAATGTCTAAGATTTGTTTATATATAATAATCACGCATCATTGTAACAGTAACATAAGACTTAGTAACCTAACATGAATATGAAATGTAGTCGCCATCAAACGTCTATAAACAGTTGTTTGTCCTTTCATTTTGACACACATATTAATATAAATATCAAACGATTGAAGTTCATTTAAATACAGTCGTATTACCGGTATCGATTTCCTGACATTGTGTAGACGTAATACAAAAATGTAAGGATGTTTATATGCATTGAAGAAATCTTAAATAGCTTGCGAACAATGATCCATGACGTAATGTTATATGCATAGTCGTAACAAGAACAAGCGACCATGACTTGTTAAATTAACGAAACAGGACAAGAACGCAACATCGTTATTTAACATTTGACTTTATATAAGGGTTAATCATGACCAGAAAATGATTCTTATCTGCGACCTCCCAATAAATATTCTTACTCTCCAAATGTTTGGTTGTTTGAATGAAATACATACTCGTATGCGTTTCGTTTTTACTGTATACTAGCCATAGATGCGGTTTCGGAAAATTGTGAAAACTTAAATTTACTTTTTGAAAGAGAGTCTTATTTATTTCAACGTTTTCCACTTACGTATTGCTAGGTTAAAGTTTCCAAGCCTCTATATACGAAAATACAGTTTTAGTAACCAAGTATGTGACACATATCATTTACAATACGTAACATACAAATCAAATCAAATCAATATTTATTTATTGTCGATATGATATACAAAACATTATAAAACATAAGCTATGAATAGATTTTGACCGACCTTAACATTGTTTACCATTTTTTATAAATAAACAACCAAAACGAAGACCCATTTACACTATTTTGCTCTTCATGGTATCTCTTCCGCACAGAATGATATACATAGTAATGTCAGAATCTAAGTCTTTGGAGACCTATGCAGCTCATCTATCACACCGATATAGCATGTACTGTATTAATTATTAAAAACCCGGTATCCAATTAGAATTCAAATATATTGTTGGATACTTAACTAAAATGGAAACGGAAATTGTTCCCAATTTTACATATTTATAGTGAAAACGACAACACATTTCATGTGAACATTGTTGCATCTGTCTCAAATAATATTAATTTGAGCAATTCCTGCGTTTTACATTATTGCAAGAGGAAACGAATAGCTGTCGGTTTTAAGAAACATTCACCTGTACATAAGATAAAGCTGCACATGTTAACTGTATTATTCAAAATATAATGTTGTGATTATTGTATTAACTATTCATTGTTTTAAGAAATATAAGTGTGCTTTTTACTAGACTTGTAAAAATTAAACACCGTTTCACTACTCAAGTACTGAAATCGAATATCTAACACTTATTTAATTTGTACTATCAAGGGATACGTTCACATTATATCTTAAAGATACACAAGGTATAGTTTATTTCGATATTTTAATAAGTCAGATTGCTATGCATTCCTTTCAATGCTGTGTGGTTTTTCATTGAAATTCAAAATGCAGATCACGCCTCAGTTCGATTTTCAATAAGCCCGCACGTGTTTGTATTACTATGAATCGGTCACCTATGGTCGTCTTCTGTATAGGTCGTGTTTTATGAAAAAAATAAGATGTTGAACTATACCACACCAGATATTTTTTCTTTCGTCTAAATTCCACATTGATCTGAAACACACTGTAATAATTGCTTGGACATTAGTTTTTTTGAGCTGCTAGAACGGATTCGTCGTAGTTGAAAGAAATAGTCATATCCTTGATGGGAAAACATGTGTTTGTTGTTTATCCCATAGGTATTCCCGAGGATGCTATATGCAGTTATCAAAATAGTCATGTTCAATAACCTGAGACATTAACCATATATTTACTGTGCAGGTCAGTGACAAACAAACACAAACATAACTTCTGGAATCGTGGAACCATTGCGATAATGTCTAAAAACAGGACCCAGTCATTGTTGATTGTGAGCAGCGCAATCTTTGTGCCTGGATCCATGTGCTGTGGAATACAATTGAAATCGGAATAACATTTCAATGAAACGTTCTTTGAAGAATTACTTGCTTTTATGATGCATTATCCAAAAAAGTGCCGTTGTCTCACGAGAGTAGAACCTGACCATTTGCGATTAATCTTGAATACATAGAAAACGTGTTATTCATGCGACACTTTATGTCTTCCAACACATTTGGGCGCGGGATGTTTATTTGTGTCAATCTAAAACGATTTATGCAACATTTTTCTAAACTACGGTCACTCTGGAATTTCTTGAAACGCTTTGTCTCAGACAGCAGTGGCTCATTACCAGCTTTGTGTGTTTTTAATTTCATGTATGTAGCCACCAATTACAGAAATGCCATTGATTTATTGCAACGCGGTTCTCTGCGGTATCACCCTAAAGTTGAAATGCTGGTACTGTTAGAAAGAAAAAATGTTAAACGTTGTTAGAAGAGCCAGTTGTATATGCTCACAAGAACCTTTCGTTTGTTTGACATACAAAAAGGCACCTATGTTACTCATTACCTTGTGTAATCTAATTTGGTCTTACTATCCAAATCTTTCAGTAGATTATGTCATTTATTGTGAACGTTTTAGGTGTGTAGCCAGTTATATATTGAAACATAGAACATGATAGGTCATGATTACTTTAAACTACGTACAATTATGAATTCATAAATAATTGCCATTTTTCAAGCTTCACTTTTTATGCACTAATTATGCCCATCTCCTNTGATTAAAATTTACAGGATACACATATAAGACGTGGGATAGACACCGACAGTTTAGTTTTCTTTCCTTATTCTCTTCATAGTAATAATATGCGAATGCAAAGATTTCAATCACGCGTTATTATTTTCATTCAAAAATGCAGAACTTGTATACGTGTCATGCACTATTTGGCTGCTCTGGTTTTCGTTAATATTGATCTTGTCGCTAGATGGCCTTTTATGGGTCACATTTTTGACAAAACTACGTGTTGAAATATAATATATCATAACCATTGCCGATCATATCCTGTGCCCACAACTAACACATCAAATCTTGCAAAAGCTATTTGACAAGCTGCATGAATGAATTTGTCAAAAGAGATATTTGCGCATATTCATTGTAGCAGAAAATCGATATCATTCTTACATGGGGGTTTGCATGATCTAATAATAGATTTACCACAGAAAATGGCAAATTGTCATAGATTTAAAAACGAATCTATGCATAATAATCAATATATATAATAACAATGCCACTCCTGAGTTAAAATGTTAAAAATTCGTTCATGGATAATCATCATGCTAAATTGGTAAAACTAAAAAGCGTGTGTAACGCCTTTCATCAAGGATGCTGAACATACTTATATTGCTAATATTGCCAGTAAAATACTCTTAAATAATCAGTTGTAACGATAAAGCTTAGGCTTTGGTTTCGAGTCTATAAATTTATTTATTTCACTATTGTTATTATTTGAGCATATAAACAATGTTTAAGTTTTGTTTGTAAAAAAAATGTAAAATGACATTAAAAGTAACATTAACACTCAAAAATCAACGGAAATTTCGTTAAGCATTTCGTAAAATAAAAGTTTCCCAATAATCAATCAATTTTCCTTAAAGCAAAAGCCGAAATTTCAAAACGAGATGTTTTCTGGTAACATTGATGTTTAAAGATACAAAATGCTTGTTTTGATTTTGTGAGTGTCACAATTGTTGATTTTTGAGTATAATTGTGGCTTTAAGAGGAACAAGATGTGAGACAGTCCCCTTCCATATTCCAAAAAAGAAATCGCATGCTGAACATGCTAATCATTGCTTAAGTGTGTGTAAATCATTTCAATTAATCACCTCTCTTGAAAGGCAAACCACAAAACGAACTATCTACGATTATAACAGGATAGGTCAATCTACCTTTAAACATACGGATGTTTTCAAACATAGTTATAGTGATCCCAATTGTCACGTTTTGTGTGCTTAAAACTTGTTAGTGTTTTACTTGCATTTGTTCTCTTAATGAGACAATACGCCCCGCACTCGCGCATTCAGGTCTCGAATGCCTTCATTTGCTTAGAACCAGCAAACGTATTTGAATTCAATGTGTGAATGTTTAATGAATTCTGTCCTCATTTTCAAAAGCCTTTTTTGACCGATGGAGTCCTTGCACCCCGAAACATTTTGATTTCATGTGCGAGACCCGCGCTCTTTAACGACTCAATTCGAAATTTGACTATGTCATTTATAATATAATAAATTATGTTTCATTCGAAACACATTTGTGTAGAGTTGTCAGAGGTTCAACATTATAAATATGGAGTTATTCTTATACGAATATACAATGTCTAAGATTTGTTTATATATAATAATCACGCATCATTATAACAGTAACATAAGTCTTAGTAACCTAACATGAATATGAAATGTAGTCGCCATCAAACGTGCGACATTTACTTGTAGTAACTGTATCGAAAAGAGAACAAGTAGGTAATATGGTAATTAAACATATGGCTTTATATAAGGGTCCTCATTTCCAGAAAATATTTATAATCTGCGACATTCGAAATATTTATTCTCACTTGCAAAATGTTTGTTTGTTTACGATTGAAATACATTCTTGTATGCGTTTCGTTCTCACTGTATACTAGTTATCCACCCATGCGAAATTCGTCGGACCTCGGACAGATCCGTTAAAATTTGGTCCGATAATATTATCGAAACTTTCGGACCTCCTGTCCGACTAAAATAAATAAATAATATGTCATTTTATTTAAATGATCACTAAACTAAGAATATGTAACAACAACGGACTGGTTTGTGTTTATTTTACTTCGATAGATTATTTAACATTAAAACGAAACGATTTTACAAACCAGGATGACACAATTACAGCTCCCGCTAAGAACATTCGTAGCGAGTAAAGTCGAGATATATATTCATACGAAATAAACGCTAATCAGATTTCTTACTGAAATGGCTGGAAAGTGAGCGGCATTTACAAATAAAAAAAAAGGAATAAATGGTATAAAAAGGCACAAAATACCTGTTTTGGCATGGACGTCGCCATCTTGATCGTCACGTGAATACCCCCTCTGAGAGAACAAGTTTTTATATTGCTGTTAAAAATTACTTGTAATCATAAATGTATACAAGAATCACTAGGCCTTCTTCACTTTTAATTGAAATGTTTACCATATGTTTTCATAGATCTGTTACCATATGTTTTCATAGATCTGGTTTAAATTAAGTTGTTATTTTATTGTATTTAGAATTGTTGAACATTGCGAACGTCATAGTACACATTTTTATTTTTAACTCAATGAATGCTTTTTTTTCAATTGTGTGATAAAAAAAGAACGAGGTCCAGTAAAATCTGATAAGATCCAATAATTTTTCAACGTTATCGAAACTCATGTCCGTTACGATTGTTTTGTCTTTCGCATGGGTTGCTAGTTATTGACGCGTTTTCGAACACAACAACGATTTTCTTTCAAATTAACGTATCCTTATGCGTTGTAAACACTTCAATTTCATTTTTGTGTGAGTATTATAATTTGAACTAACGTATTCCTATGGTAAAATTACCTAGCCCCTATATACGAACATACCATTTTTAAATAAACGACCACAAAGAAGACCCACGTACACTAGTTTGCTCTACATGGTATCTAACACGTACCGATTGATGTACAACGTAATTCCAGAAACCAAGTCTATGGAGACCTATGCAGCTCATTTATCACTCCGAGGTATCACGTACTGTATGAATTATTCAAACTCGGAATCCAAGCAGAATGCAAATATAGTGTTCGATACTTTAAAACAAAATAATGGCGGACTTGTTCCAAATTTGATGTATGTATAGTAAAAACCATACTTGTATTGCCAGTAACTAAGTATGGTGAACAACTGATGCATACCATTGAGTGTTTCGTGTATTTAATTCTAATGATACTGAATGACACTGAATGATGGTTTTTAATTAAGTTTTCTTATTAAGTTACATACATGCTATCAAATGTCCTGATTTATTAATACTGGACAATATAGTGTTGTTACTTATTCATAATCACACTGGAGGTTATTATCTTATTGTTTCTCCAGTTTTCACAATATCATGATGATATGTGTAAATAGTTTAGAATGTTCTTTAAACTTTCAAGATCATTTCACTATTAAACGACGTTTAAAAAAGCTTTGATATCTGTATTGATTGTCGTTGTCGTTGTGGTCTGTTTCAGTTTAAATTCGCCAGTGGTGAAAGCCTGTGATCAGTGGGGTTTGTTCCAGTATTTTTGTGTTTAGAAACCGTACTTGGTGAATTGTTAGAAACGTCGGCATGGACACTATTTAAATATGATCCAATGGTAATATCACCATATCCCTTACTACAGTGTGCCTCATTATCCTAATGTATGTGTGTGCTTATTATTATTTTAATAAGTACATTTTAAAAGCGTACAATCGCCTATTTACATTATTATAAAAGGGTAGTCACTGGTCAATAATAACGAACGTTTGAAGTTACTCTGTTCAGCATAAATGGTGCTTGCTAAGTTATTTTGTATACTCATTATTTCCTAGTCCTTTATATATTTGTATTATCAATTGTGTATTATTCATACACGCGGATGCCCAATATTACATATAAATACAGCTGCGATGTGTTCCGTTTTTGTACTATGATTACCCACTAAACGATTAATTTATGTTATCTGGACGCGCCGTTTGTAATTTCACATTACTGCAAAAACTGTCACATCAAAAGTCAATATGATGGTTTTCAATTAAATTTCTATATGAATTATTTTACTGTTTACATGCAGGAGCTCCCACGTGTGTTTTATATCAATATATGTATGTGAAATCATAATTTATGGCAAACATGATTGTGCGAATTCGTTTTATTAACATTCGAATACATAGGTGCGTATTTTAAAAGTGGCGTTTGATAGCACATGCAAAGTTTAAAAGCCTTCCGGTGTTTTCTCTCGCAGAGAAAAATAGGCGCTATAAACTTGGGAGCCAAATAAAGATGAAGTGTTTATATACAGTTATGCTCTTTTTATAAATTTTGAATTCATGAGTATGCTAACATTCAGTAATTCCAGCATTCCGATGCATGAATAAATCATGTCATTATTATATATTGTGCAACAGACTCTACTAACATGTGCTGTAACCAGTTTATTACCAAACTACAGTTCTTATTGATCGTGTCACATATTTGTTGTGAACATCGAATATTGTTGTTTTTTGTGTATGGAAGGAGACGATGCGAACCTATAAATACGATGCTGTTATTGATCAAATAAGCTTGACATTGCATCAATCTCTCTCTGGAATCGTATGATAGAACATGTTTTCTTTGTAGTTTGATAACGCATACAATCGTTAAATAAAGTAATATAGTAAGTAATGTTCGCACAAACCCCGAATCCCAGACATGCAATGGAATAATATAAATAGTGTCGATATTTGCGAACACCAAGTACTAGCAGCGTGTTCAAAAATGGCTTCAACCACATCGTTATTTGATTTTAATCTATGTGTACACTTATACTCGTTCAGTAGTTGCAGAAAATGAATTGATGAACATGAAAAGCATCAACTGTTTATTTGTATTTAAAGAAAATGTGAGTTGTTAGTGGTGTTGGATTCCGAACATTTCGTCTACGACATTCACCATAAGATAATTGAATACTTACTTCACTAACCCAAAACGTCGATAAAACAGGCCGACAGCGCCAATCATTGCATTGCATCTTAAACCGTTTTTTACACAAGACGTGGCTTATATGTTTACAAATACACTTCTACCATGCGTTCGTTTTCGGTACTAACAAGAAGATTTTTATGAATATTCAACACTACTAAATCTTTTTTTTCCCTGTTTTAATGATTTTATTCATGTCATTTTATATGTATATACAAATCGATTAACACAGACCTATGCATGTATATACTTATTTTACAATATGACTTAACACAAAAAGTGAAATTTTACAAAACAGTTATCATTTTGAATCCAATACGCCAATTACAAACACATACTTAATCCAGTAACACAATTTGCAAGTTTCATATATAATTATGTTTGCTAAGTAAACAGCATTTAGTTATGCCGAAAACATATTTTATAACCTATATGCTCTTATGACACTAAAACATAAACAGTAGAACATACCCCGCAGACATTTGCACTTCATTGTATAATGGACATTATGAACACAAATTGTAACTTTTCACAACGAGTGCATTTTTGCATCACAATCAATTATAATTTTGAATCCAATATGCAAAGTACAAAGACATACTAAATCAAGTAAATACAATTTGCAAGTTTCATATATAATGATGGTTGCTAGGTAATCAGCAGTTTTTTGTTAATGTAATTATCAATTTAATATATAATGAGAGTTGCTGGGTTAACAACATTTACCTTTGTGTTGTACACACCTTAATCGTGACAACAATTATCATATATGGTATTTAAACTTATGTGTTATATTAGTTTCTGGAGTTTCACTTCTTTATATTGTGTGCATTTTATTCATTTCTTTACTTTTAATGTGGATTGTACCTGTTATAATACGTTCGTCTTCGTTTAGACGCACAAAAACGGCAAGTATTATTAAATGTGTAAGGTATGATTACAATTGACCAGGTATATGTTGAATTCCACTTTTAGAGTAAATGATACATAGGTACTTTACAATTTTAAAATGTCATACCGATCGTCTTTTGACACGAAACATTTGAGTTCAAAGCAAAGTTGAACAGTTTAACTGCGGTATTTTACTAATACTGCAACTAGTTCAGTTATAGCGGATTGTCTGTAATGTATTATTTATCTTAATGCCAGACTGTGTTTAGTTTGAACCATTTTATAAAGACAATTCAACTGCAACGTAAAGATTGAAAGCAAAGTCAATCGCTCTAGTTCGTTTCTTGGACTGAGCCAGTGCTTGGTTTCTATGGAAGGAACAAAAAAAAATTCTTCGATTGGAACCCTGGGACAAACAGTCGCATTGCATCACATAATTTAAAATACTGCATTGTACTTTATATTCATTGCTATGAATTCACATATGCTAGTAGGACGCACATGAAGCTTTTGAACAACTGCCATATCGTCTCCAGAATAAAACACATAACACTTTTGGTACTGATAAGTGGAAATATCAAAATTCACACACATAATTATGCTATACAAATATAACATATTTTATCAACTATATGCTCTTATGACACTAAAACATAAACAGTAGAACATACCCTGCAGACATTTGCACTTGTAAGGCACTAACGAAAAGTGTTCTAGTTTGAAAGAATTCCACTACCAGAGAGAATATAGACACTTGGAGGAGCTAAGACAAACATAATTATTCACGCTATGGTTGGGGTGACGGTGAAAAGGTGCTAACGAGATGAAGATTGGTTTAACATAATTTATATTTTATTAAATTTTAGCTTCTTGGCATACATACAAAATTTGAATAATGGAATTTGTGTCATAACAAACATAGACTTTTCAAAATCAAAGCGTTTAGCTTACGATGCTAAAGCAGAGGGGGAGATATTAACCTCGGACATTTTAATTTTAATTTAAAAAATACTTTAAATTGTGTTTTCTTCTAACTGGTTGTCACATTGTTTGGAGAACTAGCAACTGAAAAGGGTTTTACCCACATGTCTTTTAACATATAACTTTGTTCGCAACGTCTGCTCTGCAAAATAATCATTAGATGTTTAAAATACTGATTGTTCAAATGTGTTTATTTGTTAAATTATTCATTGTCGTAATTAAAATCTAAAATTAATGAATGCCACTCTTATATACGTTTGCTAAATGAAATGTTATAATAATTAATATATTTACTAGACTTTTAAATGTTTTGCATTTTATTTCACTTGGTCCCTTTTATGTCAATGATAAGTTAACCATAACATGGTTCTTCCTTAACATTAATGTGTAATCTGTTCTTGAGCAATATGAAAAAACTGTCTTTTTTTTTGGATTCACAATACTTAATGTCGATATCAGTTGACCACGTTTGCTTACTAAAAGTTTTTTTTTTTTAAACTTGGATATACATAAAGTAAATATTTGATGAGGGCAATCTCTCTTAGGCGTGCGATCGGTCTATTTCAAATTAACGGTGCTATTTTATGTCGGACATAGGTGTGGTATTTATGATTGTTTCTTTAACTAATTTGTTATGTTTGAGTGAAATAAGTATTGATTTTGTTTCTTCAAAATTTACAAGACAAACTAATTTTCTTCACGACGTAAATACGCAAACAGTTTTTTTTAATTATCAAATTGATCTCATGTTAACACTATTACCATGTTAACACACGGCAATCAATCGATGTTTCGGTGTGTGCCAATCATAATTGTGTCACTGTTTGTTTTCGTGATTCCTAGTTACTTAATGTATATCCTTCACTAGATATTGTCGAACGCTCTGTCTTTCACCGTTCCTATCGTTCACATAATGTTTATATTTTCAAGTTGTAGTCACGTATCGTTTTCGATAAATATATATACAATATATGTTATGCATTTAATTAATTTTTAGTAGACATTCACACATAATTGCTTTTAAACAAATATCGCCATTTACTTTGCGTACTTGCCATACCAAATATATGATACCTTAATGTCATGTTATTTTTTTATTTCATGGACTGGTTACATGAGTCTTACATTGATTGGGACGTCTCTGCCATTGCTGATTGAACATGTATTTATATGGCAACCCGTTGTGTTCTATATCGACTGTATACTAGCAGCCGGATTATATAACATCGTCGTTTCACTTTGTCCTTGTTCCTTGCTGACGTAAACCTTATGCAATGCAGTATTTACGTATTTATTAGCATTATTAGCAGTATAACTACTTCTAGCAATAGTGTTTGTTTTTGATTTTATAAATAGTTGGTCGAGCCTTATAGAATTTAGAGTCGGTTTAAACCTTATACAAATTTAATATTATACTGCTGTGTACTAGCATCACACATTTTAGAGAACCAATAAAGTATGGCTAATACGTACGGTATATGTATTTTCACGTGAATATAAATACTTCCCATGCAATTGCATTTATAATGACTATGTATGTCTAGTATTCACGCTTCCTTTCCACACTTCCCTTAATTGCATGTGCTGCCACCTAATATTTAGTGCACTTATGTGTTATGCGGTCTTGACACTTGAAGAACATACCTAAAAATATAGATTTGTACAATTATTCTGTAGTGCTCTTGAAAACATGTTAACAATCTATCAGCAGACGAAGTTTTTTCGCTATAAAGTAATGTAGAACCTATAAAACTTATTGCAGTGTTTGTGTTAATTTTTCAGCTAACTTAGGACATAATAAAACATGAAAGAGTCTTGACTACTCTATT
The DNA here is from genome assembly GCA_007657795.1 of Dreissena rostriformis. Taxonomy (NCBI): domain Eukaryota; kingdom Metazoa; phylum Mollusca; class Bivalvia; order Myida; family Dreissenidae; genus Dreissena; species Dreissena rostriformis. The sequence goes on along the minus strand of VMBQ01018514.1, from coordinate 911 downwards.
CATTATGACATATTTAATGAGAACATTAAATACAATGTGTTCCCTTTTATGACTTATACGGCTGATCCTTTGTATTTCATAAATACGCTTGATCAACTCAAGCTTTTATGCGCAGCATCACCACAACGACAAAAACACAATGATACAATATTAATAAAGCAATTCAAGTTATGACATAACGCGATCAACACGGTTCTGTAATGTGTTCATCAGCTGCATGCCGTCGACCACATTTCAGCCGCAACGCTGAATTAATCATAAAGCAATTAACCCATGTATGCCTATTGAACTCTCCCATCCTTCTAAANATAAGGGGGGGATACTTCCCCCCCTTATATACTCTTATATTATAGTGTACACCTAGGGAGGGTAGTGTTATAGGAGGGAGTGTGTGGAGTAGCTCCACATACTCCCACCTCCCTCCGTATACCCTCCCTAGGTGTACACTATAATATATATATGTATACCTATAGAGGGGGGGATCATAAGGGGGGGATACTTCCCCCCCTTATATACTCTTATATTATAGTGTACACCTAGGGAGGGTAGTGTTATAGGAGGGAGTGTGTGGAGTAGCTCCACATACTCCCACCTCCCTCCGTATACCCTCCCTAGGTGTACACTATAATATATATATGTATACCTATAGAGGGGGGGATCATAAGGGGGGGATACTTCCCCCCCTTATACCTAATATATTAGAGGTATTCCATAGAGGGGGGATCATAAGGGGGGGATACTTCCCCCCCTTATACCTAATATATTAGAGGTATTCCATAGAGGGGGGATCATAAGGGGGGGATACTTCCCCCCCTTATACCTAATATATTAGAGGTATTCCATAGAGGGGGGATCATAAGGGGGGGATACTTCCCCCCCTTATACCTAATATATTAGAGGTATTCCATAGA
>VMBQ01018513.1:163795-188926 GCA_007657795.1 Dreissena rostriformis | reverse complement strand
GNAAACTTCCAGTATAATTCAATTATTTTTCTTTTTGCAGTGTTAATATTTAGCCCCCCCCCCTCCACCCGATTTACAGTAAACATATTAATGATCGAAATGCGATTGAACTGCAGCAGGTGGCTTGTCTTAAATAGCCATTTCATAATTAAATTATAGTAACATCAACACAGTATCATCTTTACTCACTCTAGAGTGTAATGCTATCTTATAGATAAAGTTCAAGGTTTTCAACAAAAAAAGATAACACAATCGGCGACATTATCTCCCCTTGCGTCAGTCCAACCGCAAAACTGAAAAAATCTGAAAAAAATTAATATGATTTAATTGAACACAAAGTAATTAACGTTTGAAGTCTATTATGATGGCCATGCAATTAACGAATATAGTATACAGGTGGTTTATCATTATGCTTTACAGAATGCTTATAGGTAGACATACACAAAATTTGCAATAAAATCGTAATTTGAAAACTGTTCAAAATGAAATTATTGACATAGAAAAAGTCTTCAAGTTCTTAGTGAAATATTTAAGGTTGTAAGACATGAATATTGAGACGTAATGTTGGTCGGATTAGAGTCAAACAAAACTTCTTTCTTGTAATAATTATGCCTATAGGTTCTGTATGTTACACGCGTTTAATACTAAAGTTATACGAATATTGAAATGTATTTGTATACATGGGTGACTGAACTGATACTTGTATTTATAAGATTGACTTGTGTCTCATTCCATTCTAGTTCTATATGTATGGTTAATACTAAAATATTAAGTCATCAAATTTCAATACATCATTTCCTTCATTTTTATTTTTCCTTTAAATTGATGTGCTATGCGACTAATGTTTATTTCTTCTAATATATTTATTTAATTCTGGCTTAATGTGAGTTTCGGCATGTTATGAAGCCTTGACCGTTCCAATTAGATGACATGTATTTAATAAGTATATTTGTACTTTCGATAAGAATGCTCCGCATGGTTCGTAACTTTTAAACGTACATTAAATTTCTATCCCATGGTCCATTTATATATTCTTTAGAGGATTGACAGGCGGTTGGCGAAAACTTCTTAACATTTCATATAAGGTATAAAAGCAACATTTTAACTTGTTGATGTTATTTTTTTATTTGTCATGATTTCAGGTGAACGTAAAAGGTTATGATATTGATGTTGATGAATTACAAAACAAGTAAACCCTTGACAAACGCATGCTCATTCCCTCGCACTAAGTGTAGAATAAGCCAACTTTTAATAAGAATACATATACACAAGAGTAAATATACGTATGAATTACACACCGCTTATATATTAAATGTATCGTAACGCTTATATATTGAATATTTCAGATACGGGTCACATAATATTGGCGCTTACGGACGACCTGGCTAATAAAATTTCTTCGGAAAAATGACGGTGGGTATCGCTTTACTGTATCGCTTAACTGTATCCTTATTTAACATCTCAGAATCTAAACAACATCAATGTACATTCATATCACATTTATGTCCAGGTGTATAATGCCCAACACTTTTGTTTATATATACATACTGAATGCACAGTCACGGTATAATAATTCGTTGTGACCTATCTTTTCAAGGAAAACTTGGTTTTTTAAAACGAATTAATAGGACACGCTAAATCGAGTAACATACACTCGTGTCGTATTATCCAATCGTCATCTTTAAAAGTTTCTATAAATCTAAAACGTCAGATAAAATTGTTTCATATTTGGAATTTCGCAGCATTTAGTGGTTAAAATCTGTGGGGTATATTGACCTAACCCGGCGATACTTGGGAGGCGGAAAACTACAACGGGCGAGGCATGGTATAGGGGTGATAACCCCAAAAAAGGGTTAGGGTAAGGGTTAGGGTTAGGGGTCGGGTTAGGGTTGGGTTTAGGCTAACCCAAACCCTAACCCGACCCCTAACACTAACCCTAACCCTAACCATAACCCTCTAACCCCCCCTTGCGCAATACCATACAATGCCTCGCCCGTTGTAGTTTACCGCCTCCCGCGATACTTGGTGTAAATATGCATTGTATTAAGCGTTGAGGTTAAAAGTCAAACTTAAGCATCTTATTATTTATATACTATATATGTTTCTCTGGGTTCTAAACGTCTCAAGAAGTGAAGCCTTTCAAAATTTATTGTGCATGCAAAAAACACAGCTCCAGTAATTCTGCTATCATTTTCTTCAAATTTCACAGAGAATATAACATCCTCCGTGCCGCAAATCTGCAAAATATTCAGTTAATATATATATTTTTGACAAAAACATATACTTAAATGTTTTCCAAATGTTCCTCTTATTTTGTCAAACAATGGCCACAATTCTTGTAAAAAGGTTCAACACTGCTTATTATCACTGATCTACACGATTCTCTTGTTATCCACGATATGTGCAAGTTTGATCAAGATTCAAAGGACACTGCAGTCTTTATCACACCCACACTCAAAGTGATGACCCTTTATGGACCGCAAATACGATAAATATATTATGGATTCATTTACAGGGTACCCAATACAAAACCAACAACATAAGCTACTCTTTCCTCCAACATGTACACACACTTGATAATATGCAGCTTTCAGGAAAAAAGTCACATAAATAACTTCTCAGAATACCACTGAAAGGGTTTCGGAAACATTTTCACAGATCTGTTTCCATTCAATTACACACACCGTCAATTGAGACTGATCCAATTTACTTTATTAGTTAAGACAGTCTCTTCTATATATGTCGCTTTTTCAGCGTGAAAGTCTCCACATAATGTTTGTTCAAAACAAAAATACACGCGTAAAAGCAGATACATTGATATTGTAAAACAGTAATCGTTCGTGAAAAGAAACATACATTTATATGACATACTCAACGTTAAACAATACGCTGTAAGTAGTAGTTTTGTCAGATTAATGTTATTTAAAACGAGAGTGCCATGATAGTTCTATATATTTTACCTTTGCAATGCTTTTTGAGTTATTTTGATAACAAAGATTAGTTACCATTCGCCCCGGTTATGGCTAATTTTATTTCCATAAATTTGATATAAAAACGATCAAATCGTAAACGCTTGGCCTTATAGTTTCACATATAGAGAATAATAGGTTAGTGTTGATTATAGATCAGGTTTTTTATGCGAGGCTTAGAAAACAGCACGAGCCTTGGCAAGTGCTTTTTCGTTTTCGTGTCGAGCATGATAAACATGATCTATAATCAACACTAACCTATAATTCGATTTATCCCACTTTTTATTTAGTAAACCTTTATTTTAAACAAAATTAATTCAACTGGATAATTTCGCTAGATTTATGACGTCATTTTGTCAAACAAATGACGTCATTTCGTGCCGTGGTTTAAAGCAGAAATTTAATCAACGGGGCTTTAATCAACCGAATTCGCTGTAAAATGTCAAGGGGCAATTGCGAGTACCAGCAATTGTGTAACATGGAGCCGGACTTCCGCATTTGCAAATTTAGTTGTGGTTATCGGAAAATATCGTGTTAGGTCCACTTGTCAAATGAGTACAATACTTAAATCCACCGTGTATAGGATGCAGCCCTTAATGTGATTGCGCATGAAGTTAACTCGTAAAATTGTTGTTTTTTTAGTAGAAGTATGAATATTACAATACAAGAAAAAAAAAACTAAATATCTCGGAAATATCTAAGCGATCCGATATTTTCCGACAGAAAATAAATGGTCTTCGGAACTGGTATTCAAATTATCGCAGGATGGACTATCGAAATCGTTCAGATATATTGCAGGTGACTTTTTGACAATGTCAGGTCTATTCACATTTATTCATTCAATTGTATTACTAAGGTAACTCTCTTAATCCATACAACGAAAGACGATTATGTTGCAAGCTAAAACGTAATAGTCAGTTATAGCGAATATAAGACTCGCATGTTTCTTAGGCTGAAATGGTTCAATTGTATTACTAAGGTAACTCTCTTAATCCATACAACGAAAGACGATTATGTTGCAAGCTAACACGTAAAAGTAAGTTATAGCGAATATAAGACTCGCATGTTTCTTAGGCTGAAATGGTGCGTGTCAATTTATAAAATGACATATATTTAAGGTGAAAATTACGAATTTTCAAACTTAACATTATGATACCGTACTTTACTTAACGAAAGGACGTTATTATTACCGCAAGAAAACTACATGTNTGTGTTTTGTTTTAGTACTGTTCATCTTCTGCTGTATGATTATGGATTATAAAGAAACGTGCAAGCTTTCAGTAAAGCAACATACAACACAAAATAACAATAAATACAATTTACTGCAAGGTCCCAGGGCCCCCATTCAGGTCTCTTGGGCCTGGCAGAGCTAGCTACAGCTATACAGGGATTTCAGTTGTCCTTGATTTCAAGGACAAATTTGGCCCCATTGTGTGAAGTGATAATAGTGATAACCAAACCTCTGGCTTTACTGAAAGCTTGCAAGTTTCTTTATCATCAATAATCATACATAGTTTTTTATGAACACAGCTATATATATATCATGTGCGTTTTATTGCAAACCGTATATCAGTAGTTATTTTAAGGTTCTTTATATGGTTGGTTGAAACTGAGTAAAATATTTAATAAAGCGTACGATTTATTAAAAAGCTTTATTAGGAATTTATGAGAATTGTGAATGAAAAAAAAAATCAAACAATTATTGGAAGGAACTTTTGTTATTTTTTAAATACTATTGGAAATAAAGTTTAAATACTTTTCAAACGTTAAGCATAGTCAAGCATATAAATGACTTAATATAAATCCATAAATGTAAATATAAATAGTCCAGTTACTTATTTAAAACGCTTATAATATCCATAAATAAAGTAAAGTCTCAAATTTAAAACATTCCTTAAGTGATATAGTATACAAATAGCGTATGTTCTTTTTCAATATCAGCGCCGCCATAACAAATTCATTATTAGAATGTTTTCGCTACCATGCAACTTAATTATGTTTTTGGCAAACAATTATTATATTAATATTGTTAAACTCCCTGCAATATCAACACTTCCACGACAAGTTTATAATTTCTTATATCTTTACAACAATACCAAAAAAACACTGTTATCAAACTTTTATTTTAGTAAAGCTTTAATAAGTTTAATAATGCATTAAGTTTATGTTCCATACTAATTCCTTATCATCCCATCGAACCCAGATCCCTTATATCTCTATAACCAACAATACCAACAGCTATATCTTTTTTATTTTTTGTATGTGTTCCTTTCCAGAGGGAGAGCTTATACCAGCGTGTGTTCCTACATCATACCTCTAATATCCTTCGAAAGAAGGACTGATATCAGCATTATGGCGAGTCTAGCCGATGTCTTAACCGAGAAGGAAAGGTCGAACTGGCTTAAAGCGTGGCTTGCAATTGAAATTGCAAAGTCTGGTCTAGAGCAGTTTGCAGAAAAAGAGGCTAAAACTGTTCACACTTGTATTTACAACAATGTATACCAGAGTGCTCAGGCACATGTCTCTTGCGTCGGCTGTCACATCGAAAACTTGCCGAATTGTCCCTCTTCTCTTCGCAAAAAAAGAGGCGCTGCGGCAAAACAACCCCGACAGTGTCCTTTCAGAATATGCGATAAAGTTCTTGACGAAATTGTTAAGGGACATCGATATCAAAACCCGTCATGGAACAACACGTCTGCGAATAAGTGGGCCTCAAATCCTTGGCAAATAGCCAAGTGTTTTTTGCCTCCAGACGGATACGCCGGAAAGAGTTGCGTTCAAGATACAGACTTCAACGCAATCATTAGTTTTATGATTAACTGCACACACTTCGACAGCAAGTTTTCGTTTCCCATAGATCCAGCAAAAGGCAGTCCGTCATGTTTACTGACAAAGGTAAGCATTTAAGAATCATGTTTAATGTCTGTCAAAATGTTTGCACCATAAGCAATTGTTAACATTGCTACCGTCCGTTCATTTGTCCTTCTTTCATTGTTTAAATATAGTTAAATTGTACAATAACAATTAATCATCTTAAATAACTTGATCTTGACATATTTTTTTTATTTCGGTTCAGGGCTACATACATGCAATAGCCTGAATACTATAAAGCGTATTATTTTCTAAACTCTTAAATATGTTTGTCTCAATTAATTGAAAGCGACTGTAATTAAATGGGTAGTGTACGCGGATTGGAATGAACACAAAATTATTAATTTAAAACGAAAAGCGATCACATTTGCTCTTTATAATCTGACTATGATAAGTGAGTAGTGCTATGTTGATTTTCACACCTGTAAAAAAACATCCTGTTAATTATACTATATTTTCAATAAAATTAAATTTCATATTAGGCATTCACAATAGAAATTTAACATTTTGAAGCATATATCGACTAGGAAACACTAACGTACGTAACGTCCGAGATCATTACACGCATTACTCTGTTCAACTGCTTGCATGAGGAAAGTATTCGTGGATTTATGGTGTTGAGGATTCGCTCATGTGACGTTAGCGTTTTTAACACTGATATAAGTACGACAACTATATCAGCGTTCTTGTGGCGTATACATACTGATTTTTGTAATGTACAATTGTTAAAGCTGCTATGACACAGACTTTGAAATTGAAAAAAAATGACAAAAACTGACTCGACTCGATTAGAAATCAAGATTGTGTAACAAATCAAACGCTCTGAAAATTGAGACATTGTCAAAGGTCCAACCTTTTTTAAGGTTCTCTTTAAAAATTGTTTAAAAATATGCATGGTTTAATATGGACACACGTAGCAAAAAGACTTCTGTATATATCTTAAAGTATTAGTTGACAACGCAATTATTAAAATTTTGCACCTTATTTCCAAAATATTTGATTTCCGCAAGGAACATATTTTGTTTATATCTATAACAGCCCCTAGTGGTTCATTTAAAAGATTTTTCACCGTTTGCCACGAGCCTTTACTCTTATTACAAATGGGGTTAACTTCATTAACAGAAAGATAACAATATTTTAATCTGAAACCATTGACATGTAACAATTTTGTTTGTCAAATCACGCAAATGTGCATATTGTTTTAGTCTATTGTCAAAACACAAACAAAACACTCAAATACACTCGCTTACAAAAAGTTAAAAACGTGTTTATGGCTTTTATTAATGCATCGTTATAGTTCCATTTTAAAGACGTTTCATATGAATATGTGAAACAACATTAAAGGGCCATGTCAACGGTTAATACTTTTTTTAAATTAAGATTATATAAAAAAGCACAACATGCATTTAAAGGGTGATACATTTGCTCCGTTTTGATCAACTCTAATTGCAACATTCATTTATCTCATCGAAGTAACATTTTTGTGGAAGTGATTTCAATCGATGTAAATTAACAAATATGATGCGGCATTGCATGCATTTTCTTATTCTCTTAACGATTTCAATACTGCATCTAGATGTGTATTGCTGAACATCGTTGATATGGAGTCATATGCATTGTAATAATAGACGGCTCTACTGAATGGGATACTCAGAAAAACGTGCCCCTTAAAAAGATTATGGTAGCAACATAAAGACAATACTTTAAAAATACAAACATCATTATTTTCTATTAGGCCCGTGACATTGGAAGGAACATCCGTCATTCTTCTCAGTGTAAGTTAACAGACACGGAAATCCAGGACATCTTTACAACACTAACTAGCCTTCTCAAGGACCCAACAAGTCTAGCTCACGATGTCGCTGCAAAAGATGCTGCAAGCAAATTAGGAAAGGTACAATTTATTGTTATGCGATTCATTTTGTCTTGTGTGATGGAGTCATTTAAGCCATACGTGGGTATACGGTTGCTTTATTACTTTTACGATCCATTAGAGTTTTATCTTTTACATAAATTACATGCTATTTATGTTTTGCTGTGCATGTTTTGGACAATAATAATTAAATAAAAAAAAGGTAATTCATTATTTTTCAAGTTAAACATAACATTGAAACAAAATCGATGGTTTTCATAGTTTCTACGTTAATACTTTTGCTGGGTTCACAAATTACGCGGTGCATATGGTCACCGCATAATGCTGCGTTATGAAAAGTGTACACTAATATCCAATAAATAAGGATGTCCGTTAAAACATATTATTTAAATTACTTTCTCTTTTGGTAATCAACATGTTGTTTTAAAATTTGCGCGTAAAGAAACCAAATGGTATGTCTTTTTAGCTGCTGCTTGTGCCATTTCATCTTTAAACTCTGACAATTGTGTTAACAGATTTTGAATCTATCATGCCCATGTGTTGTTTTTTTAATTGGTTTTGGAAAAAAAAAATTGTTTCAATGTAATAAATTCCATATGTTTGAAAATCACTACTGTGCAGCATTATCCATACTTTCATCAGCATGTATTACGACCGTTTACTCAATTAAAAGAACTCAATCGACGATCAACGCTTAATTGTAACCCGTAAATAATCTTCTTGACACAGCAATATACCGTTGCTTTCTATAAAATGCTGGCTCCATATACATGCTTAGTTTTTATTAAGTTACATTTTTATTTCCTCATGAAAAAACGTATGTCAGGCTTGTTCACATTCCGTCTAATTTTTAAGTTAAGTTTAAAGTATTTTTAAGTTATTGTAAAATAATAAAAAGAGATGTTTAATGAATTACTGGGGGTGTTTGTGGTCTAAATTGAAACTGTAATACTCAAGAAGTAAAGTAACAAGTGCTTTGACGCTTATGCCGCTAACACTTTTCTTTTAAATGACACTCTTAACAAATTGCTTTGTAAGCGAAGGTAAACGAACAAATTTACTTCAGTGATAATGACTGTTCTTGAAATAGTTATGAACTTCATGACGCATTCCAAAATTACAAAGTGTATAAATATCAAGGTGGAAAATATTTATATTGTCGCCACTTTAAGTGGGGTCAAACATGATGAATACTTCTATCATCATACCAAAGAAGAATCTTCGACACTACTTTTAAGGTGAAGACCTTCATAGTTCAGTAATACATACCTTTGATAGTGTTCAATCAAGAAGACTTATGTAATGGAATTGTATGGATAAATAAACAATTGCAAGGGCTGTCTGACTTACAAGGGGATTTATGTCATGCTCGTTTAAATGGATTGCATACAACTTTCGATGTCCGACTAATAAACATGGTCGAACGTAATACAATTTAAGAACAAAAACGAAACCTGAACGAAAACCTGATAATCGTTTCCTACATACAATAAATGTAGTGAGTGTTGTAAATATTGATACAAATGTGTGTTCCTTAATTTCACTTAATTAGACGAATATAGGGTTTGTTTAGAGGAAAGGTTACGGTATATATACATATGCGATTTCGACTGCATACAAGACACCCATCAGTTGTGTGCAGAGTTAAAGTATCACATAAGGTTAAGGTCACAGCTACTGAATAGTCTGCTTCTTGTTTATGTGGAACTAGTTCGGAACATAGCTCGTATCACAACCTTGCGTATATTATTTACCGCTTATTAATATTCAATACAAATATGTGTGTTGTTATACATGTGTGCTAGTAATTAATTATTTTCTATTCGCTTTTGTATGTTTGATTGTGAACGATTTATACATCTATCGTTTTTATGTTAAAGAAACAATATTGATTTAAAAAATCAAACTGATAATCCAGTATCCGTCAAGAGCTTTGGGGATTTTCTTGCGATTTTAGTTGTTACCGCAGTGGTGGTTACCATGCCAGGAGTTTGCAAAATTGAAACATGTTCCGCCCTATGTATATACCTTAGTCTGTATAAAGTATAAACTGACCAATTACTCGACGTAAATGTGCATAGATAGCATAACGTATTTCGTCCCTCTGGTATGTACAATTTAACATGTATAATATAAAATAAACCATGTCGTAAAACAAACAAGGCCATAGGCAAAAGCACATGGGAAATGAAGTATATTGTGCCAACAATTTGCCCTGTTAATTTTGAAAATTACACAAACATCAAAAGCACTTAGGTTTAGGTTCCGAGTCTAAAATTCATTTCGTCTATACAGCTGCAAACCGATTTATTGAAGTTTACACCAGAGGAAATGATTCAGATACTGGAAGGTTTTCAAGATACCCTTAAAAAAGTTCAAGATGCTCTTGAAAAAGTCGACAATGAAACAGAGAAGACACTGACTGAGATAGGAGTGTACGTTGGCCGATGTAAGGAAGAGCTGAAAGAGGATACGGACAAAAAGAAACAAGAACTGGAGGAACTTGCCAGCAAATTGAAAGATGATTTAGATAAACACAGTCGGAAGTCTGCCGAATCAGACTACGAGCAAGCATGTGAAGGTAAACCTGAGAGAAGATTTCGCTATTGATTATTTCACTTTTCAAATTTGAGATCAAAACACGTGATAATGATTACGTTCTTCGTTAACAATCCAACATTTGTGTTGCCCAGTCAGCGAATACGATTAATTAAAAACATAGGCGCAAACATGTCTAACGTACTTCACCTAACGTTTAATCGTTTAAAAGCAATTGCAAGTCAGTTGATATCGAGTGTTGCTTATAAAACCGAATACAAGCTGAAATTTCGGATGTTCATCTCTTCAAATTCTATCTTAAAATTAAAAAAATAATTTAACACAATCGGAAGATTTTTGACGAAAAAAAAGTATTTTGCGACATTAAAAATAGACCAGACAGCAACTTGCGTGGCTTTTTGATGTTCTCGTACTGTTTGCAAAATTTAAAAACGTACTTTTTGAAGTAACAATAACTATCAACATAAAAAACAATTTCCGGGTTACTTTCCCCTTAGTGTTGATTATTGGGGTTATAACCGACGGAGTTAAAATGGATACGACTTGAACCACGAGCACAAAAGCACGAGTGGTTTGATAACAATCATCAGAAACCGTTGTTTATTACCACAATAACAAGCACACTTAGCCGTTTATTATTTTCGTTTATTAATAACACGTGTTTATGTATTTGTATATGTCAATGATCTTTATTTGCCATATTGTGTACACTGTGTTTTTTTTTTAAATTTAAGAGCAGGTGACAAACTGATAGAACAATGGTCAATTCACCAATCTGTAAACCCGTTCCTTTAACTCATGAATCATCAGTCATCCGTTTTAAAGACATTTAAAACCTTCAATTCTTTCACTGAGAAGAGATTTAATTTGCCATAATTCAGCGGATTTTGAAATCCTTAATTGTATTGCTTTTTAATATCGCTTGCCAGTAGACATTTAATGATAATACGATTTATGTTCTGTTTACCCTTGTGCAGTTTAACAGTATGTTCTCAAGTACCATTTTAAAGCGAATATTAAAAAAATCACACGCAATAGACTAAAGCGACGTAATCAGCACCCGGTAGCAATTTTAGTTAAGCTTTGTTATGGTACCTGTTTGAGATGTTATTTGATTATTCGACTGACATCCGGTCCAACTGAGGCCACATCATTTACTGATTTATCCGATTTAGGTCGTTAAGTAGTCTTAATTTCCGGATTTAACTTGTAAGCTTAATCAAACGTGAACTTGAAAATGTATAATTATAAGTCCAGTAAATTATCAGATCGTGCAAACTATTTTACATTTCAAAGGATGGCAGATGGTCTACTGTATTCGGTTCCAAACATTGTACATGTAAAATTAAACGGTGGTAACGTTTGTTGTCAACAGAAGATGTTCAATATATGCGTTTACTTGTAACATGGTCTGCAGTGGTTCTTTTTGTTATTGTAAACTTATACTAAAATTCTACTACACCACATGCATATATGTTATTCGCTGTGATATCATTTCAGATCTTAGGGAACGATTGATGGAATATTACAAAGACACTTCTAGCAATGTGCCTCTGTCAAACTTGGATCCGTCTCTTGATAAACGTATAACAGACATATATGCAACACCCAAAATACATCAAATCAATATAAACAAGGATGGAAAGCACTCAAAAGCTGAGCCCGTCTTTTCTTACAAAGAAATATTTTACAAAAAGGATATTTCAAATCGACGTATATACGTTCAAGGCGAACCCGGCAGCGGGAAGTCAACGTTTGCAGCTAAGTTGGTTCATGATTGGTCCGATGGAAATCAACCCTCATCTACTACTCCCAAAGAAATTAAAGCGTATGATGACATGCTTACAATAAAAAAATTCAAGTTCGTGTTTTTCATCGCATTGAGAGATTCGAGGGGTCAGACTGATATAACACAAATGATAAAGAAACAGCTTATTGATAACAAATATACTGAAGAAGAGCGTGACGTAGTGTACAAACTATTAATACAAATAATACAGACAGAACTGTGCCTAATAGTAAGGGACGGTCTAGATGAATGGGTGGCTCCTGTAGGTTGTAACCAAGCTGAACCATCCATGGCTGGATTTCCAAATGACAAATGCACGGTACTTACAACATCTCGACCTTGGAAACTAGTTGATGAACGTATCAAGAATTCACAGATCGACAGTTTGTTAGAAATTGAAGGGATAAGCGACCCAGAAACGTTTATTGAAACAATATGTCGATGCATTACTGACGAGAAAAAGGATCTGAAAGCAATTGTGCGGACATTTGAGACATTCGTTAGAGATCGAAATCTCGATTTTTTATCAAATTCACCGAGGCTGTACACGCTTGTAATCTGCATGTGGGTAGACACGATGGAGGAGGTGGGATATTTGAAAGGATCATCTTTGTGTGCACTGTACACTACTTTGCTTGAAAGTATGTGTAAAAAGGCTAACAATACAAGTGGTTACTTTAACCAATTAAACATTAATCCTTTGGATTGCTTTTCTAGCACATATTATTTGCATCCGAACATTCAAAACATAGATGCAATATCAAAAGCAGCTTTTCATCTGTTGTTTTCTCTTGAAAAGGAAAGGTCTATTGTTTTCAACGATACCATATTGTCAAACTATGTTTCTGAAGTTGAAAAAGAATTTTCACTCAAAGCAGGACTGATATCAAAACGAAAAGCTAAACAGTATTTAAATGTGTCTATCTCATTTATTCACAAAAGCATGCAAGAGTTCCTCGCTGCCTATCATATCGCCCGCAATATCCATCTGATTGATGACGTCATCTCCGAATACCTTACAAGTCATAATGATGCATATCTCGACATATCCCAGGTGTTTATATTCCTCTGTGGACTGGATATATCTTCCGCGAATAAGCTTTCAAAAATAATGGATGCACGCTCTACTGCTGATGGTTCGAAACCAAGATTCAAAAAGTTTCAAGAATTAATTCTTGCAGGATACAGAGAAGCTGTTGCCAATCGACATGATGGCGATCTACTCAAACTAAGTCACTTCTACATCGAGGCCCAAGACGACATAAGAGATTTGCATATCGTATGGACCAACAACAAATCCAATGTCGTTTCCCTGGATATAAGCATGGATAAAATATATTTTTTTCCATCTAACAGTGGTGAGTCGTCATCTAAAAGTGGCGAGTCGTCATCTGAAAGGGGCGAGTCATCATCTAAAAGTGGCAAGTCGTCATCTAAAAGTGGCGAGTCATCATCTAAAAGTGGCGAGTCGTCGTCTGCAAGTGGCGAGTCGGTATCTCATTTTGAGTTTGACCTCTCATCATGTCATCAGATGAAATCACTGGACTTATTTGGAGACGGTATATGGATGAATGGTACAGTAACGTTTATTCCATCAACAACTTTTCTATTTGGCCATTTTTTACTGTTCTATTTTTTGCAAAATCTGAACAGGCGAAAATACGTAATAATTGTGCCATATAACCATTTTGTATCGATTGTTCCTTATTGCGTCATTCATTTTACACTACTTGAAGTTTTTTGTTTCATTTTTAACAAGTCAAATTCGGCCATTTTGTATTTTGAACATCCGATCAACATAAATACGTTACAGTTGCAATAATGCATAAAACAAATCTAATGATAAAACGCTCAAAAGTGTTGAAGCCACAGTTCAATAATAATTGAATCGACTGTAAACAAGTGGCGTGAAATAGCGGACATTATAACGTGCAAAGCTCGGAGCCTGTCAAATTTATGCGCGGCAGTTAGTAGAATAGCATGCATCAGTCAACGTGGTCTTTCTAGTAAGAGTTAAATGCGAAGCTGCAGTTGCATGTCAAGCTTTATATTTCAGAACATTAATTTTGTGTGTTCTGTGACTTTACAAATCAGGCGGTAGTAAAAATACAACGATAGAACTTGCGTACGTTTGACATATTGATGTCCAAATAACCTCTAACAATTAATAACTAATATTGCAGTTGATACATATGTAATATTTTCTGGGTTGGTTTTGCTTTTATCAATTGGTTCGCTTAAAGCCAATTAAGCACTACAAATTTGATAATGAATAGCGTCCTCGGCTGGTGGTGTCTAGACGCCTGAAAAAAAATAATATGACAATGCGGGAAAACTGGTTAAATGCATTCAATGCCGACAACGCACACGCGTGTTAATGAGAACACGTACTTGTAATAGTTCTAAAACCTCCGCGCACACACTCGGCATATCAGATTCTTATTGGAATAACACACTATGTGCTTATTGTCGAGTCAAATGTATTTTTCAAGTAATGGTGTAAATGTGTTAATTTGTTTTCTTTTTTATGCATGTTTGATTGAACATTATTTTCACAAAATCTGATTGAATATAAAATTACCTTTTTATAAGCCAAAAAACACGTGTATAGGAGGTATATTTTTATTTAGAATATTTTTTCTAATAAAAGGAGTCGTTGTTGTTAATCTAAAGAGAATATGACCGTTCTAGAGACTTTGATTATTTTATATCTGAGTCATAAAATAGCTAATAGTGTTTTGCATATGATGCTGGGTCAATTTGTTATTTTTGTTTTAGAAATTAACGCTTGGACTTGGCATTTGGACTGTTTTGTAAACTATTGAGGAGCGTTCTCGAGAAAAACTGTATTGTCTCGTGGTCTGCGAAGTTAAACACGGACACGAAACTATCATAGATTAGTGAATTTCCAAATAGCATATCACACAATAAATTGATAGCTTTGTACGATTCAAATTGTCAGTACAAACACTATATGATTATGACTACAGACTAATCGTGTGAATATACTCGTATCAATAGTATGCAAGTAGTCACACAACAGTTTTAATATATCATGTAAATACCTTAATACCGATAAATAATAATAGTTTTGCATTTATACCAGCACCATACAATGTTCTCGAAGAAAATGTTGTTTTTATCAAATTTGTGATTTTCCAGCATAGTTGGTAGGTTTCTATAAGTCATTGGGTCGCTTAACAAATAATCGAATGTCTATGACCTACTCTTGTGACCAAGAAGACATATTATTTCGTGTATTATAAAAAATACTCGTCTGTATTATACAACATAATAAATGTGTAGACAAAAATATTGTAAACAGCGCGCAGAATATATTAACAATGCTATTATATCAGGCTACTATAGACTGTAGTGTTGCTGATTTTTTTCAATCAAATAGACTTTTTTTCAAATTTGTTATTTAAGTTATACATATAAATACTATATGAAAAATGAAATAAAAACATATTGTCACCGGCCTTGTTTTGATTTTATTCATCATTATATAACATGTACTTTTTCATTAAAACTGAAAATCTCTAATTGCGTAAAAATAATTAATATCCTATGAAATTGGCAACATGTAGATATTAAATAAGCTAAGATACATCATATACCATTTAATTAAACCACACACTTCCAATCAAATGGAGTACGCAAGTAAAATTTTAAGACATTTAATTTTTATAATTTTTATGTCATTCCACAAAACGTCAATCTTTTACTATTTTTACCACATAAATGGAATTAAAAAAGTTATGTCCACTAGAATTCTGCGAAACTGCTCAAATATATTCATCTACGTGTTGTCATCATAACCCAAAAATAAAAAGGGGGTCTTCGCACTTTTAACAGAGATTTTTTTTTAACAATCCCTACCGACTATGTCAAATTTCATAAAATACAGCAATTAGGCAAATCCCAAGTACCGGTACATAGATTGCTAGAAATATGCATAAACATTATAAATTGTCTACAATCGTCACTTGGATAACAACAGCTTACCAAAAAAACACAAACAATAATACATTATTTAATCACAACCATACAGTATCAAACTTGACCGTAATCATCAATAACTTATAAGGACTTGTTCACAGATTTCAGCATGTTTTGATGTTTGTCATTAAATGATCTAAATTGTTTAAGTAAACAACAGGACTAAAGAGCTCCTGTATAAAACAAGAATGGAATTAAAGAAAGAAAAACAAAGTAAAAAAAGGTTAACCGCACCAGGTCTAGAACCACTGCCCTTTGTTATTATAAACCAACTCGGTCATTTGTGACGATACTGATAACACAAATATTGGGTTGTGATAATAGCATCATCGGTGTTGCTATAAATATATCCCCGGTTAAATACATATTAAATATTGCCGCAACAACCCTTAAGTATATACACAAAGGGAAATATGAATAAAATGAGCATTAATTAATGGAAAAAAATGAAACAAATACAAATTTGGACCTTTTCTTTTCATTGGCTGCAGACGAACACAAATTAAAACAGTAATGATAAACATTTAACTTAATACAAATTGACTTTGAATTAAAAACAAGATTTGATCAAAAGAAGACTTTAAGACAAATAGTTTAAACCTATTTATTTAAGCTCGATTGCATCGAAAGCCATAGGCTTATATAAACGCTCTCGAGTCCGTTTCCTGGGACTATAACCAGTACTTGGTGTCTTTGGGGAATATCAAAGGAACGCTCCCAGTGGGGTTCGAACCCATGACCTCCCGATCGCTAGGCGGACACCATATCCACTACACCACGGCGACTTATTAAGACAAATAATCACTATACGTCTTGTCTAAGATTATATATATATAAAAAATAACTAATACTTTATAAATACAAACATGTGAATACCATACACAATGAATTAACATTGACAAAGTAAAATACTTAATACTTAATTAAGATGTTTTGTCAATACCTTTCATGCCTAATAATACATGTACATTTCCGTTTTTAAGTGTCTGAAATCAAAATTGCACATAAAAAATGTTTTTTTTTCTACACAACTTTAACCAAACAGGAAATTTTTGTTAGGACTGGTAGTCAACCTGAAAATGTAAAAAAGATACCTTTAGAAAAAAACATCACCAGACACTCATTTCACAACTGCTTTAATAATAAAAATCTAGATCTAAAAATTATTATAAGACTTTTTATTTGAATTTAGATCTATAATATTCAAAGATAAAACAAAAGCATAAAACAAATAAAAAAATACTATCAAAAATAAATTTGTCGAAAACAAATTGAGAGGCAGATTAAGAATCGGACCGGTGAAACTGACGAGGCTAGAATTGTGCCGCCAAGAATTTGGGCGAATGATTATGACCCATCGAAATGTGTGGTCCCAACTTTCTGCAATGTATGTAAAAACATTATTATAATAAAATAAAACAAATCAAACATGAGATAAAATGTCATAATAGAGTTTATGAATAACATTTTTGTAAGCACAACTTGAACAAATTACAACTTATACACTATAATATTATCTCAAAAATGATAATGTATAAACTGGCAATACGCAACTTTATATAAAAAATAATTCAGAATTTCTTTAAACTTACAACATTTTTATAATATACTAAGGGCTTTGTTTGCTCATAAGAGAATTGCAATTTTTGCACAAATTTGAGAAGTTCGCGACTCAAATGCCCTCAATTTTGAAAGTTTTTTTACAATATTAAACAGTGCTCGACACATTTTTTCACAAGTTTGAAAAGTGAGTGACTCATTTTTTCACAATTGTGAAAAGTTTGTGACTCATTTTTTTCACAAATTTCAACAGTGAGCGACTCTTTATTTCACAATTTTAAAAATCACGCGCCTCATTTTTTCAGAATATTAAACAGTGTGCGACTCATTTTTTCACAGTTTTGAACAGTGCATTACACATTTTGTTCACAATTTGGAACAGTTTGTGACTCATTTCATCACACTTTGAACAGTGGGCGACTAATTTTGTGAACAATTTTGAACAGTGCGTGGCTCATTTTTCACAATTTTGAACATTGCACGACTCATTTATTCAAAATTTTCAAAAGTTCGCGACTCATTTTTTCCACAAAATGAGGGGGCAAGGTCGCTTTACAAAGATGGGAAACAAATGCTCAGAAACTATATCCGAAAAACAGCCACATTGCTTATCGGAGCAAAAATGACAAATTCTACTTTCAACGAGCACTCAGACCTAAAACGGTAGGGCAACTGGCACTTATCGTTAGTTCATCAGCATGATAATGGGTGTCAACAATAGCATAACTAATGAAACATGTGTATTTGTACATGTATAACAATGAAACTTACCAATCGATCGGCCTGTAAACATATGGTGCAGAAGCTGTGGGATTCAGGATGCTCTCACAGTGATATTATGCAGAAAAGTGGTCACAATAACGTAAAAAGCATTATTTACCTCAGCAATATATATCTCCAGAGACAAAAAAAATATGTTCATTGATTTTATCAGGCACTGAATTTCAAACAGCAATTACAATTAATACCGCATGTCACACAGAAAGTCTCAAAACAAGATGCAAAACCAAAGCATCTTTGTTTTATCTCACACACAGCTGTATTCTACAAAAGCAGCTTCCTTAGGAACCTTAGTTTTCGAGGAAACCGTCAACATCTCACAACTCAACGTATACTACGGATATGAACAAGTTGAAAAATAAATCACTGTTATCCATTTTAATGTGCTCATTACGTTAAATTCCTGTGCCATTTTGTAATTGTCTTTATTGTTTTATTTTTCACACTACACATTCGCTTTGAGTTTGAAAATAGCCGTACGTGGAAGTACATTGTGTTATTTAAATAAATATTGTTAAGTATTTTTATTGCAGAAAATTTAATTTTAAGTATCGATTTATCACGTTTATTTTTTATTTTGTTAAGTTCTGTGCGTTAATATATTATTGTTTGATGTTCACTTGCGAACTATTTTGTATGTGTAAATATGCATAGACGAACGCGCCACAGTAGCGGATGTAATCAAGCCGCTTCTTATTTGTGTATTTTACCACCATGCATCAATAACATTAAGCGGTTGTTTGTTCTTTGTTATCATGTTTATATTTTCTTTTTTGCTTTAAATGTGACATAATAAATAGAATATATAGTTGGTAACTTTTGATATCATGTGATATCAGACTAGTCATCAATCATATATTCGCTATATATTGTACGACATCATTTATAAACATCTGCGGATCATGATACATTACTAATATGCGGCCTTATAATTATGAGAATCATGATACTCAGTGTTATTTTCCGCATTTCAATTGTTCAATTATAAACCATCAACCAGTAAAACTTCCAGCATTGTTTATGGTTTTTTATGAAATAATGGAACTTAAGGTAATATGTAAATGGGTGATCTTTTATTTTTCTGACAGTTGATACATATCAATTGTTTTCAATTCGTTACAAATGGAACACACGTGCGCCTATAACAACCATTGGAAGCCAAACTAAAATAAAATCGTATTATATTTTAATTAGCATGTTGTTGTTTTTTTTCCAGATTTTGCAAGTTTTGCCACATCAGAATTTCCTGTGCGGGTTGTTATAAACGGTGGAGACCCAGCACAGTATTCAGTTCCTCATCAAGGACTGACCTCCATAGAAAGAATTAAACTGTACGATGTCGTTTGCTCTTCTTCCTGGCTACACAGTCTGTTCAAAACGCTGATAACACTCGGTCATCACATAGAGTGTGAGCTATGGGAATGTAAAATAAAGTCGTGCCATGAGACAGAAGAAAGAAAGTTACATATAGAGACAATAATGACCATAATCATTAATTCAAACAATGCATTTGCATTGACCGATGTTGAGAAAGTGGGACCTGGTCTGTGGGAAGCTGTTCATAGTCTCAACATAAAAATGCTTAGCCTGGATGTTCAGAAGAGGGAAACCATACTGGTTCAACTTTCAGATGGGTCGCTCTCGCAGTTACTAGCATCACTTACTCAGTTGGAAATGCTATATATAAAGGCATCAGAAGACACACCAATCGCTTTGTGGGAAGCAATCACTGGTCTAAATATTGATGGTCTTCATCTATATTTTCGGGATGTTAATCTGGATCATGTTGAGTCTTTATCGAAGTCACTATCATCACTTAAACTGCTGCAAAAACTCGCTTTTGAAGTGAGTGATGCCGGTCATTGTATGTTTAAGGCTATCTATGGGCTGGATATCAATAGTCTGTTTCTGATTAATATCGGAAGAGGTATGAATGTGAACCATAAAGAATATTTGTCGGATTTACTAAAATCGCTCACACAACTTGAAGAGCTCTGTATTCAAGCAGATCATGACAGTCTTGGTATGTGGGAAGCTTTTAATGGTCTGAATATCAAGAGACTAAGTTTGCTTATTGAAAGAACACATTTTACTGTTAATCATATAGAGTCTTTGTCGGAGTCACTTACATCGCTCACTCAGCTTGAGCAGCTTATCATTAAAGTCGATGATAAGAGTCCTGGTCTGTGGGAGGCTATCGATGGTCTGAACATCAAGAGTCTGAGTCTGAGAATCAGATCGGAAGATTTTACTGCGAATCATGTAAAGTCTTTGTCGAAATCACCAATATCGCTCTCACAGCTTGAACATCTCGGTATTACAGGGGATGATGACAGTCCTGGTCTGTGGGAGGATGTCTATGATTTACATAGCACGACTTCGATGTTGAGTGGTGAGGAGAAAGGTTTGACTGTTAATCATGTTAAGTCTTTTTCGGAGACACTAGCATCGCTCCAACAGCTTGAAACGCTCGGTATTACAGTGGATGATGACAGTCCTAGTCTGTGGGAGGCTTTCTATGGTTTGCGTATCAAGAGTTTGACATTGGGTGGTGGGGAGAAAGGCTTTACAGTGAATCATGTCAAGTCTTTGTCGAAGACACTAGCATCGCTCCAACAGCTTAAAACACTCTGTATACAAGTGGGTGATGACAGTCCTAGTCTGTGGGAGGCTTTCTATGGTTTGCGTATCAAAAGTTTGACATTGAGTGGTGATGAGATAGGCTTTTCGGTGAATCATGTTGAGTCCTTGTCGAAGACACTAAAATCGCTCAAACAGCTTGAAACACTCAATCTTATATTAAATAATGACAGCCCCAGTCTGTGGGAGGGTCTCCGTGGTTTGAATATCAAGAGTCTGAAGCTGGACGTGAATCATAAATCTTCACAGTCGAAATCACTAGCATCTCTCACACAGCTAAAAAGATTTACCATGTGTGCGAAAACGTACAACGATATTCATCTAACACAATCATTACAATATTTAGATTTCTACTACGAAAGATTGTCCCCACGCGAATTACGCGAACTGGTGAACAAAGTCTTAGAATTTAATCATTTTGTTCAATGTAAACTGGAATTCGGTTGCTCTGGTGGAAAAGAAGAATACTTTACCATCGAACAGAAACTAGATGAACTGACGCGTGTTGAAGTTCAATTTCACTTATATGAACGGCCAAGTGATACTCACACGGGAAATATGGAATGTAGAATTTCAATGGAACTACGGATTAACCCTGTGACAGATTCAGCCTCAACCACGCCTGTTTGTAAGCTACCTTAATTATATTTTAATTGTATGGACAATTGCATTTGGATTGTTTTGCACCATGTTTACATAGCTAAAGATATACATTCACATACATAATATGTGAACTATCAACAGTAATAGATAACATTAAGTATGAAACTGGGGAAAATGACCGCTTTTAGCTATATGAAAAACAATTTGGTTGAACACTAACTCTGCAAATATATGTTTTTTTTTACTTTCGAGGATAACAAAACAAAACTAGGCGAAAAAAAAAAGAAACTTTCATATAGAATACTAGGAGACACTAACATTATTTGAGCATATTGAGAAAAACACTAGAAGGTTGGAACGGGTGAAGAGTTTCCTTTGGACACTGTTCAATTAAATTATCATCAATAACACACAATGTAACTTGCTTAAGATGTTTACGGACCGAACAGATGTTCATGAGACAACACTCGATCATTCATCTATATCACACTTAAGCTAGCTCACTTAAGTATAAGACGAAGACTTAAACACAAACACGAAAATCAAATTTGAACTAACATAACAAATAAATCTGCAATTTTACAAAATTACTATTTATCCTTTAAAAAAAATATAACCAAATTAATCATAAATAAATATAGTTTTATGTGTTGTATTCTAGTGACGTCACGTTATGACTAAACCTTAAATAATTATAAAAGAGCATATAACAGCGATAAAACACAAACAACTCGCACAAATGTTTACATAGCTCTGACCATCTGACCACAAAAGCACACATCCAAAACCAAAATACATAAAATATGTCATACTATAAAAACACAGCAAATATCTCATACTATTAACAGATGTAATACTTCGTTATAACCACTATCGTATGACACTTAATTCACGTCCAATCGGTTGCATTATGAGTCCGACAAGATCAAGTCCACGGAGGAATGACGATTTTGTATAAATTCACCTTATAACTATACCATTTCGAAATCAAGTGATAATTTTATACATTATCTACCATATATTTTATTGCTCTTATCATTCACAATCAAATAAATCAAATTAAAATTAAGAATAGTTTTGTATTTTATACTTTTACTTTCGTTTTTTGTAGAGCAATCGATTATTAGAACTGGTTTTAATATTCTGACTTATTCTGATTGATATTAAATTTGATTAATAAAATGCAAGAACACAACCACATCATTTGAAATACATTTAATAGATGTAATTAATTTTATTTCGTCATAAAATATTTTGAAGAGCAGCAAAATAATTAAATATCATACACAAGTTTATTAACATATTATAAATCGATATTTGGAAAAAACATAAACATGTGCTAACATTGTAATATCAATAAAATCTTCAAATGCAACAGTCCTCTCAAACCATGTACAGCGCATGCGCAGAAAAACGGATCTAAGCGTGTTCCATATATGGAAACATTCTGAAAAAGCTTAAATGGGTGTGGACTGTGTACATTAAAACAGTACATTTCAAAATCCCAGTTCCTTTTTGTCACTGTTTATAGTTTTTTTTTATTGATATTGCAACTTTAATAAACGTAAAATGACAGAAGTTGAGCCTCTGCATCACAAAAAAAGGCAAAACTAGGCGCGCCTTTTAAATACTTGGAAAAGTATGAGAAACAAGAACAAATAATGCTTGGGAACCTGATTTGAACAATAACAAAACAAGTAAACACATGAATCTCCATAGCATGTTAGTTTGTTTTTGCGATGTGCTAATAACATAAATATTTTGTTTCCATCTATAAGATTACATGTCAATAAATAAGATTTATCCTAGATTTTCAAGCCCTTTCTTCTTGATATTGTGTAAGAAGATTGTTAAAGCTATATTTTATGCACGATGGTAAATTATTGAGTGTTTTTTGTTCAATAATATATGACTGAAAGTATTTTATATGATTCAATGTTTCTACTCAGACTCCTTTAAGGACCTCTTAATGTCCAAAGCTGGCTGCACAGAATAAGCTAAATAAAAAAAATCGTTCTTGACCGACTGTTTGGGTTCTAAAAGGCCGAGGGCTTGTTCATCTGGCTGAGCTGATTACACTCACATCTTTTATTCTTTTCGATTACATACTTTCATTATCATTTGATTGACTTATCTTATGTTATTTTATTTTTCAGCACAACAAGATAAAACAATATGCTGTATTCTATAAACGCCGATGTACCAATCTGAAACCGTATAAGTATCGATAAATTTGCATATTAAATCATTTTTTTTACAAAGTTAATGATGTTGACTGTCGTTTAACCCTGAAACCATAATTATGATTTTTATTTACGATTTTTTCATTGTCAAATATATATATTACTCACAAAACATGGAATAACATCAACGTAAATAGACTCGATTACAGTCAAATAGGAAAACGTAATGACTACTGTTTGAATTTCGCAAATATCTATATTTTGTTCGTTGGTATGATGTGTTTAAATTAAAATACAGTAATTTAGTGCAACAGTTTTGTTTGCTTTATAGTGTACAATACATCTACTTTCGAGCAGAAAATAAACAAAATACAAAAAAATAGAGCAAGTATCAAGTCAACTGTTATTATGTATATATTAATACTTTGATACAATCGAAATTTCTGTTTAATAAAAGGCTTTTTCTTATTTTAGTGTCATTGTAAAAGAAGAACACACGTGATCGATCATCTCTGAGACATATGCCAAAGGCACGGGCCTAAATAAAAAAAACTTGCATGTGTAAGACAATCCGGTTCATTACTAACGTGAAAGTGTTAATAATGCTGACTACGAGGATGACCAAACCAATATTGTTTTTGTCGTAACGCACAATGTTGAAAGTGTACAACATATTTGTAATATTTTAATCAACTTTCAAAACGATGCCGAAATTAACTAGGTTCTTCAACCTATTAATTATTATGAAAAAAGTAGTATAAGGGCAGAATTGGGATATTTGCCAAAACAGGAGGAGGAAACCTGCAAAGATTCTTAAATATATATTCGAAACAGTTATTTAACAAACACAAGTTTTATTCTTTCATGTCAGTTATATCTTATCAACTAAATGAATATAGCAATACCGACCGCGTTCGTTTTCCCCCAGCTTAGGATAGTATACAAATACATGATGACCCTTTGAACAATAAAATGATGTCATCTCTGTGACCATTCTAGATGAAACATTAAAGTAGATAAAATCTTGTTGTTTAATTGGGAAAAACGGGTGTAAACTTGGGTGCAAAGAGGTTGTTAGGTCTTATATTCGCTTCACAAATTGTGAGGTAGCAGCTTTCTCCATCAAATTAAGAATATGTTGATCCTGAGCATGGTACAGCAATGCATCGCGATGGTTACCACATTGCCTATGTTCTTTTAATTACATTATTTGTTGTGTTATAAATTGTAGTAGCTGTGTTTTTGTTTATTTAAGTTTGCTGATATATCACCTATGTCTTTGAATTTGTGTCTTATATATAT
>VMBQ01018513.1:117833-163466 GCA_007657795.1 Dreissena rostriformis | reverse complement strand
ATATATATATATATATATATATATATATATATATATATATATATATATATATATATATATATATATATATATATATATATATATATATATATATATATATATATATATATATATATATATATATATATATATATATATATATATATATATATATATATATATATATATGCGCGCAGTACTTCCGATCGTTAGTATGTCCGATGTTTAATAACCTGCTTTAAATTCAATCATATCTTATTTATTTAATTGCAACTTTAAAAGCTGCTTAGTTACTTTCTTAGTTTCTTCTTAATATTTCTGCTACTTTTACTTGAGAAAATGTTTAATACACATTTATAGCAACATATTTACATCATCTCAGAATAAACCACGTCTTAACTTACAGCAACTGCGTAATTAAAGCCACTTTAAAATTATATTGAATTGGTTTGCTTGGCTTGTGTATGTCCCTTTTAGATATGCCCCTTTATAGACGGTACCTTTTGACAAAGTTACATGGTTGTCAACGTTTAATTACACATATAAATAACTGTCAAAGTGGCACTTATCTGTATTGAGTGTTTGTGAACATATATATATGAACCAACTGATAGAAAGTGCATTTTAAGCTTGAAGTCAAACAAATACTTTGGAATTTTTTCAGTTAGATCATTTCAAGGTCTACACCATGTGATCAAGGGGTATTGGCGTGCATTTGTTTAAGTCAATTTATTATATGTATACGTTTGCTCCTAGTTATATATAATGTTACTTTTATCTAGTGTATTATTCGCATTTACGCTAAGAATCATAGCAATTATTTGGATAATTGCCGACACTATTATTTTATATTTATTTCAAAATAGATAAGTATAAATTTATTTTCAATTGACTTAAGCATTATCGTGATGCATTTTTGTCCAGTACTCACGTATATTACGAGTATGTTAAACATGCATAAATGATGATTTACTGTTGTTCACAGTTGGTATATGTATTATGATACAACAAGGGTGGTAATTGTACCGTCATGTGAATATGAGTGGACGGAAGTAAGGTTTTATTTCATTGATGGATTACTTTACGATTTCTAATGGATTCGAACCTGATGCAAATGAACGCATACTGAATTATCATACCTGTCAACAATTAAATGCATTTTAATAAACTATATTTGTTATATGTAAGACTCACTTCTTATGCAACTACGTATGAGTGAATGACAATATATTCAGATACGGTATAATTGTGTGACCTATCATATTGTTTGTTATTCAAATAAACAATGCTCTCGTATTTTTTCATGTGTAGGTGTGTATTATAAGTAAGTCTTTTGTGAAAGTATGGGAATTTATGTGAATGTATTTCTGATTAACACAATTTAAAAATACTAAATTCAGACACATTCTCGTTATAAATGTGAGTGTGTATGTTTACAATTTATTTGAAGGAAACACGCTGTCTGTATTAACACCAAAATATAAACAACTATGCATCATACGTATTTTAAAATAATCAAACATCTATTTTCTAAATTCTAATTTAGCGTTTCATATAGCGGATAATGTTTTTATTCAAATATATGGCAATTTGTACTAACATACAACGCGCAAATGTTACTGGTTCACATACTTAGTAAATGAGTAAATTATTCAAAATTGTTTACTATATAGGTTGTGTAACTGTAACACGAAATTTTGATTTCTGTTCTTTCTTGGCATACGTCCTATTGTCAAAGAATTCTGATTCTGAAATTATTGTTTGAGTAAAAATTACCGAACAAGAAAGGATTCTCATTCATTTCAAGTTGCCAACGCAACGGGCCAAGGGATATGTTTTCCTTTTATGTCTTATTTCACACGTATGAAAATAAGTTTTGATCAAGCAAAAAGTTTTTAGTATATATTTATATGTGCATGCACGTGTTCCATTTATGATATAAACAAAGGTGTAATAAGTGAAATAAAGAATATATGTGAACAAACGTGTTTTATCTCCCTTCAGAAAACCGGACAAAATACAAATATACAAAAAACCAATGCATAGTCGTAGATCATTTAAAAAAAGGACTAAACAAGTATAAACATTGATCATAGACATTGTCGGTGAGTTATCCTTGATTGAAAAATAGATGTTTTTTTTCAACCATAAACAATTCAAGTTCCAGATTCAGTAGCGAGGGCAACCACGTTTACTGCAAAAGAATGTGTTATAACCACTCTGCAGTTGAGACTTTACGATGTTGCAATAACTCGCATTTGTTGAAAAAATGTCTTATTTATAAACAACTATCGTGAGTGCAAGTATTAATTATTAAATATTAAGTAAGTAAAAGTATTGATAATACGAAGTATATCATGTGTTAAAGAACGCAACATGGTCCTAAATAGTTCATCATATTTCATAGTCCAGATTGCTCACATACGCAAAAATACTCAGAAGGTACATAGTTTTAATATAGAATAGTTCATCTATGCAAACATATGTTATAATATTTAAAAGTGATGATGAGTTTATTAGCAACTCATAGTTTAACAGGTGAATCATGTAACCGACACAGATCATGAAGGAAATATTTACCTAAAACTTGGAATTTAAAATACGTTTTCCATATTATAATTTTGACTAGGATAATAAATGTCTATACCAAACTTTTTTTCATTTTTATATATTTATTTACAACCATATTCTATTTGCAACATTCTAAAATAAAAGTAATACTATTAAAAGCAAGAAACAAGACATGTATTCGTAAACTGCACTTATTAGCCGTTTTATGGTCAATTTTGACCTTTGACATTTAAGTGTGTATCTTAAATAAAAATAAATATTATACATTTTTTTAAACACGATCGTCGATTAACACGATTGTACAAAATTTGCAAGTTTTGATTTTGTATATGCAGATTTCCAAAAGTAAAACACGAAGTTGACGAAACTTGTATTCACTTAGACCATTCACGATAACGTATAAGCACTAGCGGAATACAATACAAAAAGAGCAGAGGATGATAGAGCGGATATGATGAATAAGAAGCCAATATACAGAAGGATTGTTAAATCAAGAATTCAAAAGATGGAAACGCAAAAAAAAAGAGTTTAAGAAATAGAATTTGCTTAGGCATTATAACCAAAAGATTTTTGGAAGCTTGCTGGAGAAAAAAAAACAACAGCCTTAATGATTCGCTGTCGGTTCATGATTTTTTTTAATACGTCTTCTCTTTTTTGAACGAAATAACGAGTACGCATCATATACACGCAGAAAAATGTTTTTATTTGCATTATTTGTATACTAATAGATGCAGATTTGAAGAACATGACACTGAGATTGCAAAAAAAGCAACACAGAATGCAGTGTACCGTCTTAAACGCGATGAAGCTTGCAGCTTCGAATATTTTCTTCAAGAGTAGTTGGCAGAATGTCTCTTCTTAGAAAACAGTTTTATCCCGTTATAAATTCGGGCCATTTTCCTTCAGAATGGTTAAAACGTGTTGTTGTGCCTATTAAAAATATACCCCGGCAATATACATAACTTAAGGGAAAACTCTGGTGACCTTCATGTCAAAATTGTGAAAGTCACCCCAATAGGTTTTAGAATGGTGTCTTGGCAACCTTGAACATATCTGTATGATACAAAATGCATTGTCAGAAAGGTCCGTCACAGTTACCCTTTGCTTGAATGATCAGTCAAAATAGCATGATAATTTTTAGGAATAAACAATCTCTAAATAGGATAATAATCATAGATGTCAGAATGTGTTACTTCTTAAATTCCTTTATAGTATTATCAAGAGACGTTTGTAAAAAATGTATACCCCGACTTGCATTAAAATCTTCTCTGTTTTACAAAACAAATGTGTCCATTTCTTAATTTGACTTTCACAATTTATGCCGTTTTGTCTTCATTTTCGAGTCGATATATATCCGAAAAGCTACGCCTCACAAACTTAGGTAAACGACGCGTATGCAGATTTACACGTTACACAAATTATGCCGCTGAAACGTCTGTTTAATTAAACCCTGAGTGATAACAATACATTGTTCATGTCTAAAAGTGTATCGAAAATCTTCATTATCTTCAAACAATAGTTCTTCATAAGAATAATGATGCTGCTAGCTTCACAATCTAAAATCCATTTGAAGTTTGATAAAAACTTTAACGTAAATTAGAATATAAAAACCAAAAGCTTTTCTCCAATCTGAATCAGAAAAATTCAATTCTGTTTCTCGTATGAATATGAAACCATTTTTATTCTCAAATTACAATTAATTTGGACTGACAATTTCCTTAAGTTCCGTTTGCTGTTTAAATGGAATGCTATGCAACTCGTGTTTATTTACACGCTTTGTATTTTAATTCATTTCGGGCTTCTAACGTGCGACGAAAAAAGGCAGGCCTCTGAACACTTTGAATTTTCGTTTGCTCTGCACTGACCGTTCCAAGCCGATCAAGATGAACATGTATGTGGAAAGTTTTGTTGTTTTAGATTGTGTTATGTATTTACTGAACAATTGGTCATCTGCCTTGCAAGCCAGCAACCGGATGTTAACAATGTCTCGTCTAATAATGATTTTGATTATGGATTATTACTTCATCATATTCGTTTATTTTGAAACAATTTTTAAAGGTAAAAAACTAATCCATGGTTAATAAAAACAGCTTGATATTATTGTTAGAAATAAAATTTCATCACATTTTCCTTAACGTTATTTTCCTGATGTGCGCATAATAAACTGTTTTTAGAGGCACATTGCTTTAACCAACACGTTTGTACTTAAGATAAATATGCGTACTATGATTATCATCATAAATTATAAAAAAAATATCACGTAAATTGCTTTAACTATGACCGTGTCGAACAAATCCTTATATTTCTGAAAAAAAAGAAGACACTTTTTTTTATTGATGTCTTCAGGTGAATACATTAACATAGAACAGTGAATGATCTTCATTACGTAGTAATATTAGGTTATGTAACAGCGTTGTGTAAAATGCGGTGATATATTTGCATACCATAATGGACGAGCCGATTGGCGATATGTGTACCCGTCCACATATATCACAGAATTTATCACAACAGTGTTAATTAATATGTTTTATATATACCTATTACATTCTTTGATGTATTTGCTTTATTCACGTTCAATTATACATCATAACGCCAAAGTGCGAGAGCATTCACGTTATTTCGTGACAATGTGTAGCGATCGCGGTTAAAATAAATTCGGGAAAAAATCGGAGAGAATACTTACAATGTTGTTTTAAGCACATTTTTACGATGGACATATTTTACAACGTTTACGCTGATCAGCAAAAGATCTAGTTTTAACGTCGAAAATAATCGTAAATTGTCGGTTTAACTCGAACCGTTCGTTACGGGAGACTATTTAAAGATCACTAGGTACAAATGTCGACAGCTAATTGGATGATGAACATATGTGTAAACTAAAACCACTTTTAAGACACTCGCGTTCAAGCGCATTACGTGTTATTTAAAACAAACCAACTGTTTTATACGATTACGCGACAATTAATATAGTCATAAATTCCATAAAGCTAAAATGCACAATAAGCTAATATTTCGATCAATTCAGATATGTTTCATAGGGGACTTTTTAACTGACCATAACACATATTTAATCGTAAAAAAGAACGAATACGCAATATTTAAAAAAGAAGAATAAAACTCTTTACTAAGAAAAATGCTAAAAATAACGGTTCGTTTATCGATTTTTGAAACACGCCATAAACTATGTTAAAATACAAAACTATAGCTTTTGGAATAGTTAAAAATAGTAATAATATCAATAAAAGAACAGTTATCCTTCATCGGATTTCGAAATCGGTAAATAACACATTGTTAGTATTTATTTTATTGATAATGTGCGAAGTTAGTATAGCAGTTTCATACGGTAAAAATATGTTGTTTATTTAAAAAGTATGCGTGGTAGTGTGTAAGCTTTATCTCTTTAAGTTACTGGGTTCGATTCCCGGGGAAGGCACATTTTTTTGCTATTTTTAGCTTTTCCAAATGTCATAGTTTTGTAATAAAATAAAGTGTATTGACATTTAAAATAACAACACGGACATATTTGAACAAGTCATTTTAATAAAATGATATTATTAGAATTTATTAGAATATATTCTTTAAGGTTACAGTATACTAAATAAATTTGGTGTGCAATGCTATACTTTTTTAGAAAATCAACACCATTTATTTGAGGACACGATTCTGTGTGTGGGCACTTGCCATGAATTTAGAAATTAGAAATACCTGACCATCAAATTTCGTCGTAAAACAAAGGACAAGGTGTAATATTACTCTGTAGACAAATATGCTAGTTGATGGGTGACCTAATGCATTGGTTATAATATTAGCGCAACGTTACCGCGCGCTTCTTTTAGAATATATACTTTTAGGTTACAGTATACTAAATAATTTTGGTGTGCAATGCTATACTTTCTTAGAAAATCAACACCATTTATTTGAGGACACGATTCTCTGTGTGGGCACTTGCCATGAATTTATTTCGAATATTTCTATGTGTGTGTGGTTGGAATAACATTGTTGTGTTCTACAAATCCACTGTTTTGATTTAACGTTAGAGACTACATGATGTGACCTTGGCATTTGGCTGTATACCTTCAACTGGAGAGAAGCTGGTAAACAGATGGCCGTTAAAAGTGAAATTCAATTCGCGTCGTGTTCCTATTTACATATCACATGGCCTATCTGTTTAATGTATAAATCAATTCGGCTTGGAATGCTCTTTTAGAAAAGGTACGGTTATGAGGGTCTCTATGCGAAAAATGTTGGCTTTATTTTTTTTTAAAGTAATCGCTTTAATATTGAATTTGTTAAGGAAATCTTTTAGTATTATTATGACCTAAATTTACATTCCCAATATCGAGTAATGCACAATTTGCCTCTCTTGATGAACTGAATCGAAATCGAAGCTGATTTTGTTGTGTTCAAACATAAATAACGAAAGATTTTGGACTGGATTATTTACTTGTTCTTTACCATATAAAAACTTGTTAAGATAACAAACGACGATCATACACATGGCATCAAACTCATCAATGAGTAATTAATTAGCACCAATTATCACTGTTACCTAAACATATTGAAAGTCGTGATAATACTTTTCATTGATATAAAAAAGCATTGAAGAAAAAAGTTCACTTACAAGACAGACAGACAGACAGACAGTTAATTTCAATCCAATAAGGCATTTAAGCCCACGAGGACATATAAACAATACAAGTATTGACGAACAGTGTAGACAAGAATACGAAGTTTTAACAAAAGTTGTAGTTGTATGTTTACAACATTTGGAGAAGATCACAATGAGAACAATAATTATTTCAAAACATACTCTTCACATGTGCATCTACATAATTTTGACCCATGCTGATAGACGAGTAAACTCAAAAATGCCGAGCTAAATTATCTAAGAAATATTACATGCAAATTTGAAATCCGGATATGTTTATANCCCCCCCCCCCAAAAAAAAAGAGAGAGGAAAATTGTCATTCTGGGTAATGAAAAGGATATATATACCAATATTTAATAGATGCTATAACAAACACTCTTACAATTAGTAACCTTAATTTCTCATCAAGAGCGATAGTTTATATGTGTTGTCTTAAATTAAATTGTTTTAACTTTAAACAATACCTAATGTTTAAGTAGTTTCAACATTTAATGAACTTGGTATGATAATTTTCGAGTCAGCGACTCCTGAATTACTGGACTAATTGGTATGATACCATTTGAGTACATGTACGTAATTGCCATGTGTCGTGTTAAAATTAAGAGTCAACTATAAACCATCTCAAAGAGATCGTGTTTTAATTCTAATAATTTATTGGGTAAGGTTTGACATAATTTGAAGTGAATTTAAACAATATTTATAAACAAACATGCAGAGAAAGTACATACAAAAATAAAATATACTAACAGTATTAAATGCACATTTAATACGATGTCACTACTGTTGCGTTAAATGCAGATTTGAAGCACATTGAATGTGTGTTTTCGAACAGAGAACAAGCCATGTGGTTTTGTAAGAGTTTCGCACAACCAACACAAAATTGTAATGTAAAATGCAAGTTAAAATACTTTTTTTCAAGAGCTCTTACCATAATTTGTTTAAAAAAAAAATCGGCTAAGAGCTGGTTGACGAGGTTATAACCAACGGTTTCACGCTCCGAGGAATAAAACGACGACAGCAATACAGTTTCCGGAACTACGTTCGCAGCATAAGGCTTAGCTCATTGTCTTTTTAAATATTATGCAACTCTTGCTTTTCCTTCCTAGTCGCATTTCATGCATTTATTTTTTGTATATGGAAAAATGACCGCATGTTTTGTTAAATTAGAAAGTATGCATAGTGTTAAGCTCATTTTTACTTCTGACTGTGCATTAGAAAGGATATGTTTATGCCTTTAAAGTTTCTGGTGATCAACCCAGAAAGTTTTAAACTTAACAATGCAACTGTCGATTACAAACACTTCAACTGATATAAAGTTAACATTTTACAACCAGCCACATGACAAATTAATATAATTCCCGTAGTAAATCACCCAAAAAAGCCATACAGAAATTGTTTAAGGAAACGTTTATCTCTCTGATGAAATATGAGATAAAACAACAAACCTTAAACATATTTACCTTAGACATCAATAAACCAGACCTCACAGCGAACACGAAATTTACAATAACATATAAATCGTGGAAAAAATAAACATAACATATTTAGCAATATTGACACAAAGTTACATAACCAGGATAGTGATATATCTTGTTCCGTTTTGCTATTATAGTCAACTTTAATATAATTAAGTGTTCCCATAAATATTGATGTCACCGTAAAGAGCATAACATATTGAATTGTTCAGGACTTAAGATATTTTGCAAGACCGAGTGCTGACGTTATCTGCACTTTACTGTTATTGGCATTTTTATTGGCAACTTACTGTGTTTATAGTAGGGCGAATCAATAAAGATTAGTTTGTTCTCAAGTAACTAAACAAAGACTTGTTTATGTTTTGCAAAAAGGTGTCTAACTTATCAGGGCTCGACATTACCTTTAAAATCCACTTATCCAGTTCCACAAGTGCCGTAACATTTTACTTCTCGTGACCAAAAAAGTTACTTCTCCAGACTCTAAAATGCAACCTAATATACTATATACGTTTTCAGTAATTTTACAACTAAATTACAAAAATATCACGAATACAAGATAGTCTCCTTAAATTGTCCTAATATTTTGTTAATATGCGTTTTCTAGAGGCCTATTTTTGGAAACAAGTGACCCGGATTCAATCTCGGCCTAGACGTTGTCGCGATAAATATTTTGATATAATTAAATCGAGATTAACTCATACCTGTAGCATCTAGAGTGGTAACAATGTTTTTCTAAGATTTTAACTGGTGACATAGTTTTTAGAAATACATGACGCAGAATCAATGTTGGCCTCAGTATTGCCTATAAGCATTTTGGCAAAGTTTCGTCAAATTTGTTTTGGCCTTTGTCAGCATGATCACTGTCAAATATTTCATTTTATGAACGCAAATTAAATTCTCATACTAGCATAACATTGAGGACAATTGTGCACAATGGTGTGTAGATGTAGAATGTGTGTGATATATATTCAATAAGGTTTATTTTAACAGCCTTATTAAAAAAATTGTGTAGAATTGTTATCCTCATCAAGAAAGTGGCTTTTATTGGTTTAAGTTTTACAATTTCAGTGTGTTTGCATTACTTTAATATAGAAAATATACCCTTTTCGAAAAGCATTAAATGTTGCCGCTGCATAAATTATCGCAAGAAATTTAGGTCAAAAGGGAGCTTAGACAGCTCTTTCGAAACAATAACCAAGTACATGTATAGTTGAATTATGCAATAAGATATAATGAGTATTGTTCTTATAAAAAAATATATATACCATTTAAAACAAGAAAAAGAAGATCATCATCAATTGCTCACCCTGAAAAGGTACAATGTTTTTTTAAGTTATGTTTGCTATACAGTATTTACTATGTGCCTCTGGTAATGGTTGGCTTTGCACCTATAGGCATTATTTAAAAGTACTTAAACTCGTGGCTTTATATAAGTATAGAACAACATCTAAAAAGTCAGTTTTCGCCGACGCAAAAATCAAATGTACCAACCAGACACTCCAAACTTCTTTATTTAATACTTTAAGTCTCTGTCCAAAATAATTCAATGCATGCTTAAAATCAGTTCTTTGGATGAACGTGATTTTTTTTCGGTGTTAACTATTTTATTTTATTTAGTTTGTAAGAAATAATAAGTTCATGTTCGAACGAGATTGGTGTGTATCAAATCTATAATTTATGTACGTTAGTGTACTTCCTTGATTAACTCTAGATGAATCAAATGCTATTATCGCTTGTACACGCGATGTTATAAACAGGGAATAACAGGCTACTATCTTTATGTCATATATCAGTAAAAAACAAACGGCGATGATTGCCGAACCGTGGTTTTATCCGACCGAGCCTGATATAGTATAATTAAAGCGCTGAAGGCACTGAAATTTTTGCTGTTGCATAATCTGAGACGCACTTTAGTTTTCAAAATTATGTTATAGCTTTTTATATCGCAAGTTTGAAATGAACACAACCCATTCAAATGTATAAAGAGTGTGTCTTAAAGCACAGGTCGAGATGTGTATGCACTGTTTATCCTCATATTTATGTGATAGAGATAACTTAGACAAAATAACAACAATATGTCTTTTTTTTCCACAATTGGATGCTGCAATGGCAACCATCTTTAGAATTTTGTTTCGTTGCTAAAAAATAACAAGCCTATAATCATGTACGTTTATGTACATGTTGTGTTATGTGTATCTAATACTGTATTTATTTTCTTTACATAGTTGAGCAACAATGTTTTCAACATGACAGACTTTTCATGCAGCATTAAGCCCCGTTTTCCCTGAAAGCAGCCAATATGTACAGATTTCAATGATAAACTGGCAAATGTTGTCGCACAAGCTATTATAAACACGAGACTGGCAAATATCGTTGAACAAGCTCTTAAACCTTATGCATGCTGTCTGCTACAGTGCAAACAGGCAGTGGTTCTCTTTACTAGCTGCAGTTGTCGTCCCTAGCGTAGTTAAGGCATTCTGATTTCAAAACTGCCTCTCTACTTTAGCGTGAGCTAACGCTCACACTAAAAAACGACATGGCAGTAACATGTTTTATCTGTTTATCGTACCTCTGTGTATCCATTTGTAAAGAAATATAAAAACAACTCGCTACTACTGCGCATTATATGTGGGAATGGGCATCTTTTAGGTCGTTTAACGTGTAAATAATGTCGTCATGACCACTTGAGTTTAATATTTGTTGAATCAGATTCATTTATATCGAAAATTGAGACTTTATATTTGGTTTCGAGTACATGTCGTACCTCAAAGATTAGACTGATATAAACGTCTACTATTCCGACATTAAAACCCGTGTATCAGGCCGATATC
This sequence comes from Dreissena rostriformis, assembly GCA_007657795.1. Classification (NCBI taxonomy): domain Eukaryota; kingdom Metazoa; phylum Mollusca; class Bivalvia; order Myida; family Dreissenidae; genus Dreissena; species Dreissena rostriformis. The sequence goes on along the minus strand of VMBQ01018513.1, from coordinate 151,961 downwards.
AGTATCAAGATATGATTAATAGTTATATCAGAGCTTATAGAAGCTGTGTGTGTATAAAGTATTAAGAAACATGGATTCTCATGTAATACGTTTTGTTTCAAATCACAAAGTATGTGCGTATAGACATGTAAAAATATAACGTATACACATGAGCATGAGTTTGCAATCACCTTCACTCCAAACTTGTCCAATACTGTATCAATGCCTGACAATGACAAGAAAACATTTGTCATTCTAGATATCTTCTTTAAAATTCCAACAGTTTCAACACATATATTTGTAAATAAAATGGAGATAAAAAAATCAAGGTCGGAATAATGTGTAATCTAACATTAACAGGGACGCCCGTCCAGTAGCCTTGTTGGTCAATTATGTATCGCGACCTGTGTAGCTAGTATACGTGCCCAAAATGTAAATTATGAACATCAATTTTGTTATTATTTTTTTATAGCATATATATGCGTATCACATGTACAACGCGGTGGTTTACTGTTAGTGGTTGTAGCTTTCCTTATTTAAAAAAAATGGTGAAGTACTACGTTTTGGCCTGGGGCGAAGCCCCCAAGGCCATAGTACTGATACCAATTTCTGAGCCTATCCGAATTGGCTGGCTGCCAAAACCGAATTCCCAGAACTCCGATTTACCACTTAATTCATGCGCAATAAAAGTAGTTCTTCCTTAAATACAGAACATCACTATATAACATGACAGTGTCATAAAAAGTGTAAAAGAAATATTATTAAAGCAAAATTGCTAAGCATTGGCTACGACATAGTTTTTATTGTTTGCATATTCATGCGAGAATAGGGCCCGTAAGTCTCGTTTACTTTCACTTTCGTTTTTCAACTTCCGGGTACATCAGCTTTATCGTTGAAATGGATTTTTGCTTTGCGTTTGGTTGTGCGCAAAGGACTGGGGGAAAAGGATCCTGTAGTCTCTGCAGGTCCCACATAACGCAAAAGGAGAATACGTAATCGGTTGATACATGCAGGTGTAGTGATTTTACTAACACAATAACAAATCAGTTGGTTTACGGTTGACGAGTGTGAACGCTTTCGGATATGATATTTTTCGGATAGTGAACGCCAACTTTTTTGCTTACGTACTTTAAACCTTTATAGTTGTAGAGTTCGTATTAAGTTAGAAGAAGATGTTTTAAATCAAATACGGCGACGTTAATTTAGGTAATCGATTAATACAACCTGTATCCATTTACAAGAGAACACATATTTTATGACAGGATAATTAATTAATTGATCATATCTAATGAAATATTTCATTTACTATTTATACCAATATTTTATGCGTAATTAAAACGAAATTAACTAATTTAAGATGAGCAGACAGGGATGTTACCAGGAATGACCGGATATGTAGCTTTCTTTTGGTAGATTGGAATAAAGAGAATGGATCAATTTTGTTTGGTTTTCAGAAGAAAAATATGTTATGCCGGCTGGCCTGTAACCTGTATTAGCATAGAAGATCAACTGTTAATGACACTTATGAAATTACGACTGAAATGTAAGGACTTATATTTTGCATTTGGATTCAATACAAGCAGAGCAACTGTTTCGAATATTATAAATAAGTATATTTCTGTGCTTCACAAATTTATTGTTAGAATTTTACCTAAATTAGGGATTCCAAGCCAACTCAAATGCAAGGGATCCATGCCGAAATCATTTGAAGACTTTAGTTCTGCTAGAATTGCAATGGATGCTACAGAAATTTTAAAGCATATTCCTTGTAACATGTATCATCAAACGCTTGCTAAAAGCAATTATAAAAGTAGACATACTGTAAAAGCTGTAACATGTATTGCTACAAATGGTGAATTAAACGCTGTATTATGTGAATTAAGCATAAGACATTAAACTGGGAATGGACATCATTTAGGTGTTTTTCTGAAAGAGAACTATTCATTTGAATTTATTTTTGTAATATTTAATTTATACTTCAAGCTTAATTAGCCATTTTCAAAGACTTTTTTCATTAACAGTGATTGTATTTTATAATTTTAACTGTACTTTTACGCCGCATGGACACAGTTTCATTTTATGAGGATTTGAAAACAAAAATCCATAAAAAATCAAGTTTTGTAGTAAAATCAATTTTAATAATGCTATTATATTCCAATTGTGGACAAAAAGCGGTAGTGAGGACGAATTTATGGATAATATTGATCAAAATGATGTGTTAGAAGATGTTTTATTGAGAGCTAGTGTTGTTTATGAAATAAATCTAGAACAATCTGTGCGTGGCAAGGATTTTTCAAGTGACACAGAAAATGGCTGGTCGAATGTTAACACTCCACATGTTGTTATGGAATTTGATAGCCATGTAGGCTTGAAAGCCGAAGATATCCCCAAGGATATAACACCTTTGAGTATGCTCAATGTGTTGTTTGATGAAAGCATGTGGTAAAATATGGTGACACAAACAAATTAATATGCACAGTCAAGAATTCAAAGTGCACAGGAAATTAACTCTTCTTGACACTTGATCTTATTCAGGGTGTTTCTAAAACAAAGAATATATTCGCAGAACATAGTTATTTTCAAAATGAAACATATTGATATATTGTTGTTTATGATAAAACATAATTTTGTAAACAAATATATAGTACATTTTAACTACTATACTGTTCAGACAGAATTATACAAATTATGCCATGTTCTTTGAATCATATTAATCTTTAATGATATTATGTAAACATATGTTTGTATTTTGTAAATAAAAAATATACCACGATGAAGCTTATTTATTTATCTGCAACTTTGCTTCTTGGTGTTATTAGATAAAATCTAAGGTTAATGCACAAAACCTGTCAAATTTATGCCACTGATACTATCTTGTTAACAGATGCCATATGGTAAAAGTTTTTTGGCAGTGGAGAAGCTGATAAGCCATTAGGTTTTATGGCAGGATAAGGGTTAATAATAATGCAGTTATATTTAGGTATTTAAACATAATAGCCAAGAGTTAATGTATTTTTATAACTTATTTTAAGCGAGTCATAGCACCAAACACCCATGCATCTATATATCGCTGTATCGTCGATATTTCCTTTCACAAATAGGATGATCTATGGGTACCCGAGATGTGTCCACCGGATTGTCATTTTGATCGGACAATTTGTAAAGGAGTTATAGCCCTTTGTTACTTTTTACTATATAGAAGATATAGGGAGAAAATCTTGTTATCACAACTCCTCGGAAACTACTTAGAAAATTTTCACACAATTACTACAGGATGACCTATCGGTGCCCTACTTGTGTCCTCTCAACTCTCATTTTGATTGGACAATTTGTGAAGAAGGTATGACCCTTTGTTACCAGGTGCTGTGTGAAATAGGTGAGCGACTCAAGGATCATCATGGTCCTCTTGTTAACAGTATATGAACAATACTAAAGTATAGTTTGTTATATATACAGTTGTTTTTTATAAAAAAAAAATCTGGTATCGCATGATGATTTATTATTGTTTTTCATCGTTTGACACAAAGAATTACATGATACTATTCTTGTTTCTAACATTTTAAAATCATTTTGTAGAACTAGATTAGAAGTTCATAGTTCATTATTCAAAGTTATATTAAGCTTTGATGTTGAAAACAATTACCTTGCATGTTCTACCGGTTGTTGATACATTGTGTTCGTTAAATTGATGTCAGCACTAAGTACTTGTTCATTTATTACGATGATATTGGTAACTATGCCCTGTCTTCATTTAGGTTGATCTCGATACCATTTTTCAGCATTTCATTATCATAAGCACTTTGCTTTTAAAATGCCATCATTGTCATTAAATTGACTATGACAATAGTCTACCACACATAACTTTATAATTATTTCCCCTTTTAACTCTACTTTTTGAAGAAAACAAGAGCTAATGTCATAGCAAGGTCGTCGGTGTCCGCGTTGGTTACGTTTTCTGTTAATGTCCATTTTCTCAAAGACTATCCAAGGTATCCACTTGAAACTTAAAATAGTTACTCACTATCGCAAGGGGAGTCCATACTGACAAGGCTGGTAACCATGTGACCTATATTTATGGAGGTATCTGCCCTTGTTTCGACTTAGTACATAGAAATATTGGCAAATTATCAACTTAAACTTAATTTTCTCAAACACTATCAAAGCTTTCAATTTGAAAGTCAGCACACTTGCAGAATATGATTACATACATCTTCTGACAAGAGCACATTTTCTAGACTGTCAGATAACTGACAAGATCTAGGTCATTCGGGGAGGGAGAGCAGCCAACACCCACCTACTTACTACAGCTATGACTGTCTTTTTTAAAAAAATATGTGCTAACCCTGTGTAGATTTGGCAGAGCTATACTATAGCTGTGTGTTGTCTACACAGCTTTAGCACAATTTTGTTTTATGTTCTTAATGGGATTATTGTTCCACCCCGCCCTTTCTAAATCAGGCCAATGGTATTGACCTGGTCTTCTTTATTTTAATACATTTTTTTATGAGAGTATGACGTTAGTCCACCATTTACATTATTCAGTTTCTTAATATATACATATTTTATGGCAGTTTTTATTCAAAAGAAAGGACGAGGCCGTCCAGTATCCTGGGTTTGTTGGCTGCATTGCACCCCTCCCTTCCCCTCTGACACCCCCCTTCTCCTTCAAACAAGAAGAGCCATGTCGGACTGGAGTGCACGGTGTAAAGTTTTATAACCTACAACACCATATTTTTGCCCTATTTAGAGCAATACCAACTTTTTGGTATTAATTTTCAATATAACTTTAAGTTTACTTGACGGACATAACATCTAGAGGGTCTTATACCCTGTATTATTTCATAATATGACTTATTTTAGTCATTTTTATATTTTACTGGATTGTTCCAGTATAATTACAGTCCAATTGTGCTGTAAGACCATTATTTTGGTGTTACTGTCACATTATCTTAAGCTTTATATGAAAATTAGAGCATTTTGTAGGTTTTTATACCATGTACTATGGTATAATTTGAACCTTTTAGTCCATTCTCCTATTTTACTGGATTATTTCAGTATTACAACCATCATATTGTCTTAATTTCTTAATTTCCATGTGCTTTTGTACTTTTAAATAAAATCCATACCGTGCACTCCAAATAGTCCAGGGGAAGCAACTACCATACAATCTCAAAACCATTAAATTATCTCCCTTTCATATCTCTCTGTTTACCTCTGGTGGCTATTCCCTGCCTACACTACCAAAAAATCCCTTCTTTTAAACCCTCAGGGTGGCTAACATGCTGTTTAAACTAAGAATGAATACACGTAGTGTTGTACATAATGTTCATAAGTTACACTCGTGTGTTAATTCTATTATTNTTCTATTGATAAAGTGTATGTCATGTGTTTCTTTCCATTGTCCATAGATACAAGGGCGTTGGCAATATGGGTTGACGCTGATTGGTCGATGTTTATATTGGACCAATCGGCGTCGGCTTATATTGACAACGCCCTTGTATGTAGGTCAAGCCGTTTTCAGATGCGAAATCGAATTTTGCATCAGAAAACGGATTGACCTACTTGTCTTTTTTAACTAAGCAATTTCGGCCAATCGGAGCCATGCTTTAAAACAACGGACAACGAATGGTAAAGCCTCTTCTTCCGTGAAGTTAGGAAAATATAGTTTCTCTCAACGTCGAGTTTTTTCCTCTATTATGCGTTTATAACGCTTTTTCGCACAGTATTTAACCATGCAAAGATATTTTTAAACAATTAGATTTTTATTTAAGCAACGCACCCACTCTGCAAAGTCCCTATATTTATATGGCTCAGCCCAGTATAATCGGGCTGACCACTGCCTTATTACCGCAAAGTTTTATGTTAAGCAGAGTGCTCGGAGAATGGTTTTTAACCGAAGTCCGAGGGTAAATAAACCAATCAATCAAATCAAGAGCACATAACTTTATTCTTCATTTTGTACTAGTTATAACCCTTTTCTGAATTACAATTTTCCCAAAAATTGTCAATTTCTGAAACACTATCAAAACTTTCAACTTAAAAGTCGGTGCACTTGTAGAATGTCATCACCTTCATCTACTGACAACAGGAGACAACTCTATCCAGCATTTTGTAAGAGTTATTCCCCTTTTTCGAATTAGATTTTTTTCCAAAAATGGTCAATTTCTCAAACACTAAAAGCTTTCAACTTGAAAGTCAACACTCATGTTGAATGATTATGTTATGACCTACTTCTATGGACATGAGGATACAACTCCCCTTTTCCCCTTTTTGGACTTAAAACTAAGTCTGTGTCAAGCACTTGAAGTCGGGCGTCCTGCACCCGTTGGCGGTGCTCTTGTCAACACTTGATACTGCTTGTCCAGAGTATAAATGAGAAGCTTGGTATCCGATTGAAACTTCAGTGATAGAAACCTAGCCGTTATTATCAATCTTCCCTTCATCTCTGAAAAATGTTTCTCTTTTAAATGCAACCTTAAATCTAATATGTAATTTAAACTTGTTCATACATACATTGTTCTCATGCCCCGAAGGGAGGCATCTGGTTTCTGAACTGTCCGTCCGAAAAATTAAACTTTTGCCATAGCTTCCATACTACCGAATAGATTCACTTGATATTTGTACACAACTCTTCTTTGCACAACACCTACCCACGGAAATATTTTCTGATGACATTGGCCCTTGAACTCAAAGGTCAAAGCATCCAAAAACTTAACATTCGTCATAAATTTGTTGTTCATGATTGGATTTACTTGATATTTGTACACAACTCCCCTTTGGACAAGACCTTCCCACTGACCTATTTTCCGATGACCTTGACATTTGAAGGACCTTGAGCTTTAAGGTCAAAGTGTCTTAAAGTAGATACTCATATTAAGCATGAGCAATAGATTAAACCTTCAACTTTATAAGGTCAGCATACATATATACTGTATCTGGCAGTAAAAGAGCGCGGATCCGTGTACATTTACTTCAGTTAAGTCACTTAACTTCTTCCCAACCACACTCAATCTAGCCCCAGGCCTTCAGCGCCTACGGCGCTTTGATTGATTAGTGGTACAAATGCAGTGGTCACGGCATACATATTATCGAAGGAACGCTTGACGGGATTGTTTAAACCCATTGTTACTATAAACAAAGTACTACCAAATTATAATAAACTGGTATCGTTGAGATTTTATCGGCGGCTTAAAAGACATGACGTTTTTTTTACATATATTTTAAGTAGTAAGTATGTCTGTATACAAAGACATATTATTATGGACATTGTCTTTTGCTAAAATCAAAAGCAGTAGGTCTAGCATTTGTATATGTATGTCCGAATAGTACATTGAGTACCGCTTGCATCTGTGGTCCTGAATAAAACGTATGAATGGTTGCATTTAGTTATGCAAAGTGCAAGAACAAAATCAAATTGCTGGGACCTATAATAGAACAAATATTCAAGGACTTTGTATAGATATTTTAGACAAATTTTTAATGAGATTTAATTTTGCTAGAAATAAAATTTTCAGAAATTACAAAATAAGCTCATTTTAAAGGACATTGCCGTTGATTATTCGTAAAGTGTGTTGTAATGCCTCTTCCGCGGGTATAATTATGTTTTCTTGAACTTGTTAAAAATATCTGCAAACAACACAATTCGGTACAAAAATGGACCGAAACATTTTAACAACGATATCTGGCAGATATTGTATGTGAATATGTCTAGCAGTTAACAATACAATCTCGTCTGCTGCGTATCCAAGTAGAATTTCAATATTGTTTTTCGAACGTGCATCTCTTCATTTTACTCAATGTTTGATTAGCATGTTCACTATTTGCGTTCACATAAACTGTACGTACCAATCGACTATCTTAGCAAATATCCAATGCTGTTATCAGACAAACTTCGTTTTGTTTGAATTGACATGCGCTCACGTTAAGTCGGTCCGTCATATATGAAGATGCTTATTTAATGCAAGAATAATAAAATGGTGAAAGGGTAGATTAATAAAAATAAATTATTCGATACGGGTTAAAAGTTTGATGTTAAATTAAATGGATATGCATTAAACCGAATATATTTTAAAGGTAAGTTCAACCTTTTGGTTTTCAGAGGGTTTATAGATATAAATACACAATGTTTGCAATATAATCGTAATTTGAAAACTGTTTAAACAAAAATATTTTATTTCAAATATCAGTTTTGACTAATGAGATAATACCATCAAAATTTATGAAAATACAAAATAAATAATAACAGTCAAGTTTCTTTAGCTCGAACTCGCTTGGCTCAGTTTTCAGATTGACTTAATGCCTCCTCGAAGGGTCCTCACAATTTTCACACCTTATTTTGTTTGTTTGGCTCGAAATCGCTTCAATTCCCATAGAGTTGCTATAAGGTGATTAGGCGCGCTTGATTAGTGTCACGTGATAATTGAATTGAACAGTTGTTAATAACTTGTCATTTACTAAACCGTAATTTAGTTTGTGTAAACCATTGCATAAACAGTAATTACAGAGGCATGTGTTTGTGTAGAAACAGCATTGTAACAGTTTGTGCTAAAACGCTACGTAACAATTAAATGTGCTAAAAGAAATATATATACCACACACACTTATATCCTATCTATCTTTAAAAACAAAATAACGAATAAATTAACAGTCTTGGGTAATCTTTTGTGGTGCAAACTTGTAAATTGGGTTTCATAATTAAAATCAAAGTGCATATGCATGTTAAATATCTTTGCTCTGATTCTAATATCTAATCGTGCTTCGTACAAATATGCCGATGCAATGTAAATTTATATGAAAAATATTATATTTGTGTGTTGTATTTATAAGTAAGACATACATTATCTTCAAAACAGACCACCTAGCATTAGTAATGACAATATTTCAAGAGATATATTAGAACTAAATGAAATTGTGTCTCCTGTAAATTATGATAAACATATTGCATATGAGTCAGACTGTATAGAGACATAATTATCAGTGCAAAATTTGACAGATGGCGTATGTGTCGCTATTTAGAAATCCTTGTTTAATATAAAGTAACAATACAAGCAAAACATTCAAAATACGAACAGGTGGCTGTTCGTATTTTCCTAAAAAAACATGCAGTGATGCTTTTGACTTTAAACAAACAATCTCTGTTAGACAATACTGCAATGATGAAATAGAGTTAGAAATAAAAGCACAGATGATTACACACAGACAACGGGCCTTTGCCAAATTCTTCAAAACACAAAATCATTTTTAAACAGTCAAGACCTGTATGAATTTAAGTCCATTCACGATATGTCTTTTATATCTGCTGGTTTAATTAATGTACACGCTCTCTGTTTCGTTTTAAGAAGAAAAAAAGTAAATGTATTGCGCTTAAAGTAAATGTACACATATCATTATTGACGCAAGGTGTACATGTGCAATTCATTCTTTAATTTTTTAATGTTAACATTAAATAACGGAAAGTCAATTTTCTTTGCATATTATTAAACAGGTTTTATAGGCCACAACACAAATACAGGATTATTGATATGTACGGCGAGCAATTTATTTGAAGAACAAAGCGATACCGATACGTTTGTTCGTATATGTCTCAGGACCAGAAACTGTGTCTATGACATATGTTTGCACAAACAATTGGCTTTTCACAACAGTGTACATGCTTTACGATAAACTACACAAACAAACTATATCATCAATCAGTTTTACGCCTGATCATTTGACACTTTTTGAAAACAAAACGAATCATTTTCTATTTTGCTCAATTTGTGCGTATTCATGACAAAACCGAAACTTTCATTAATCGTTAGGGTCTATCGGCGGAAAACTTTCTCAACATTTTTTGGTTGCGAACAAAGGTCAACTATGGTTTAACCTGGATTGGACAGCTACGCAGAAAATCACTAGCGTCACTTACACAGCTGGAAACACTTACCATGCACACGGATACATACCGCGATATCAATCTTACACAATCATTACAATATATAAATTTCTTCTACGAAAGGTTGCCCCCACGCGAATTACGCGAACTGATGAACACAGTTTTTGAACATAATAATTTAGTTCAATGAAGACTGGAATTCGGTTACTCTCGCGGAATAGATGAATACATTACCATCAAAAAGGAACTGGATGCACTGACGCATGTTGAAGTGAAACGATTTCGTATACATGACCGGACGCGTGATACCCATATGGAAAATATGGAATATAACATTTCCATGGAGCTGCTGATTAACCGTCATTCAGATTCAGCATCAATCTCGTCTATATGTAAGACATTTTAATTATATTTTAATATATAAGCAATTGCATATGATGTTTAACAAAGCGTTTACACAACTATATAGATGCTTTCATATGCATTATACTTGAACTATGCCTGCTTCTGGATATTGAGAAAACATAGCAGTTAAACACTTCCTCTGCTAATAGAAGCTATACACGGTTTCAAGATTAAGAAACACAATGTTGTGTAATATATGAAACTTGCACATTGAAAACTATTTAATATTAAGATAATTTTAGCATATTGAGACATTAGAAGGTATGACTGGTTGAAGAGTTTCCATGGAGCACGTTTCAGTTGGTTATCATAAATAACTGTGATTTAAAATCTGAGATGCATATTTATGTAACTCGGGTATGTAATTTACGAACTGGAGGGATGTCTAGTCAAAAACACTGATATCGTTCATTCAGATAATTCACGTTAAAGCTCACATACGTTATAAGACGAATACTACGAGATAACAAAACAAATATACCTTGCAATTTAACACAAATGAATATATTTTAATGTTTTGCATTATATTGCAATATTAAAAACTTATTAGTTATACTAAAATAATATTACTTAATCAATTTTAACTGACTATACTATTAAATATGCTATATTCTAGCGCTTTTTTGCTATGATTGGACATTAAAATAATTCTAAAAAACATATACAAGCAAAAACAGCAAGTATATCAATAGACATACTAAACAATGTCAGACTTATTATCATATGATATAAAACACACATCACACATTTCATTATCAATTTGGCTCACATTCGTCCTTCTCTCCTTTTTTTGTATGGTGACAATTAATCATTCAAACAAATCACTTGTATTTATTTGTCGAGGCCGTGCCAAATATAAAAATGTTTTAATAAAACAATAATGTTAAAAACGTCTTAAATAAAATCTGATATTGAGCAGAATTTCAATGACAACGAAAAACATTATCAGCTGAACACAAACACACACACCCAACAGAAAAGATACAGCTAATTTTTCATCATTTAAATAGATGGTAACGTCATTGCGTTATTGAGGAATGACGATTTTGTATAAACCCACATTAGTACCGTACGATTTCGAAATCAAGTGATTATTTATACGTTATTAATTTAGTATTTGTTATCAAAAATCAATTAATACAATTATTATTACGAATATATTTGTAGTATGCACGTTCACTTTGATATTTAATTAAGCAATATCCAATAATTTAGAGAACTTGTGTCGAACATTGAGTCTGCCGAACCACTAAAGAGTGTTAGACTTATATATATCTTGAACAAACACGGTTTCATGGATATATTGATAACAATGCATGCCATGATTTCTACTCTTTGACTAATATTGACTTTTTTTTAATAGAATGGTTGACGTTCCTCTGTTAAAAAAATGAGAGAAGTAACCATTCAACTTGAACGGTACGTTTATTCATTGGTTTAATACTCTTACGGTTATGAATTCATAGTACTGGATGGTCCCCGCCTTTTGTTCTTCAAACGGTGGAGTAACCCCCCGATTCTTTTCATCGCCGTTCCAAGGCGGGGATCCCAGCTTTGATTATTTTATGTTTATAGTTGGAGTGCTTTTATAAAAGTAGTGGATAAGAACGAAAATATCTCTCCTTTTAAAGTTTCTGGAGTTTCATTGTTTGCTGTATCGAATACTACAACAGTTTGATTTGTGCTGTTCTGATGCATTCAAAGAATCCCCGCTCATATCTCAAATGGTGTCATACTTCAGTCTTCTGAAGCTGCAATCAGTAGAACTATTTGTTCTTGTGTTGAAAAAGTCAATTTACGATCTTTGTTACCACTATATTATTTGATTTTTTTGTAGATACATCGCTAACCTGATTGTTTAATATTTTTATAGATGGACCAAATGTATTTATATACTAACAACTTAAAAAACTTTCACCTTAACGTTTCAATAGATTTCGAATACCTACGCCACTAGACAACTAAACGTATCTGTAATAATAAATAAAATATATCGAACAGACACGTTTCTTTTTTTTTTTTTTTTTTTTNTTTTTTGAAATAAAACGTGTTTCGGAAATGGTCTTCATCAGTACTATTAATAGAAAACATAAACACAGGAAGTTACGTCAACGTCATTTTTTTAAATTATCTATATACATGTAGTATTCGATATTCTCGCGTCACGTTTTGGCATTCATGCTTTCATTTCTAGTCTGCATAGGTTCATTTGATTGAAATATTTGTAGATGCACGTTTGGTTTGAGATTTAATACAAGGTTCGGCTATCCCTTAAACCGGTTTAACAACCCCCCCCCGTGATTTTCATTGACTGTTTTAAGGCGGTCATCCCAATTTCAATCGTTGTATGTGTGTAGTTGATATTTTGTTATCAAGTAGTGGATAAGAACAAGAATATCCCTCGTGATATAGTTTCTGGAAATTAATGTTTGTTATTTTGAATCTCATAAGGCAAGATCTCATTAGGTATTCATCTTACAATAGTCATTAATGCTTATTCTTACATATGAAACCGTCGATGGGCTACCATATTTCTTTTCTCAGCAGCCTTAAAGTTAACCTAAGTTGAAGCCAGATTCACAGTTGTTAAAGCAATGAACGCAGACACATACTCAAACTACCTAACTCTGACGACGACAATAACTGATTTGTTTTTAAATAAAACACACATCTCATCTCATCGTGTTATCAACATAACTGTTATAATCAGTAGCAGCACCGCCATCTAGGGCTGTAACGAATCCAAAAAATTGGTTCGGATCCGAATCCGAATCCAAATAAGGTTTCTTGCAGTTTTTCGGATCCGGATCCATCTAATAAGAGAACATGAGAATTTTACTGTCCAAATTAAAGAAATTAATGTTTAGGAAATATAATTTGGCTAAAAAACATATTTAACAAAAACACATTACAAAATATTCTTTTACCATCTTTTTCTGTTGTTTTTTTTTAACCCTTACGAACCGGTAAAATAAGTATGTTTATATTATACCGTAATAAAAAAATGTATTTTAACATTGAATAGCAATGTCGGAATAAAATAAAATCTTAACACTTAATACATTGCTCGTTGACAAATCCAATTTTCACTGTTCATACAGGTTGAATTTTGTTTTCACATATCAACATTGTCCTGGTCTGCAAACCATATGAGCACTGACAAGGTGTCCCTGCTGTGGAGAGGTTTATCTAACTGGAGACTAAAGTTCCCTGCATAACACGATACCTGGATGCTATATGTGCCAGAAAGGAGTTTGTTCTGCTTATCTCTCCACTATTTGCAGGGTCCTTCTTCTACTCTACTACGAAGACAATCCAGAGTCATAAATTTTCCGCCCTGACAAGTTCGCGAAAATAGGTACTTTAGTGCCGAATGATCTCGGATGATATGCGTTTTTGACTGTGAAATGTCCATAAATATCGACTGTTATACGTATCTTTTATCTTTTAAACAGAACAAGTCTGTATAATTTTTTTTTGTGAAAACAGCGTTAGGTAACATAAAACTACGAAAATAAATATTCGGCACCGAAATTTCCAGGGGTGTATCCGTACCCGCGAATCTGAAGTTGGATCCGATATCATCGGATATTTCGGGTACCCGTTACAGCCCTACCGCCATCGTGTGCACCAGCACCATTTTCACCAACTAAAATTATTTTTATTTCTAATTGATGTTCAGTTTAATTAATGAAATGCAAGAACACAACAACATCATTTGAAATACATTTAATAGTTGTAATTAATTTTATAACGTCATAAAATATTTTCGAAGAGTAGCAAAATAATTAAATATCATACAAAAGTATATTAACTTATTATAAATCGATATTTGCACAAGCATAAAATGTGCTTAAGTTGTTATATCAATAAAATCTGCAACATGCAACAGTCCTCTTAAACCGCGTACAGCGCGTGTGCAGAAAAACGGATCTTAGCATGTTCCTTCTATGGAAATATTCTGAAAAAGTTTAAATGGGTGTGGACAGTGTACATACAATCAGTAAATTTCAAAATCCCAGTTCCTTTTTGTCACTTTATTATAGTTCGATTATTGCTGTTGTAACTTTAATAAAGGTAAAATGACAGAAGATAAGCCTCTGCATCACAAAATATGCAAAACTAAGAGCGCCTTTAAAATACTAAGGAAACGTACGAGAAACAGGTACAAATTATGCTGGGGAACCTGATTTGAACATTAACAAAAAAGGTTAAAGGTGCGGTTTATAGTCTGCTTCTATATACATATTCAGCCGACTTCACAATCAACCCCCCAATCACTGGGATCTAAGTCGTCCGTTTACATATGGCGCACCAGGCAGCCACGGCACATTGGCTTATTTTCCTCACAGGTACCCATTTATACACCTGGGTGGAGAGGAGCAGATGTGGGACAAATTTCTTGCTCAAGGAAATTACAGTGGTCAGGGCGGGATTCGAACCCGGGACCTCTCGATCCCTAAGCCAGCGTCCTACCATTAGACCACTGCTCCCACAAAACAAAAAAAAATAAATACATGAATCTCCAAAGCATGTTAGTTTTTTTTGCAATGTGCTAAAAAAATACAAATTGTGTTTCCATCTATAATATCCCATGTCAATAAATAAGATATGAGTCTAGATTGTTTCAAGCCCTTTAATCTTCATGATCTTGAGTTAGAAGATTGTTAATGCTATATTCTATGTACGATGGTAAATTATTGAGGTTTTTGTGTTCAATTATATTGACTGAAAGTATTTTAAATGATTCAATGTTTCTACTCAGACATCTCCTTTTAAGAGCCTCTTAATGCCCAAAGCTTGATGCACACAATAAGCTAAAAATAACTTCTTTAGTTCTAGGCCGACTGTTTGGGTTCCAAAAGACCAGCTTGCTCACCAAGGGTAAAGCTGTTTACACTCACATCTTTTTTTTTCGAATACCTAGTTCCATTATCATATGCTTGACTTATCTCCGTGTTATTTGTTTTCAGCACAACAAAAGAAAAGAAGATTTTGCGTGCAATAAACGCCGATGTCCCCGATGGAAACCTTATAAGTATCGATTCATTTGCAAATTAAATCATTGTTTAACAAAATTAATGAAATTGACTGTCGTTTAACATTGAAACCATAATAATGATTTATATTTACGATTGTTTAATTGTCAAATATATATTACACACAAAACATGGTATAACATCAACGTTAATAGATTCGAGTACAGTATTATATGGAAACTGTTCCGAAACATAATAATAATTGTTGGATTATAGCAAATAACTATATTGTGTTTGTTGGTATGATGTGTTTAAATTAAAAAAAAGTTATTTACCGCAACACCTTCGTTTGCTTTATAGTGTACAATACATCAACCATCGAGCAGAAAGTAAATAAAATACAAAAATAGAGCAAGTATGAAGTCGACTGTTTTTATGTATATATTTCTACTTTGAATACAATTGAAATTGGTGTCTTAAATAGGGCTTTTTCTTATTTTAGTGTCATTGTAAAAGGAGAACTTACTTTATCATCTCCGAGATATATGCCAAAGGCACGGTAGTAAATCAAAAGAACTTGCATATTAACCTATGTAATAGACAATCCCGGTAATAACACACGTGGATGGTGTTTACAGTGCTGACTACGAGAGTGACCAAACACACACACATTGTTTTTGTCGTAACGTGTACAACACATTTGTAATATTTTTAATCAATTTTCAAATTTTGCATTTTTAGCTTGAAGTCAAACAAATACTATTGGAAGTATATCAGTTAGATCCTTCTTCGTGACTCATTTCAAGTGCTACATCCTGTGATCAAGGGGTATTGGCGTGCATTTGTTTAAGTCAATTTATTATATGTATACGTTTGCTCCTAGTTATATATAATGTCAATTTTCTGTAGTGTATTTACAGTAGGAATCATAGTTATTATTTATTATTATTGCCGACATTATTTTATGAATGTATTTGAAAATATATAATTATGAATGTATTTTCCATTAACTTGAGTATTATCGTCATCGTTTATTTCTATTAATCACATGCATGAAGAGTTTGATACAACTGCACTAATATTGATTTCATATTGTTGGTATATGTATTATGATACAAAATGGGAGGTATTTGTACCTTCATGTGAATGTTACCTGAGAACAAGTACAATAAATCTTTAATAACACACAATTAACATCATCGACAATTCAACTACGTCTTAACTGACGTTGAATCCGCAAGTAAAAGCCACTTTAAAGTAAGTATTGTATTGGTTGACTTGTGCATGCCCCTATTAGGCATGNCCCCCCTTACACGATTTAGAGACTACACATGTTTTACAAAGTTATATGGATGTTCACGTTAAATTGCAAATAAAAAATAACTGCCATATTGGAATAGAATATATATATTCTAACTTGGTTAGAAGGTTTATAGTGACACTATCTAGGCAATATTTGTACTTGGTCACATCCAAAACCTAGGTTACTAGATACAATTTTTATAAAAATATGTTGTTAAAATTCTCGAGGCCACATGTATTACTTCATATTGGTGAATCTGTGTTTATCTTGACAATATGGAGGTCTTGTTTGAATCTTAGTCAAGTGGGGTCAAGAACTAGACCACCAGTACAAGTTTTTAACACTCTGTGAACCGTGAACTCATGTGAGCGCGTAAAGACCATCATAGCCCACCTGTATTACGGCATGCCCAGCCCTCAATTTGATTATATTAAAGCCTATTATCATCTATTATCATAAAATAACAAGTTCGTTTAAAATTGTTAAACTAATGGAGACTTAAAACTAAAAGCAAGTTTAAAATCTTAGCAGATTTACATGCTCAAAGGTTTAAGTTTTGCTTATGTTGATAAAATGACTTTCACTTCAACCTATAAATTTATGAATTTCTGTCATAAATATATTTGTTTAAACATATTAGGATTTAAAACAATCATGACTTTTTTCTGCTCAATTACATATGAAAGCGTTTTAATAAACATAATGGTTATAACTTTAATCATCCGATTCTCTCATATATAGATCTACAATTATATGTATGGTTACAATCTAGAATCAATTAATATAATCGGTATTTAGGTAAAATATAACTTATGACCTTTTGTTGTCTTTGTTAGTAAAGTAAATAAGTTTGCTTTTTACTCATCAAATGTTTATGCTACTTCAACTTCAGATTGTTACAGGTATGTCAATAATTGTGCAAAAGCACGATTCAGTGCCCGTATTTAACGACCCTTTCTTGGACTTAAAAATAAAAAATCGACTTAGAACAAAGAAAAACACGTTCAATTTTGAGTATATACAGGCTTCAAATGTTGCCTTTGCCACAAATAAATTGTTGTAAATGAAGAAATGTGTCAAGGGACAATTTATACGAACTTTTTTTGAAAGATTCTCTTTTTTCTTTTAAAAAGCTGTCAGTGCGCCCCTTTTAGTATTTATGCCGGTGGTGTGAACGGATTTAAGTACAGTCGTTGTTGTGGATATTGGTGTTATTTTAATAGTTGTCCGGTGAACAAAAATTAATATAAAAACAAAAAAGCTTACTTGCTTTCGTGTTTTATAATAAAATGCATAATACAAAATTGAGTTAATTTAAATATAAAACTCTAGACAAAATATCGACATGTTTTTTATACTAGTACATTTTTCCATTTCTTGGAAAATATCACCATGGACGGAATAAAACCAAATTGCCCGCAACAAGGGAAATAGCTTATAGTTGTATTTTAACATCATCTTCGGTAATTATGTCGCTTAAACACGCACGGAATTCGGACGTCAATACAGTTTACCCACATTCAAGCATTGAAACAGTATCTTGTAATTATTATCAAATGGGAAAGAACCAGCAAAGGGAGACAAATTTTTAAAATATATATCGTATATTAATTGTCTCCCTTTCCTTGATTCAAAAGCATATTCTTTATTTTTAGTGTGGGTTTCAAAGACGAAACTTTTTACTCTTTATACACCAATTAATTGCAAGTACATGTAGTTGTAATCGAAAAGCGTACTCAATGTTAATTACAGGGTAAAACATCTGCACAACACAAGTTATTAATACACATAGTTAATATAAAGTATATTAAAGGGACTTGGTCATTTACAACGGACACAAAGGGGCAACTTCTTAATTATAAAAAAAAAATTAATTTTGCAAAAACAATTATGACATACAATAAAAAATACAACTCTCTATATATAATAAGAAAAGTGTCCATGCAGTGTGGGGCATGTATACATGGCCGTTTTTTTTACGTCATACGCGCTAGTATCAAGTACATTATTTGGTTGGATAGGGTTATTTAACATACTTGATAATGCAGCGCTACTAACTGTCTTTTTTTCGTATGGCTTTTTAAGTCATGAGTTCGATACCGATTTTTTCATTTTTTTGCTATAGCGTTTTTATTAAATTTTTCATTTGGTGTTATATTATATTTGGTAAATTAAATGAACATGTTTAAGTAAAGAGCATTGATCTAAAATCTATACTTTATATTGCAATATCCAGTTTTAATTGCCATTGCAATGTCAAGACAGAAAACTGTTATCAACGAAATTCACTTGAATAGTACAGAGTGCAGAGCGATATTTATAAATGTCAATATAATACCACTATATGTAAGTTCCTCTTAAAATATTTTGCAAAATAAAATTTGCATCGAAAATCAAAAATTAGATAGAATACAATATCACAGATCAGGAAAGCTGCGTGTTTTCAAAATCACGTGTTAAATAGTCTGCTGATAGCTGCACATGCACAATGAATGTTTCTCAAAAATATATGAAGTCATCAACAAAATTGCATTGTCATTTCAAGTAATTCTAACCACCACATCCGCCACCACATCCACCACCACAACCACCGCCGCCGCCGCAACCACCGCCACCACNCTCCACCATCGCCGCCACCACCATCGCCGCCTCCACCATCATCGTGGCCCCCACCAAAACCACCACTGTCACCGTTCACGCCACCGCCACCGCAGTCGCCTCCATAGCCCCCGCCGTCGGCATCGAAATTCACATCCCCTTGTCCTGGGTCGTAATCCTGGAAATCGTTCCCTCCAAAATCTGCCGCGTCATTGTCCATGTCGACGTTATCTACGTCAACGTGAACATCGACGTCAACGTCGACGTCCAAATCGTAGTCCCGATAGCCCCAGCCGAACCCCGGATGGTAGCCCCAACCCCAGCCCCAACCCCACGGGCCGCCGAAACCGTACCCTAACACGGCGCCGGCCAGGAATCCTGTTAAGACGAAAACAAGCGCGTCAGTTCAACTGTATATCACAAAAAAGCGCCCAGTGGTTAAAAAATTGTCTACTCATTATCTCGTATAAAACTAGGATCAACTATTTAGGTCATTTAGCCCATATGCAGTATGCATAATTTAGTCTTTCCGACTCAATTTCAATGCACACTTGAACGTTAAATATTCGAGTCTCTCTTTCGTTTCAGCTGCAGTCATGATGACCCCTGCCTTTTGAACGTTTTTATTCAACTTGGTTGTAATATATACATTGGTCATTGAGACGATGTGCATGAGGCATGAACTACGTGCCGGCTCAAGTTCTGGGCCATTCTTGAAGTGTTATTTTTTTTTAAGTTTTCAGTTTCGTGTCGAATTTTCATATCAAATCCATAATCCCTATGCCATTTAAAGAAGTTTCATGAAAATTTGTATGCAGTGTTTGCTCATTCCCATATTGCAAAAACAGGTAATGCAAGCTCAATATCAATGTAATTCTCGAAGTGTCAATGTTTGAGCGTTCATATCCGCTCTATATCGCCTGTGCCGTTGCCTCAAATATGGCACACAAATCAAATTCGATATTGAAGTTGTTTACGATAATGATTTAGTGACGGTCTTACATTACGCTAATGATGAAGTTGAGGTCTTACATTACGATGATGATGCAGTTAAGGTCTTACATTACGAGTATGCTGTATTGGAGGTCTTGCATTATGAGTATGCTGTATTGGAGGTCTGACATTACGATAATGCTGTATTGGAGGTCTTACATTACGATATTGCTGTATTGGAGGTCTTACCTTTCGAGAAGGCTGTATTGGAGGTCTTACATTACGATAATGCTGTAGAGGAGGTCTTACATAACGATAATGATGTGGTGGACGTCTTACATTACGATTATGCTGTATTCGAGGTTTTGCATTACGATAATTCTGTAGAGGAGGTCTTACATTACGATAATGCTGTAGTTGACGTCTTACATTACGATAATGCTGTAGTGGAGGTCTTACATTACGATAATGCTGTAGTGGATATATTACATTACGAGTATGCTGTATTGGAGGTCTTACAGTACGATAAGGCTGAAGTGGACGTCTTACATTACGATAATGCTGTAGTAGACGTCTTACATTACGATCATGCTGTAGTGGATATATAACATTACGAGTATGCTGTAATGGTGGTCTTACATTACGATAAGGCTGTAGTGGACGTCT
Source organism: Dreissena rostriformis (assembly GCA_007657795.1). NCBI lineage: Eukaryota > Metazoa > Mollusca > Bivalvia > Myida > Dreissenidae > Dreissena > Dreissena rostriformis. The sequence continues at coordinate 131,224 of VMBQ01018513.1, read as the reverse complement.
AACATTACGATAGTGCTGTTGTGAAGGTCTTACATTACGATAAGGCTGTAGTGGATGTATTACATTACAATAATGATGTAATTGAGGTGTAACATTACGATAATGCTGTAGTGGAGGTCTAACATTACGATAATGCTGTAGTGGATATCTAACATTACGAGTATGCTGTAGTGGAGGTCTTACATTACGATAATGCTGTAGTAGATGTCTTACATTACGATAATGATGTAATGGAGGTCTAACATTACGATAATGCTGTAGACGAGGTCTTACATAACGATAAGGATATAGTGGACGTCTTACATAACGAGTTTACTGTAGTGGAGGTCTTACATTACGATAAGGATGTAGTGGACGTCTTACATAACGAGTTTGCTGTAGTGGACGTCTTACATTACGAGTATGCTGTAGTGGAGGTCTTACATTACGATAAAGCTGTAGTGGACGTCTAACATTGCGATTATGGTGTAGTGGAGGTCTTACATTACGATAATGCTGTAGTGGATATATTACATTACGAGTATGCTGTAGTGGAGGTCTTACATTACGATAAGGCTGTAGTGGACGTCTTACATTACGAGTATGCTGTAGCGGAGGTCTTACATAACGATAACGCTGTAGTGGATGTCTTACATTACGATAATTCTGTAATGGAGGTCAACCATTACGATAATGCTGTAGTGTAGGTCTAACATTACGATAATGTTGTAGTGGAGATCTTACATTACGATAATGGTGTAGTGTACGTCTTACATCAAGATAATGCTGTAATGGAGGTCAAACATTACGATGATGCTCTAGTGGAGGTCTAACATTACGATAATGCTGTAATGGAGATCTAACATAACGATAATGGTGTGGTGAAGGTCTAACATTACGATATTCATGTAGTGGAGGTCTAACATAACGATAATGGTGTAGTGGAGGTCTAACATTACGATAATGCGGTAGTGGAGATCTAAGATAACGATTATGCTGTAATCGAGGTCATCACTACGATAATGATGAAGCGGAGATCTTACCTAACGATAACGACGATAATGGTATAGTGGATGTCTAACAGTACGATAATTAGTAATTCGATCGGACGTGTATGTACCATGAGTTAAGTCTTGACCACCGCTCGAGCTTTTCCGCGTGTAACCGTTAGTTATAACCGTCGTCTGTTGGTGGCCCGGGCTCACCACGGGCGGCTTTTGGTACTGCGGGGCACTTGGGGTGACGGCGCTGTAAGGAGGCGGGGGAGCCCCGTTAGAATACGCCGGGGGCGGGGGATGCCCGTTCATATTATGATTGCCCGCCACAGTGGATGGTAACTAAAACGGTGGTAAGTTCTTTTAATTTCATTTTAGATAAAAAAGAATGCTACCATAAAGATCAATCATTAAAATGCATCACGTGTTTTGCGTTTACCAAGAATTTGGGCCTTCTGAAATTGTCTAAGTTCAAACGTAANTACGAGTATGCTGTATTGGAGGTCTTACATTACGAGTATGCTGTATTGGAGGTCTTACATTACGATAATGCTGTATTGGAGGTCTTACCTTTCAAGCTGTATTGGAGGTCTTACATTACGAGTATGCTGTAATGGAGGTCTAACATTACGAGTATGCTGTATTGGAGGTCTTGCATTATGAGTATGATGTATTGGAGGTCTTATATTACGATAATGCTGTATTGGAGGTCTTACCTTTCGAGAAGGCTGTATTGGAGGTCTTACATTACGATTATGCTGTATTCGAGGTTTTGCATTACGATAATGCTGTAGAGGAGGTCTTACATTACGATAATGCTGTAGTGGAGGTCTTACATTACGATAATGATGTAGTGGATATATTACATTACGATAAGGCTGTAGTGGATGTCTTACATTACGATAATGCTGTAGTGGAGGTCTCACATTACCATAAGGATGTAGAGGACGTCTTACATACCGAGTATGCTGTAGTGGAGGTCTTACATTACGATAAGGCTGTAGTGGACGTCTTCCATTGCGATTATGGTATAGTGGAGGTCTTACATTACGATAATGCTGTAGTTGATATATTACATTACGAGTATGCTGTACTGGAGGTCTTTCATTACGATAAGGCTGTAGTGGACGTCTTACATTACGAGTATGCTGTAGCGGAGGTCTTACATAACGAAAAGGGTTTGTTGTGGATGTCTTACATTACGATAATTCTGTAATGGAGGTCTTACATTACGATAATGCTGTAGTGGAGGTCAAACATTACGATAATGTTGTAGTGGAGATCTTACATTAGGATAATGGTGTAGTGTACGTTTTACATTACGATAATGCTGTAATGGAGGTCAAACATTACGATGATGATGTAGTGGAGGTCTAACATTACGATAATGCTGTAATGGAGATCTAACATAACGATAATGGTGTAGTGGAGGTCTAACATTACGATTATGATGTAGTGGAGGTATTACATTACGATAACGCGGTAGTGGAGATCTAAGATAACGATTATGCTGTAATCGAGGTCATCACTACGATAATGATGAAGCGGAGATCTTACCTAACGATATCGAAGATAATGGTATAGTGGATGTCTAACAGTACGATAATTAGTAATTCGATCGGACGTGTATGTACCATGAGTTAAGTCTTGACCACCGCTCGAGCTTTTCCTCGTGTTACCGTTAGTTATAACCGTCGTCTGTTGGTGGCCCGGGCTCATCACGGGCGGCGTTTGGTACTGCGGGGCACTTGGGGTGACGGCGCTGTAAGGAGGCGGGGGAGCCTCGTTAGAATACGCCGGGGGCGGGGGATGCCCGGTCATATTATGATTGCCCGCCACAGTGGATGGTAACTTAAACGGTGGTTAGTTGTTTTAATTTCATTTTAGTTAAAAAAGAATGCTACCATAAAGATTTATCATTAAAATGCTCAAAAACTATAGAATTTAAGGGACTATCTTTAAAACGGTCAAAATGAAAGTCTGAGCAACTAAGAAGCATATTATATTAACTCGTTTTAACAGTAAATGCACATTTTATAGTTGGAAATACATTAATTATATTGAATATGTCAGATGAGCCGAAACTGTTTATAGTTATTATTTGTTAAACATGGGTTTAAGTGAAACAAAGATAATTTTCAAAACCAAAATTGATGCATTGAGTAATATGTCTTATATTTCGTATAGGTTCAACATAATGACAGTTTGTGTTGAAGAAAAAATACTTTGCTTACCACGGCAGATATACTTGTCATCCACGACCTAAAAGTGTAAAAATAAACATACCAGTAGACCTAAACTTTACGTTTGGAACCTAAAACAAACATCGAATGGCTCATATTGATATATGTATATTTTGTAATAGTTTGATGATTCAATGAATTGCTATTAGTTATAAAGTTGTAATCATTTAATGCATGATATTCGCAATAAAAAGAAAAACGTTTAAGTCACTAAGATACATTGATTGGTCCTGTAAGGAAAAGGACAAACGCTTATGTTAGCCTATAGGTCTTAACAAACACGCCGACGGCAATACATCAGCTAGAAACGTGTTCTTAGAATACGGATGACCCTATATTCCGCCTGTGTCTTAAAACTCAACTTATGTCGAAAAAAGTACCCAAAATATAAAGTCGCACAAGAACTATGTTTGTAACGTTTCAGTCCTCTAGTTGCAATACATTTTGGTATTAGAACTACGCGCGACACTAATTAAAAAAAGGTAAATATTCGCTTAAAAGGGCCATAAATCCGACTGTGTAGGAAATACCCTTACCAAAATATGGAGGTATGCAACTTCACATGGTTAATATGTGTGTTAATTGTAATTGTAGCAGCAATACCTAGGTTAAGTCACAGGCGACGTTAGTTAAAAAAAAAACTGTACAAAAAGGGGTTAACAAATTTTAAAGTATCCGAATAAAAGTATAGAGGTGGCCAAGTTTACATGTTGGTGAATATGTTTCTACGTGTTAGCCCTCTAGCAGCACAACGCATCACGTGGTTTGCGTTTACCAGGAGTTTGGGCCTTCTGAAATTGTCTAAGTTCAAACGTAAATAAATGTCAAGATCAAAACGAGGCCATGTGATGTGGGTGTGTTGAGAGTGTGCATAGATAACACACATGAAAGTATCAAAGCTTTGTAGCAGGTGGTTTTGCTTTTAGAAGAAACGCGTTAATATTATTCTGAATAAGTCTAAGCCCAAATTTAGGTCAATGTCAAGGTCAAAATGAGATCGATGAAAACGGTGAGTTCAAAAGACCATCTAGGCAAATTTAAAAAGCTTCACAGGAAGCATTATCGATGATAGACGAAACACGTCATTTTGGTTGAACCAAGAATTTGGTTATTCTTAAGTCTAAGTTCAAACGTAGGTCAATGTCATCGTTAAAATGAGGTAATGAAGTTGTGGGTGTGTTGATAGTGTTCATAGATAACATCTATGAAAGTATAAAAGCTTTGTAGCAGGCGGCATTGATGTTAGACGAATCGCGTCATTTTGGGTTAATAAAAAATGTTGACCTTCTGAATAATTACATGTCCAAAGTAGGTCAATGTCAATGTCAAAATAAAGTCAGCTAATGTGTGTGTATTTAGCGTGTCCACAGATAACATCCATTAAAATATCAAAACTTTGTTGGAACTATTGATCCGAAACGTGTCATTAAGGGTTAACCTCATACGCACGGACGGACGGATGGGGAGATGTATTTTAGTTAAAAAGAAGCCATAACTCCGGTTAAGTAAAAAATATCCGAACCAAATATTAAAGGTGCACAAGTTCACATTATGGTTGAAATGGTTTGCAACTTTTGATCCCTCTAGCATAATTAGTTTTGACGAACGGAAGTACGGACGGACAATAGCAAATTTACAACCCTTTATATCATGGGAGTATTAACAATTTACCCCATGGCGTCCCCGTTTGGACACAGGAAGAAGCAGACAGGACTGGCTATTTGGACCAACTGCGGGAACGCTATCATGTAGCTGTAGCTCAACTTCTTAGGGATCTTCTTGGGAGAGTTAGGGATCTTTTTACAGACGGGGCCCACGACCAGCATTCTACAGACGTTCTGAAAATATAGGTCGCGCATTTCATGCTGGAGATACGGACACATCACTTCCGTTAACAGTGAAGTATCAATAGTTTCTCTCCATGTACTTTCATATATGTATCTACTTAATATAAACATACAAAATACGATAAAGTGTATACAAATGTGTTGTATGATTACAACTTTCTGAAAATATTTCTATCTTTGTTCTGTTAAAAACTATGTTCGCCATTGACCATCTGTGAATATATTGTGTTGTAATATGTGTGTACTCATGGGCTAAAATGTATGTTGAAATAAACTCTAAACTCGTTCATATGGAAATCGATGTGCTCATCAAGAAAACGAACATTTACGATTTTGTATTAGCATTTTCATGCACCGGTCGTGAAAAGCGTAGGTTTTTTTATATCAATTCAACGTTTGATAATATTATTTAGCAAGAAACTAGCGTCCTGCCACGTTGCATTTGAGCCATGAAGGCAGTCTGATGATTTATATGAACTTTAATTAGAACAGTTGTGCTGATATGTTTCCGTGCTGCCACTTTATATCAGTGATGACAATTACACAAGTTTTCAAAACCAGTCTATATGTAGACGTTTGAAAATAATCACTGATGTAAATAGCTTTAGACGTTTCGAGCCTCTAATCAGAACAACCAACGAGGCATACATGATACTTTATCTTTACTTTATCGCAGCAGACGCTTACCAGAAGCTTACCGGTAATCACAACGCATGCGTATCGGACCAGAGTTTCACTGGATGCCTACCTGAAGCTTACCCGTAATTACAAGGCATGCGTATCGAACCAGAGGTTCACGGGATGCTTACCAGAAGCTTACCCGTAATTACAAGGCATGCGTATCGGACCAGAGGTTCACGGGATGCTTACCAGAAGCTAACCGGTAATTACAACGCATGCGTATCGAACCAGAGTTTCACGGGATGCTTACCTGAAGCTTACCAGTAATTACAAGGCATGCGTATCGAACCAGAGGTTCACGGGATGCTTACCTGAAGCTTACCCGTAATTACAAGGCATGCGTATCGAACCAGAGTTTCACGGGATGCTATCCAGAAGCTTATCGGTAGTTACAAGGCATGCGTATCGAACCAGAGGTTCACGGGATGATTACCTGAAGCTTACCAGTAATTACAAGGCATGCGTATCGAACCAGAGTTTCACGGGATGCTTACCTGAAGCTTACCAGTAATTACAAGGCAAGCGTATCGAACCAGAGTTTCACGGGATGCTTACCTGAAGCTTACCCGTAATTACAAGGCATGCGTATCGAACCAGAGTTTCACGGGATGCTTACCAGAAGCTTATCGGTAATTACAAGGCATGCGTATCGGACCAGAGTTTCACGGGATGCTTAACTGAAGCTTACCGGTAATTACAACGCATGCGTATCGGACCAGAGTTTCACGGGATGCTTACCTGAAGCTTACCGGTAATTACAAGGCATGCGTATCGGACCAGAGGTTCACGGGATGCTTACCAGAAGCTTACCGGTAATCACAACGCATGCTTATCGGACCAGAGTTTCACTGGATGCTTACCTGAAGCACGGTATGCGCTATGGGCGTCTTCTTCTTGGGCGACTCGAACCAGGCCATCGTGGAGTCCTTGAACAGCACCACGAACACCTTCTTCCACTTGCTGGTTCCATCACTGTACAGCAGGTACCCAGTCTTTGAGGGTCGACTGGTCGCTAGAAAAGTAAACATTGTTGTTAGTTTAAGTTTAAACATATTTATGTTAGCTCGATTGTATCGAAAGCCTAAGGCTTATTAGAAACACTATCGGATCCGTTTCATGGGCCTAAAACCAGTACTTGGTGTCTTTAAGAACGCTTAAAGAACGCTCCCACAGCGGGGATCAAACCCGTGGCCTCCCGGTCGCTAGGCGGACACCATATCCACTACGCCACAGCGACCTTACACATTTACATTTTTGTTGTTAAATATTGATATTTAAATTGCGACAATACTTGCACATTATTATTATTAAATATCGTTTCAGTGATTTTTAAGCGACTAGGAATGAAATACAATTGATGATCGTTGTTTTAAAACATTTTCATGTAGCACTTATCCATGTGCAGGTAATGAAACGGGTCGTCAAAGATGACGGTTTTATTTTCATTTTTATGACGCCATTTCGTAAATTGTCCTGCGATATTAACAAAATGCAACCCAATACGATTTAAAAGAAAAACACTTATTTTCATTAGTATGATGTCATAACATTTCGGTTCTGGCCCCGCAAATATTGTCCAAATACAACCCACACACAACACGTTTCAAACTAATTTATATCAATGTATTTCCGTGGCACAATGCCGACGTATTCATTATAAAAGTAACGATAATTAAAAAAAAGTGTGAAGCTAAACAAGCTCTCTGTTTTGTCTAAAACGGACAAAATATGCACAACAGAAAGATTGAATGCACCACTTGCGTTCTTGTAGATATATATTACACCTGTCTTAATAACCTACAGACAAATAAAAAATAGGGACAAAGTGAAGACGTTAGCTGCAAGTGTCACTAATTATTTAAAATGTTCTAACTTTTCGGTGGTGAATCGTACACCGGACATAGCGCAATTTTACTTCTCAAAAGTAGCTATTACTAGTGTACGCAAAAGGCTGGGCATTTGGTAAGTTGTTTTATAACTGATTGTCATAAATATATACCACACATATCTATTAGAGCAGACATTAATTGACTTCCCTTGAAGGTTTACCAACCATATGATACGTCGATTGTAGCATATAATGCACTTTTGGGGGAAAAATGTGTTTAAAATGCCTCAATCAAGAATGTCAACAAAGCCGATGAACTGTTGTTTGATGTCAATAGAAATCACTTATTTGAATTTATTGGGTTTAGTTTAAACCTAATAATTAAGTTCGATTGCATCGAAAGCCTAACACTTATTTGAAACGCTCTCGAGTCCGTTTCCTGGGACTAGAACCAGTACTTGGTGTCTATGGGGAGAAAGAACGCGGAGAAAGAACGCTCCCTCAGTGGGGATCGAACCAGTCACCTCCCGGTCGCTAGGCGGACACCATATCCACTAAGACACGGCGACCCTATTTGTTTTTACAACAAGGTGTTAAAATAATCTTTCACATTTAAATAAAAACATGAGTTTGTGCAACCAGTTTTTGAATTTGATTACGTATGCATTAAAGTTGACTGAAATCCTCCGTAGACATAAACTGGACATACAATTACATATTTTTGTGAATATTCTTTATTACTGTCGTGGAAAACAAAGGCTTGTGTTCGTAAAGTTCAAATCACATACAAACGCATATAATTCGCACCCTAGTGTGCTGTTGAATCCATTTATAAACAAAAAATAATCGTTTATCTTTGTGAACCAGTCAATATCAATATCAAGCTAACTTCAATCCCTTCAATTCCTTTTCATTAGTGCGTTTTTCTGTTTATAAACAATGTCTACACACAACGAAATAAAGTGACAATAGAATAATATATATTATCTGCAATGAAACACTCATCTTATAAAAAAATAGAACTTAGTATTGTAAAATAATTAACAAACAATCGCCATATTTACTTCAGAGACATTGAAATCTTTTTTAAACCATATTATAATACGTTTGGTTTTAATGATGCATCGTAAACGTTAACCCTCTTGGGTATGACCGATCAACATTATTTTTTATGAGAAATCGTGTTTTGATGAAAAATCGTTAAAAAAATCAAATCCTGCTTCCTACATTGAAAGTGCCCTTTTGTATTGTAAATTTGCGCAATATTCGGAGTATTTTCCCCACTGTGAACATAGGCATATATTAACATTGCTTCAGACACCTGTGATAAAACCAAACGTATTATAATACAAATGCATTTAACCATCTGTTATTTTCTCTTCAGGATGGATATTGGATCTCTTAAAAAATATGCTTCACTGGTTCAAATAAAATGTAACCGCCATCTGGGAAAATGGGGCTTAATGCATGTGTCTGTTGCGTATTGGTTGAAAATATATTAATTTATGATAATATATATAAAGTTCAATCTTTTAAAGCAAAGCATCGAATGAACGTAATTAACTTTAGCAATAACAATAATTATAATTAAATAATACAATAATTTCATGATCCAACGGTGATCATTAAACAATTCAAACATAATTACCTAAAAACATATTTATTTCTAATTTAGAATAGACTTCCTGTAAAGCAAAAAATACATAAAATACTGCACAGGCTAATCAGGAACGACACTTTACGCACATGAATTTAGTCACGTTTTCCCAGAGCGAGGCTCAATCATAAACTCACGAAATTCTATTGATGTTATGATAATATACACCCTGTAACAACATTTACATATGAAAGTGTAAACAGTAATTTAGATGTCCTGCCATACTCACGTTTGAAGGTGGATCGACGGACACTGGTTGTGGTACTGGTGCTGTTACTGCAGCCCATTCTTAGCGGAAAACCACTTTTTTATGCATGAACGTTAGCGATACAGTATTTACATTCATATACCATGTTTATATGGCACAATAATTCACCATACCGATATTATATTCCGAGATGTCAAGATAAACTCATCAGGACGCCTGTATTTTAAACTCCGAAATTCAATACTCCAATAACATGTCCTAATAGTAGGTATTTCAAAACCACGATCATGTTTCCTTGCTTTTGTAATAGTTGAGGTAAACAGTATCGATTTTTGACGCTATACAGTATCACAGTATGGTAAAATCGAGCACTTTGTGTTGTCAATGTCAACAATGCAGCGAATAGTCACTCGGAACTTTCCGATAAATTACGATGTTCAATCGATGTAGTGCTAGTAAGAATAGTATATATTTAATTTCAACTGATACGAGGCGTTATTGTACATAAAATAACATATCAATCGCAATTATAATATAATATTATTATAAACATTTCGGTACTTTATTTGCGTAAGTGGTAGAATCAGGAAGCATAATACGAAACAACTAAAATTTAAATAACAAATGTGTCATTTTTTTTTAGTATCGTTTATTGCACTTTGTAATTAGGGATAAGCAGAACGTTCAAACTAATGTATACATTAATGATACCTCGTAAAAGATGGGTATATAATATTGTTAATAACTATCTTTGTTGTCATTATTGTTACTTGTAATTCTGTACACGTTTAATACATTAAAGATCCGCGTTTGTTGTAATGTTAAATGCGAATCTATTAAGATTTTATTCAATGTAAAGGCCTGGGAACCTTTGTACTGCCCTCGTTATATAAAGTTTTGATTAACAACACAAGTGTTACATGCTCACCAAATAGGACACGTTTTCCGCACTTTTTTTGCGTGTTTACGATTTCTTTTTATTTATTTAAAAATAAAATTGTATTATGTATCGAGGTTAAGGGGATAAGTGTTACTTTACGAATATCGTAAGAAGTACACATACGTAGAATTTCATAACCGCAGCAGAATAATTAAACATGATAATAAGCAGCAGTAGATTAGAAGCTGTTGTAGCATCAACTGCACCACTTAAATATTATCACATAGCCATAACCCATGCGTACGCTTCCTTTTAAGCCTGAAATAAACAACAACACAAAACTGGGCTCTACAACAATATAAGAATTGGTGCGCCTCTGGGGCGTGAAAGTGACACACGCCCTCATTAAAATGGCCAAACATCGATGTAGTTTCAGCTAATTTATTCTTCGTTATTAGAAATGTATTTCCTACTTTTTCGGATATGATTCAAATATTTTCTCCAGCATGTTACACAGAATAGTTTGTGGGCAGTTCTTTTTTCAGTAATGCAAATGAGAAGTATATGTGTGTAATTCACATTGACGCCAATGGAACCGGATTTCGGCAATTCTTTAAGAGAAGTGTTGGATTTCAACGGGATACTATACTTGTGAAATTGTTTCAGTCACGATAAAGACTCTTTTGCATATATAGCTTTGTTGTTTTTATTTAGTTAACATCAACCATGGCATGTTTGTGAGCTACAATTTTGGTACATGTATTACCAAAAATTGTTCATAGCTCGTTTAGTGAAAAACATTCAAAACTTTTTTGTGACATATGTTTTGTGAAAAGAAGAAGATTTTTGACATACCATTTTTACATTAAGTTATTTATACTATAAACACTGAAATGTGCACCACGATCACCAGAGTATTAACATGTTAAACACTCAAGTTGGACGTGCCGATATAGCACGTAGTAAATTTGTATTATGTTATTTAACCATGCTTCAAATAGTTTGTTCAAATAGTTTATACGCAACAGTTTTCAATATGACTGATATCAAATACGTATGATTCATTATGCTGTCAAGTTATCAAAGAAGCACGCACATATTGAAAACAAAGTTATGAGCGATGTACCACACGATACATATGGTAGAAAACAGTTTAAAGGTCCATATCGAAGGTATTGGTCCCTAAACTTATATATATCTTTACACAATTCATATTCCCCGTGTTCAATCAGATCTTTATTTATTGACAATATATGATGAAATCGTTAAGAAAAATATATACAATTATTTTACCTAGTGTCGCATGCTAAGTAAAATAAGTTCAACCTCCTAACGCACCTACTGTACGGTAATTGATGCCGATGTGTCTAGCCAATAAGTGGACTCTACATTCAACTTTCTCCTTTCTATTTGAGTCAACAACAAAAAACAGTGCCGCTTGAAAATAGTGGGAGTTTTGGTACAATTGGCTGAATGAGTTTACGCGAGTGGGTTTGAGCAAAGGATCTTAAAAAAACACGTAGAACAAATAATCGTCATAACTAATTAGTAAGTCATGTGCATCGACAGTATGATCGACTTTTATTGTTAACTCTATTAACGACTGTATCGCCTACCCATGCAGAGAGACCGGACGATGGGTGCACCGAACAAAAGATAGCACCGAACGTTCACCTGTACTCTTGTAGTGGCGCGCACGTGCAATGGATACCGAAGTTTGGAGCCGAGCACCGGAGTGTATACGGACTTATAATGACCAACGTCACGTCTTTTACACAAATCAATGCAACCTCTCTGCTCGAATTCACTTCGTTAGTGGAGTTGTTTGTGAGCAATACCGGTCTATCGGAGATCGAACTTGGTGCGTTCCAACACGCAAAACGCTTACAGAAACTTGTGCTGGTGAACAACAAAATAACACGGTTTTCAACGGCGCGGATCGTTTAAGATATCTGGACTTGACGGGAAATAGTCTCTCGACCATTGACGGCCTCTTGTCCGGACACCCGTATCTTGAAATGCTAATGTTGCAAGCCTCGCGCTAACATGGTTCTAAGCCTCGCATGATAAACTTGATCTTTATCCAAAACTCACATAATATTCTCTATATACATGAATTGGATACAAGGCCACAGACAATACAAAATAAAGCGCAAACAAAACATCAACTCAAAATCTTCGGTGTTTTGAGATTCTCCTTTTTCAATTTTGATCTTCAAACCACTCGAGAACACAAGTAAACATAGTTGATAATAACAGTTTGATTAGCTCTTGGGACGGATGTTATGTAAATAATTCTTAAAATAACTGTTGACTGAAGTGTTATGTTGGATGATACGATATAGAGATAATATATATATATATATATTCTTCTAGATCCAACGGATTTCCACGGTGTTTCTAACATAGTGTGAGGGTAGTTTAGAATCCTTATCGGATCCTGCCCTGATACAACTATGGTTTCATGTTTGTGAATAAGTGTTTATGTATGTAAAGTTGTCCATTCTGTGTATGTAAAACATTGTTCCCACGTCGAGATGTGTTGCGGTGAAAGTTCGGGGTATATAACTGTGAATGAACCATCTTTTTTTGGGGATGGGGATTTCATAGTATGTATGCCTCGTTCTGCACCGTAGCTAGGCGCACACGCCGTAGTCTCAAATGGGAATATGTATGTCTGTCTGTATGTCTGTCTGTATGTCTGTGTATCTGGTTGTTCACACACCTTTCTCCCTATATATAAATTATCGACTGTGAACGAGTATCTATTAATAGATCCCGGAAATAGGAAATAACGTTGTTGTGAAATAAAATTATCTCCCTGTTAATAAACAAAAATATGTATAATTTCACTGTATCTTCTAGATCCAACGGATTTCCACGGTGTTTCTAACATAGTGTGAGGGTAGTTTAGAATCCTTATCGGATCCTGCCCTGATACAACTATGGTTTCATGTTTGTGAATAAGTGTTTATGTATGTAAAGTTGTCCATTCTGTGTATGTAAAACATTGTTCCCACGTCGAGATGTGTTGCGGTGAAAGTACGGGGTATATAACTGTGAATGAACCATC
>VMBQ01018513.1:23374-117178 GCA_007657795.1 Dreissena rostriformis | reverse complement strand
CCCCCCCCCCCAAATATGTTGAAAAAGTTCATGTGTCGGTTTTGGTCAACCAATAATGTTATTTATAGACGGTTGTTTGTCAGCTTATTACGTCATTTATAGAAAAACAAAAACATTTTCTATTGTATATTTTGTGTTCATTGTAGTCGTCAATGACTGTTTTTTGGAAATATCAACATACAGTTGTCTTAAGATACTTATAATCTTGGTATATTGGGAAACAGCATAGTGTAGCAGCTTCATAATAATATACAGAATGGAAAAGTATTTTTACCACAGCCTTTGTTGTAGCCGGCGGGCTTGTACGGCAGATAACACTCCGTACATCTGATGCTGTCAGGGCTGCCGCCACACGCGACCTTTCCAGGCTTGCAGTGGTCGATACCGGTAGCCAAGCAACCTGAAATACTTGAGGACTAAATCCAAAGATCAATACATTCAACTCTAAGTCTTAAAAAATAGTATACATGAATTGTTATTTCTAGTGTCATGGGAAACTTTCTACTTGGATCTTTGAAATGAATGTAATTAAATACAATGTTTTGATACCCATCATCATCGGAATTTCAATTTGTGACATAGTTGTCTTGCAGCATTTAAACACGATCGCTCCAAAACTGAAGACTGGGGAAGCTTGGATGATGCAACTGTATATTCATATACATTAATGTAGGGACACGCGTTATCAAGCTTACGAATCATTCTAGAAGCAAATACTTATTTGGTGACTGAGCTTGTTTCACATGGATTTAATATAGCATTAAAGTGCGTTCGTTGTTTATTTGTATTTTTTAACAAATACTTGTTTTAAACGAATTACGTTTCGAAATTACAATATTGTAGGGCTAGGGCATTTAATGGATGACCGCCATGCCTGTAAAAACGTATCTCTACGTGTGCTTTTAAAGGCCGACAGTGGTTGTCTGGGTAAACTTTGGTTGATTGGCAAATAGATAATCAATATGTTGGTGCAGACTCTGCAGGGATGGATAATCTGTGGTTAGAGTAGGTCAGCTTAGGTCATGATTCGAGACCAGATAACTGAGAAAAATAAGTCACAGACTCCGCAGGTAATTTTATGGAAGAAAAATATTTGGGCTCAGAGAATGTGTTTGTCATATAGTCAGCAAAATGTATAGTTATAACTTCTAAGTTGATATTAAAACAAGCTACTATTTTGAGTGTTTACTGGTCATGTAAATGCTACTACTGTTACAGGTTTGTAATAGAACATATGTCGCATAGCTAATGTGACCAACCGAGCAGGACTCGTTGGTATCGATATAAACTTATGTGAATGGGAGAAATTCATAAGACGGATACAATCTGTATGTTTTAGGCAGATGTACACACTCCCGTGCTTTGTTTACCTCACATGACTCGGATCGATGGCAACGTACATTCAAGTTAATAAATTGCTTTCACAATACATACTTCATTTGAATATATTGTAAGAACTTCGGATTGAACATGCAAAATAAAATGACCTTCGTATAGTGCATATAAACGACATATAGTGTGGCAATTTTAATAGTTGTAACTACCTTTATGACTTTAGTTCAATAACATGTGTTTGAATACGAAATTTACACACGCAAAAACAGATATTTAAAAGTTGACTATGTCCTTTTATACAAAATCCTGGGGTTTAATTTTTGATATATGATAATTCTCTAGGTGTTCGGTTACCAGTCTTTTAAAACCGAGTGGTTGTCGTTTGAAATGTGACACCATTTTTTTACAATACGAACCTACGTGCGTGGAAAGATTGCTTCGTTTGTCTAAAATTTGCGACGTGTCTATACTTTAGTTGCTTTAAAAAGATAATATTGCAAACTTTTGCTCGGCAGCTTTGTCCCTGAACTTGTGAACTAAATTTGCATAAAGTATACGATTCGATTGTTTTCTATATATGCACGCAAATGAATGTCTCGCAAACCAAATATTTGGAAAGATTTTGTAAACCCATAATCGGCTCGTCGATTTGCGTACCTTCTATTTTCTGAATCAACGCTTACCAGATGCCTACGGTGTCAACTGTTTTATATTTATCGTTTACGCATATATACATGCATGTGTTATATGCTTTTAACGAATACAGTACAATAATACGCCTATTTAAACGAAGAAGGGGTGTAAAATAGTTGGTTTCATTAGGATGTGAAGGCATATATAATATATTAAATTACAAAAACCTGTTGACTTTCAAATCGTGAAAAAACTTAAATCATCATAAAACATTTAAAACAAAACAACACTTATGTTATAAACTCAAAGAAAAACATCTCAGTGTGATTAAATAGTAATAAATGATGTCTAAATTGCGGAAGACAATACCGCAGCACTTGGTTTGATTTGTTCAAATTGCTGTTTACAGCGTCGAAATCCCAGACTCCATTGTATAAATTCTCTATCATCGAAGCGTGTATTACGATCACATACTTTAATTGCATATTATTTAAGTAATGTATGACTTAACATGAAAGCCGCGCTTGATTTATTAATGGCTCGTGAATGTAAAGTCTATACAGTATACACACGCACCAAAAATGGTTTGCGTACACAACCGAACAATCCAAATCGAAAGTGTGTGGGCTTAAAAAAGCAATGCTTAAAAAAGAATAGCACATGAATCTGAAGTATTAAATAACATGTAAAGTGTTATATCTCTGCGATCAAGCATTATATTACAATTGTGATATTATCGTAGCTCAACAACTTGTTGCACGCATGACATCCTTCCAATGTGCATATCCCTTACATTTGTGCTTACTATTAATACTTAAACCGTAATTGTGTTTATAACAAGGTAATCGCGGCGTATTTGATGCGTGGGATGAATACTTCCTTAAATGGGTATGTAACTTCAAATATTTGATACACATTTATAATGTTCATGCTGTATGAAAAAACTTGCTTTTTTAGGTTTGTATAATATCTTAAACATTTGTGATTGCTTACTTTTAAATCCCGAATTGGGGCGGCACTGACTGTAGAGGGGTGGGGAAATTGTATTATTTCAAAATCAACCAGCAAATTATGTTGCATGTTATTAAAAGGTTTTGGATAATGTTAATGAGATTTACAATCGTCAGTACGTGTGCTCCAAAATACAGCGTGAAAGTATTGCACGTGTACTATTTTACGCTTGCAACCCTCCATTCATGTAACAAATTACAAAAATAAATTAATTTAATAAATAAAATCAATAAAATAAATTGTATGATCTTTCATTTCCAGACACGCTAAAATGTAAACAGAAAATATGTTTCAGCTTGCCTTCACAACAAGGCCCCGGCCTCCAGGCGCTGCATTGACAACCGCCGTTGTACGGGTACCTGTTGTAGCAGGTCTGTTTACACGGCTTCGACTCTGTCCCGCCAGTAAAACAAGTACGCGTTGTTACACCACCTCCGCAACTTTTACTGCACGAGCTCCACGTGCTCCAAGAGTAACAGGCTGCCGCTGTAAGAAATAAACACTATTGATTGTGTACACAGAGTGTAGATAGGAATGCAGTTTGCACACAAATGGAATAAATGAACTATGTGTTATGTCAGACAAAAATCCTTTAATAAAAAGCAAACAGTACGATTACTTTCCATTCATAGTAAAGGAAAGAATTTCAAAATAAAGACATACGAATGCACACGCCAGGTGTATGGTTAGACAAAAAACAATGAAAACAAAACCGATAAAAAATCCCCTTTAAATATGTCATTGCAAATTGTATTTCAATTTAGGTTCCTTATTTAATAGCATTTAATTACACATACACGTAACGTTATGTGAGCAACACACTTTGCATAAACGGGTTAATTGAACAAAGTAGTATAATTCAATGCATTAAATACACAAGTTTGTTCGCATAATAATTGACATTTGTTATTTTTGAAAAATCTTCCCGTTTTACTCCAAGCCAATTCGAACATTTTGTTTTAATTATTCCCCGTTTGAATGTTAACGAATTGACAGTCATTCCATAAATGTATCGTTCGCTTTCACATACACTGTTAATTGCTGAAATCAGGTCAATTCACTCTTTCAATATATGAGAGTTAATGAACAATTACAAAAAAAAGTGTACAATGCTAACCAATGCCTTGTAGAGACCCGGAAGTTATCTACAGTTTTATAATTTGACACGAGTATTTTTGCAAATATAGCAAAGTAATAAATAATGTACACAACACTGTGTATACAACCTGTTATATATCATGTTCAGCATGAGGATATAAACAACAACTAAGTAGAAATAGTTAAAATTACAATAACAAAGCTAACGTTTAACTTTCTAAGGCATATGGCCAATGAAGTTTAGGTAACATAATATAAAAAAAAGCATTCTCAATTTGTATTGAATGACTTATTCGGTGCCTGAACAAATATCTAACTATCTAGGATTCTGAGAAGCATTTAATTGATTCGTAAATTAATACATAATTGCATATACACACTTAAAGGAAACCCAATTAAAAAAGAGGTAAATACACGCTTACGTTACAATGACTAATCCTATAGCCTAATCCAACGTCAAAACTTTAACACAGACAGCAATTAAGCCATTTACACTGTTTTGAAAGCCATATATCAAATTACAACTACTTTGATTTAACAAAATTATTTCTGCACTGATGTTCGTTAATTTGCCTAAACTAATAGAATATCTTCGCCCGAAAATGAATACACAATTTTGACTCGAGAGCAAGCAAAGGAAAAACACATAAGGTTCAAATACTGGAATAGTTTGGATAACGTACTCTCGTGTAAACATAGTTGCTTTATAATATCATCATTCAGTATTATATGTCAATTAATTAACAATATTTTCTGTAATAGATTGTTGTCTAATAACCCTCGCTAAGGAGCAGTTTGATCGTAACAAGTGCAAAGTAAAATGTGTTATTTAAGAAATGGAACTCTTTAGTGAATATTTATTGTTATGCTGTACATTCTTACTCGAATAAAAAGATATATTGACTAAATAAATGATGCATGCTCTATAAATCCCCATGTTCTTCGCTGTGTTAACTGTATAATTTGACAAATGTTGACGTTGTTTATTGATTTTAATATTTGTTTATCATCAGTTAAAACTTACAACTCACCAATTTCAACATTCAACATAAAGTATGCATATTGATCTAAAACTTTAAGCAAAGTCAGCAATACGCCAAGTTAACCTGTGTTGAAACACATTAATATTATCACAAGTTGTTCCGTGTCCTTACGATATCAATTTGCATGGAAGTTTTGTCATAACTAGATGATTGACTGCCAACGAATATCATTGAGTAAACATTGACTGATCACTACTTAATCATCACAGTATTGTAAACAATACATATTAAAGAACACACACTGGTTTTAGGAGTGTCGGTAGTATAATTTGTGTGTGTATTCGGTTTCGAGAAAGTCGTTTTTTAAATATATGGTACATGCTCTATATCAATGAAACAACGCTGCTTCTATATTAAATCTGCGACAGAGAGATAAAGCGGTTGGCATTTCAATTTATTTGTACGAAACAGTCTTAAATGTAGAGCAGAACAAAAGTATTAAGTCATTTGTAGTGAATTCACTTAGCTTAAAGTGAGTATACAGTACACTTATACACAACACAAGTAATAGAAGCCTATGCAATGCAATACAAATTAATATTCATTTGCATCTCTCACAATAAGGAAATGATTTAATTGCAATAGTGTGCACATGGGAGAAGGTATTAACATGGTATTTTTTATTAACACTCATGTTCCATTGTGATTTTTTGTAACGTGTATGGATATGCCATGATGTCACTGTTTCGTGCACACACATCATAAATGTTGCGTTTAAATGAGTTTGATTGTGTGTTTTTATTTTATTTTATTTTTTGGTAACTTTAAAACGTGCCCCGAAAATCAAAAAAATCCATTTAAAAAAATATAAGCATGAAATGCACCATCTTACAAACTTTGTGTAGAAACTTTTAAGATAAAACATTGAAAGAAAACAAACGAAAATTCCAGTTTATCGTTCTTAATAACATATTTGTATCTATGTTTTATCACCTTTAATTAAGGTGAAATCAAAAGTGATTTTTAACAAATATGACTTGGAAGTATATTTTAACAGCGTTATTATCATAACCTTTTATTTCGTAATATTTCCTGCATTGCGGTAGACATACAAACCTCAACATACATAGCATATTTCAACCGTCTAATAATAATGTTCATACAAGAGGGGTGCTAACAAATCAAATACCTCAGCTGTTAATATTTGCACTAACATAATTTCACTAGCAAAAACATACCGATATAGTACGAAAGACAAGTAATTTTAAATAAAAACGACCATAGCGCCAGTAAATTATCTTATTTAAGACAGTCGATATGTTTGTCTCTGGACGTAATCAGATAAATTTAACTGTACACAGCTATAAAGTAACATATATTTACCATTCACTGTTGATTTAGCCAGTATAAGCACACACATAAGTTTGAAAATCCACATTGTTGCTCGATCTTTACGGTCCTAAAGATTCAAATAGACTGAATGAGGAAGTTAACTCAGCCCAAATTGCGCAGTAACACGATCGCTTAAGTGTTGTAATCCTAGTTCGTTCACATGAATTTATAATATGTATTTTAAAATGTGTGGGTAGTGCAAACGGTGTTATATTCAACCTTATACTTTGGGGTAAGCGAGGCGTTCGTAAACTTGTTGTCATAACATATGATGCCGCCGTTTAAGTATCATCTAAACATAACTCGTTATATTCACATACTACTTACAAAATAAATATGTTAAATGTATTATGCACACTGGTTTAAACTTCAGCGCTTGTCAATGGCTTTTCCAACGCGGTGGCATACCCCAATTAATATTTTTTTTATGTCTTTTTGTATATGTTTGTTAAATTAAATTAAATGTTTATTGTTATCAACAATGTTATCTGTGTCGATAAGGAAGTAAGACAAGGCGTGTTCAAACAATAAAGTAAATACTTTTGGAAAAGAACACAAAACTCAGCATTAAACTGTGCACAAAAAGTTGATATATGGTTAATTACGCAGCCACGGAAAATATCAGCTTATTTCAAACAAACCTTTTTAAACTCAAAACATCAAATCTGCATATGCAATATTCTAATAAAAAATATAGTTAATTGCTTCCATTTACGGAATTATATAATTTTATATGTCAAAACCAACGTTTAAGGAATTCCGATTCAATTGAATAACATAGCGATGGCATTATCCAAAGTTCGTAAATGTTTCGTAACAACACACAATACAACGTAACTTTAGATCGATGTAGAATGGTCATGCGATAGGCATTTCGGTTTTAACAAATCATGATAAATATTATCAATTTCATTCTTAATTTCTATATACAAATTGGCGAGTCTCATTTCAGAATTGTAGTTATAGTAAACCCAAAAGAACCAATACTAATTCCACGATTGGGTCCTTAAATACTCATTTTTGAGAATGTATACAATTGCAGTGCTGGAAATATACAACCAATATATAACGAACGTATACGAGTGAACATTCTTTTTGGTGTAAACGACATAGTGAACATATATGTGAACTACATCTTTAAAACTAAATGTTGTTGTAGTTTTATATTTTAATTTCATTTATTTTGTATTTTTCTAAATCAAGCCCCAACAAATTATTATACAATAAACAATTACTAGGTTCCCTTAAACATACGCCGTGTTTATGTTTATTTCATTATTTTCTGTGGTTTAAAAAATATAGATATAAGACTTATTTAGAATGAATAATGCACTTTACGTTTGTAACTACAGTTGTTTGCGGATTTTAATGTTTAATTTAATTGCGGAAGATGTATCAAATTAAATTTATCCTGATTTATATTAACTGATGTTATCATCTTATTTTAATTAATTTGTAAGTGCATGTGTTATTTATATTTGATACTTATGTTAAATAGAAGTTTAAGCCGAGGTATTGAGGCGTGATTAACAACTCTTCACAACACTTCACAAACTATGTGTATTATACAGATAAGCGTCTAAACAATTCCTTTATTTAATTGATATGAGAATATGAAAACTATAGCAGTTGTCGTTCTGTAAATTTTGTGAAGTCTTTTGAAAAAAATCAGACACGCAGGACAGAAACACAGTACTTTTTATTTTAGCACACACGAATCCTTAACATTATAATAGAACGAAACGCGTATATTATTTATTATAAACACATTTAAGCGTATGTGTGTGTTATACATGTTTTAATCTGTATTGCAATAGTAATGTGCATGTACATATTTTATTCATGTGGCTATTACATTGTTATCGTCAATGGTTATGGTGGTGTTTCTATGAAAGGCGACACTTTACGCAACGTGAACTTTTATTCAGTATCGTATTCCCCGTTTAACTTAAACACGCTTGATAAGTTAATTATTGTTAAATTATGATCACTCATGTCTATAATTATAGTCAACGAATTCATTCTACATGCAACCATTTGCACAATGTTTTCGTGAAATCTATTTTGAGATGAACTGCCATGACTAGGACTATTTTTTTTAATTAGCTGTTTCAAGTACAGAAACAAAATAGAGCACTTTACACATTTGAGATACTTTCCAATATTGTATTCATTGTTGCGTATACGTCGACGATTTGTAACAGCATTATATTTGGTGCGCTTGTCAAATAAAAATACGATGGCGCTGATTAATTAGAAATATATTTTGAATTAATTTACGTATTTGTCACTTAAATCCAGTTTAAAGGTCGTACCATGTTGTTGTGCATTACAGCTTGTCACCGATTTAATAAGAAATGTATGTTGATGTATTACACGCGTATGCCATAAAAA
Source organism: Dreissena rostriformis (assembly GCA_007657795.1). Lineage (NCBI taxonomy): Eukaryota > Metazoa > Mollusca > Bivalvia > Myida > Dreissenidae > Dreissena > Dreissena rostriformis. Next base: position 108,332 of record VMBQ01018513.1, on the reverse strand, counting down.
TTCAGGTAAGCGCTTCGTACCATGTTGTTGTGAATAGAACGTGTCACTGATTAAAACAAATCGATATGTATGCGTAGTTTAATGGACTTGCTCAACTGTTTACGATTTGTCAATTTTCTGACCTTTAACATTTGTCAGCCAAGAGAAAGATGAATACAAGTATATATACATGGTCGTAATATAAGAATAGGCATACAGTTATTATGACACTACCGTATCATTTGAAGGAAATCATCATTTGAAATTGGTCAAATTATCAAGCATAGAGAATATAAACGGTTGAGTAATGTAGTTTGTGTATGTTGTTTTCCTGAAAAAAGTGGAATACTTTCATATTCATAGAGTACACAGCTCTTGAAACAAATTGTAAAGATATTGATTAGAGACTGCGTTATACCACTATAATTTGAAATTTAATTGTTTAAGGCAGTTTTGATTTCAAGAGTTCAATATACACGTCGCATAATTATATGCGAATTGAACACATCTTTGCTTTCAATTTAAGGCCCCCGATCACCGAACATAGTTCAATTCATGACAAAATGGAAACAATTCTAAGGAAGAAACTTTAAGCTATGTATTTCGTTATGCATTTGCATATGTTTTTGTTTAAAACCAAATATAATAATACTTTTACGAACGTAGTTTAATTACCTAATTTACTCCCAAGTGTGTACAGGCCATCTTAGTATTTGAATTTGTAGAGTGGTGGCTTTAATATTTGTTAATGGGAATTTCTATCGTCAACATAATAAAACCAGATTGATGGTCCGACTTGATGACAATGAACCAAGGACAATTAGCAAATAAACATTTAAACAGGAGACGAATTTAATCTGTTCGATGAAATGAATTACGGAATCAACGCATAAAATGTGGTTTTAGTTTTGGCGGTGAGCCAACAATCTTCATATAAATTGCACAGCTGCGTCTCTATAGTTAATTACAAACTGCATCTTTACGTGTATACTGATACAGTGAAAAATTGACTTTTGATAAAGGTAAGATTTTTGTTTACATCGTTGTTTAATAGGTTTATAAGTTTATTTCTCATTCTAATACGTATACTATTTGAACAAATAGTTATTGATATTGTTTTCTTTATTTTAAAATAAAGATCTTAAATTGTTTTACACATCATCATCACCGTCACCGTCATCGTCATCGTCATCGTCATCATCATCATCATCGTCATCGTCACCGTCGCCGTCACCGTCATCGTCATCGTCATCGTCATCGCCACCGCCACCGCCACTGTCACCGCCACTGCTACCGCCACCGCCACTTCCACCGCCACCGTCACCGCCGCCGTCGCCACCGTCGACTCCGACACCGTCGCCGCCGCTGACGCCGCCATCGCCGCCGTCGCCGTCGTCGTCGTCGTCGTCATCATCATCTTCGCAATCACCAGCACCAATTTTATTATAATCACCATAATTTTTTTCATTGTCAACAAATTTAAGATCTTTAAACAAGTATTTCGCCGACTTGTTTGTAGATGCATCTGCTGCTTCGATTCTGTCTGGCATGTTCATTTATTGTGGGATGTTCAGCACGTAAGTAAAAAGTGTAGGTAGCCTTAATTATTTTATCAGGCGTGTTTTATTAGCTGATGAACATTGATAATTGGACGACACTTTTGCTTAAAAGCAACGGTTTAAGGACGAATGTGGTTCGTGCTGTTGTCGCGACGGCAACGTATCGCGTAAGAAAGAAAATGGCCTTTATTACACTGAAACGATATTGTTTGTGTTGCGCTGAATAGATTGTGTCGTACATATGTTATACTGAATAATGCATGTTGTTCATGTGTTTGAGATTCTAATATCATGTGTTTTACTGCATTAATTATATTTAGTTTTTAATCATCAGAAGTATATATTTTGGTTTTGATTTTAATTTCATGTATATTTTTATATAATACAAACATTTATTGTTCGCCTTTTACCACTGCATAAATGTGTCGAATTAAAATACTTTTAGAATTGGCGGTTTTTGTAATGATTTGTGTGTTTTAGTAAGATTTCTTTTGAAGCTTAGATTGTAGTTCTTTCAAAAGCACACTCAAACTAACTGATATATATTGCGGATATTTTGATCGAGTTTCAGACGTGAGCGATTGAAGCAATAGAGCGAATTAAACTTTTTTGATTGCGTTGACAAGGAAACAATCTATTATATGCAAATAATAGTATACAGTGTATAGGAGGTGACGAAGGTACGTTTTGTAATATAGGGACAATTTCGACAAATGAATAAAACGGGCCATGTCACGGTAATGCCGTCAATATCCTTTTAGCTTTTTTGTATGCGCGTCATAGCAGTAAATTGAGTAGTTATTTAAAAGCATTCATTATATATGTATTATGTTTATTGTTCTGACCGAAATCCAATTGTTGTATAAGATGGCAATTAAAATTAAACGAATGGTTGATAAATGTAAAATTATACTGTAATATGTGATCAACCATTTGAATGCAATATTGTGATCTGCCCATCCATAGGCGACAATGTATTTGTTGATGTCAGGATAGACGCCAGACTAACTCGTTTCAGGCAAACCGGGCACATGTCCAAGTTTTGGACCTGCGGTGTGCCGGTGGGATTGCGTGTCCGATTATGGCTGCCCCGGTGCACAGAAATGCTGCTCCTATGGCGGCTGTGTGAACGTCTGCAGGACACCAACAACATCACAACTTGGTATGTTTAAATGCTTGTTTTCATATTTTATATTTGGAAAGAATTGTGCAAGACTTTAACGCACATCTTGTTTTATCCCGTCATAACGCATGCGTAGAAGGAATAACGACCCGTGTAATAAACGAAGCTTTATTTCAGCCTTGTTAAAAACAGCATACAACTTCAGTATAGAAACGTGTTTTTTTTTAATTGTTTTTACTATTGTTTTTTAACACAACACATCAATAACACTATTAAAACAATTGGCTTAGTCTGAACGGCATTACATGAACAATGATACAAGTTTCTATAAAACTATCCTTTTTGCAAAAACTCTATTCAGGGACTATTATTTCATGTTAATTGAACGTAAAGCTTTGTTCGTGATACACGATGTGTCCTCGGTGGCATGCACTTTACAGAAGGTAACATACGTCCATTATTAGCGTCTAATAAATACACCCAACAAAATAATGTTTATTGGTAGAGAATGATCATAAGTTAGCTCGCTCTCGGCAGGTCTCTCTAGGATTCTGACGATGCAAAGGCGAGATGCGATATATTTATTCAATAAATATGCATGCTTTAAATACAAGTAATTGTTGCGTATATATTTATACGTAGATATGTGTATGATCGTGAAAGAGCTTCTAATAAAACCTATTTCTTTACAAGAAAACGTGCAATTACAATGGAAAAGTGTACCAGAACACATAACATTTCATGGATGAATACAATTCGTTAAGGTATCGCGATGGTTCCGTATCGTGTACAAAAATTGGCTTACAAATGTATGAAAGCACTTGTCCACCGAAAATAAGTCAAGTTTGTGCTATAACGGTTAACGTTTGTTTGAAAGAAAATGGCCTTTAATTCACTGAAAAATTATTTCGTTTATTGCGCTGCATACATTGATAAAATAACGCCCCGTGTAATACACTTTACTTTATGTCCGCCTTGTTAAAACCAGCATACACGCAAATAATAATGACTTGTTTATTGTCCAACTAAAGACAGACAAAATGCGATTAAAATGGGCTTAATATAAACTGTCTTTGCTTGGCACGAACACCTGCACCACTTACCAAGGCTCGTGGTTTAGGTTGAATATGCATCGCTAAATAAACTTTTCTATATTGAATACTAACCTAGCATTCTATATATTGTGCGATTTAACATTATCACCTGATATACATTTTCTAGATTTTTACACATTAAACAAATAACAATATAAAAATTATCATTATATGCAATCCAAATTAAAGAACATTCACAATGATTATAGTTAATGCATCACATACTTGTTGCATTAAATATATTTGACGACTATTCGTTATTGTTGATCTGGTTTGTTATACACTTATCTTGTTTCATCTCGATGCTTTCTTTACAGTATTTAGGTTCCCACTTGCTGTAAGACGCCCTCTTTGTGACTGGGTATGCGTCAGAGCACCTTGCTGCCCCGGTGATCCGAATCCGTACGAAGCATGACGACCAAGTGGTTAAACAAGAGGTGTTTATGGAGTGTGTCTTTAAATTGTTCGTACACATAATACAATTAAAGGGCATACTTTGTAGTTCCGTGCGTGTTTTATTTGCATATACCATTTTATCTCAAAACAATAGACCTCAATCGCAACACATTTAATCCTAAGGAACAAACACGTAGCTACGTCTCTAGTTCTCAAAACTCTATACATGCACAATAGTGTATGTATATGTAGCCAGTCGAATAAGAAAGTAACGTTAGTGATTTATGCTTTTTTCGTGTTTTTTTGGCAAGGAATTGAAACCGTGTGTGACTCAAAATAATATTTAATGGAACCTTGCTCTGAGAAAACCGCACCCAATTCATTGCGTAAATTATCGTGAAAGATTAGCCTGTACAGTCAGCAGAAGAGAAGACACACCACGCTTTTATATAATATTTCGTAAAGGAAGTCAATTCTAAACAAAAACCCAGAGTTGGCGGAAATTATCGTCCATGATAAACCTCTGTGGATTGCACAGGCTAATCTGGTAAGATACTTTACGCACACGAATTAAGCCCGGTTTTCTTAAAGCTGTATCAGATAGGTAACATGTTTGTCCTATACAATATTATAGACTCGCAAGAAAATTAAGTTAAGTGTTATGTCACTGAATTGCAAATTACGCCATATATAATATTTCATTTTTATATACTTATACACTTTAAAGAAGCAAATCACATGAGAATGAAACAAAACTTTTAAAAATTGGGATTAATAGACAGCACTTCGATCAATATAAATACACTTTTGGTTCTTTTCTGTCGTGTGTTTTTTTTCAAATCGGGAATACAAACGGTTGATCCGGACTAGATAAGTTTGTTGATTACTTTATATCAATCACGTATACTTGAATATCTTTCCGCTCATACCCATGTGGCTTTTCGATAATGCACGAAAGCCAATTTCTTTGGAATAAAAATGTACATGTATTATTAAGTGTATTGATTGTAACGGAATATATATACTGAGGCAGTCATTTTTGTTAATATGTATAATACTATTTTATTTAATGCTTTTTGTAGTTCTGTATAAATAATCAGTGGTTTAAAACGTTAATTTACCGTTTTAAAACAATTAAAAACAATTGTGATAAGTATCGTTAGGTTTCACTGTTTAAATGTTACATGACGTCATTTTGTGACGTCATGTTGTCATTTGTGCAGCGCAAATGCTCCATATAAACTATTTTAAAATGTAAATAAACATAAGAACGGTGGAAAAGCATTTAAAAACAATAAAATGTGTTGGATTTCAGTTGACTATTTATTATATTCACTCGTGATCGTAGAAAATATATATTCCCGCTCGTTGCTGGGCTACACATGAAACTATTTATTGCTCTGGTCACTCGTGAATAAAAATCGATAATCTACCGCAAACAACATTGGAAACAATGGTTTACTGTAATAACATTAACATAATGCATACGTTGACGTTGATCTATGTATATGCAGAACAATTATGTAAGAGATTATAGCAGGCGGTTTTAGGGAAAGGTAACACTGTGATTAACAGTGCAAGCAGCACATACTGTTAGTGGTTTGGATAAATTGTAATGTATTGTTCAACAACATCTAAGGAAGTGCAGTATGTATTTCAGTAATAACTATTCTTGTTGACAACCAAAACAAACATCGAAATATAAAAAAATAATTCTTTTTACATTCGTTAAAGTTGTATTCAGTGGATATTCACTTGTATTCCGTTCTAGAGGTTTCATTCGACATCCATACTGATAAGCTCATCTGTAAACTAAACAACAATACTAATTGGCTAATTTAGGTGGTACCTCAATTGAATATATTCTTACGAGAGAATTCGTATGTAAACCACATCTTCATAAAAGCTCGATAATAACTATTAAGTAATTACAAAAAATGTATTTAGTTGGAACCCCTTAACACAAGAATATGTGACTTTTGCAATATTTAGTTAGTATCTACTTACTCTGAAACACGGATTCTATGTGATTCAAACGTGAATTTATGAAGCTAAATTTGCTCGATGTCCGTTCTAAATCCCTTTCTTTATACTTACTTATAAGTGCAATTTATGACGACTATGATTGAAACGCTCAGTTCGTACAAAATGCAATTCCTCAATCACATTGTGTAATATCGTGTAATACGATAGCCATGCGGGATCTTGGAATACAGCAACACACAATAACTCGTGCGAAACAACCCATCGGACCAACCCAGTCATGACGTATGACCTATACACTATTTACCAAAGAATGCATACGATAAGGAATTGTGTTAAGGCGTTTAATGTTTTAAATTTATGACACATTCCATACATGTTTCTCGCCTCCTTTTCACGTAAGGTTCATACACCATGACTTTTTCATAACATCATATACGTACCAGAATATAATATGTACTGTTAACGCTACCGGCTTGATCCCAACAATGGAATAACGTTTATTGTCCTTGAAAATTAAACCTTTCAAGCGTTTCGTGAAAAACCCTGATTTGATACGGTTGCCTCTATTCTTGGCAGTACTAAGGGTATTTTCTTGTATAGGTATTCGCAGCAAATAGGTGTCAGGATACCGAAGTAGAATACGATGTTCCGTCCGACTGTCATACTTTTCTGTGCACAACGTTTCTTAATTTTGCATGCGATTGTCCAGATAAGTATCTTCATATAATACAACGCAGATTGTCAATGTTTCCCGACTGCGTTGTTTAAAGTGATATTGCTCTTTGTTTAGCGTTACATATAAAAAGCATATGGGCGCAACGTCTTCTACAAATTGAATGAGTTGTTTTCGTTGGCTGTAAATAACGTGCTAAAACTCCTGTTCGCAACTTCGCTTTTGTTTTGGGTACAATTGTCGTCAAGTTTTTTTTGCAAAATAAGTATCTCCAAGATTTGCAGCGCATATTGCCAGGGTTTTGCAATTCGTTATTTAAATGGTTTATGGTCTTTTTTTTTTTAAATAACATAAACAACTAATGTACCTTTGGCGGGGTATTCACTGTCTTTAAATGCTTCTTTTTCTTACAACAAATGCTCACGCGCATTTTCGTATTACATATATTTATGATGTATTTTTGTTTTGTTTTTTACGTTGCGTTTTTCCCTTTAAACAGTTTAAACTTCCAATACTTTGCATCAGCCGGTGTAAGGCGGTATAAGGCGCTGAACCCAGTTGTGAACGATAGTTTTATGCTCCAGTTGTGTTGTATTTATTGCCCGCTTTTGTACAGACATTGGTCACTTGCATTCAAAAGTATACTAACGGATTTTAACAATTATAACGTATTTCTAGTTTCTTAATTAATAATTATGCTACATTATTGTTTTATGATCTTGAAATTGTCTTACTTTTAGACTTTTAATAAACACATATATAATAATATAATTCAAACTATAAAAACTAGTGAACAAGTACATGTAAGAGCGGTTTCATTAATGTTCACTTCAAGCTTAAACTGATTATATGGTGTATATGTTCTGCTAAGGTAATGGTGCAGTACGGATATACGTTTCAAATACATACAATCGTTTGTTATGCTCCGTCGTCAAACTATTGTATACTAACATGACGACATATATAAGGTTACTTGATGGGCATTGATTTGCCAGATATTCAAAACATATTGCAAGTTTTCTTAAAAACGCGCTGGCGGAAGCGTGTAACTAATCTGTTTTATTAATGAGTCGTTACACCATCGACATAGCACACATCACAACATGGTAAGGTCTGATGACTTAAGATAATAAACAATTCTATCAAGAAACAAAGTTAATTGGCCCATCGTAATGACAAAATGTTTTCATATTGGATCACAGCCAAACAGTGTTCGTATACAACCACAACTGTGCCTCTTATACTTGAAACATTGAATTGAAACGTTTATGGTTTATACAAGAAGCGGTTTTATACAGCGTATATAAAAGGTATGATTATTTTATTTAATTTATATTGTTCAGGCTAAGTTGTATACTAATAATAATAATTAATAATTTAAACTACTACTACTACTATTAATAATAATAATAATAATAATAATAATAATAATAATAATAATAATAATAATAATAATTAGATGATATTGTTGTTTTGTATGCCATTGTCTTTTTTAAATTTGTTATCATAGAACTATCATTCGTAATCTGTAAATCAATTAAAAAAAATTATCCTGAAAAACAGCAGCAGCAGCAACATTAGGAACAACGAACACTTAACACTACTCTCTGTTAAACATAATTATTATAATGTAGGCGGTGTTGCGCACAGAAGCTTATATATCCAATGTTCAACACAGGCTAATAACGCCTTAAGAATAACACAATCGAAAAACCTTGACAATATGCGCGAATGCACTTGTAGATATTTATTCTGGAAAATAGAACACCTTTGAGGGCATTGCGCACACACAGCTAAAATGTTTATGGTGTCAATTAATGTTTTTACCGAGTTGTGCAGTTTGACGACTCCCATTATATCTGGCTTAACTGAGAATGTTAAGCACACAAACAAATAGGTAAAGTAAAATAGCAAAAACATATTTAAAAGTACGTTGTTCGAACCAGAGTGCACTGGAATAAACGACTATCACCATAACAACTAAGTTATCATTGTTAGCATTGTGGTACATATTTAGTGCATCTTGTTTGCTTTCGCATATTTAAATATACTTTTATTTTATCTGTCCAATGGCTGATAAAAGTTTGTATGCTTGATAATTGTATCAATTGCAAATTTGAGTACCCATAAATGCAAAACTATTTTATAATAAGTATATAAATATAGTTTTTTTTCGCATATCAATATTAACCTTTGATATTATATTAATATGCAATTTTTATATAATCTGTTTTATTACTGTCAAAGTTAGAAAATTCGATTCGTCACCATGTGATTCCTTTTTACTTAACTTCATAGTGTTTAACATAAGTCGGTAACGTATTGTTATTTCATTAATATTGTACAAGCCCTTACCAATATTTAGTTATATAAACATGAACAACTTCAAAAGACATCTCTGATTGATTAATGCCCACCCAGTTCATTTGACCGCCGCATCAAATCTGATGTAAAATATGCCCGTTCATGCTATTTTCAATCTTGGTTATATGTCTGTATATTTTAATGTGATTGTACACGTATATGATTCTTGTATAACTCAGGGCTAGTGTGAGGTTAAGAGCTCATTAGATCTGGTTTTAACCAATATGCCTGACATTTACCAGTTCACGGGTGTGACCACAGCTTCATGCATGTGCGTGTGTTTATTTTTTTTAATCGTATATTGAGTCTTATTCATTAATTTTGTGTCCCACTGTTTAGCAACTGGTTCCTTGCCACAAATATGAGACCATATTGTATTATAAGGTTTCTCTCATGCCACTGCGAATGGAGATAAACATTGTGTGTGATGTTGTGTTTTAATTATTGTCAGTACAGCCATTTTCTATATATATATATATATGAAAATAATCCAAATTACTTAGATATGTGTATACTTAAGATCGTTCTGACTGATAAAACAAAACATGGTATGTATAACGGTGACGTCAATGCATTATTTATTGACTTGATGTTTATCCCGCTTTCAAACTTTTTTTTTCTCCAGAGTATTACCATGTCCCGAGGTCGATTTATTATGGTCATTAGCGTACATCATAGGTTTGTATCCCGCCGATATCTTTTAAATTTTAATGTTTAGAAAACGACGCATTGAGTTCAAGATGTTATTTAATGATGTTTAAATTCTATTTACTTAAAATTAATGGATGAATGTCGAAGAAACACTTTAACTGACTTAATCTTCTGTCTATTTACTGAAAGGACCATACTGTTAATTTATTTGGATGTGTGGCCGTTTTAAACATACTTATAGTCATATTGCGGCGGTACGTTTATAAACCCACACTTTTCAGCGTAGCCGGTGTATCAGAATTTAGTGCACATATTTATGCAAGTAACTGACAACTGCCCTATTTGAATAAGGAATATTTGTATAAAGGATTTCATGACCCATCCCCGCAAAAGATATGTGATCGGTCGCGCGATTGAACCCGTAATACTCGGATGTGCACTTCATTGCGCTAACAACAGAGCTAGCCGGTTTGGATATACCATAATCTTTGTACAAACAACATTTTATATGCAAATGTATATTTTAAGAATTTATAAATGTATAATGCGCAATGTAAATTTACAACCCACAAAACGCATTGACACCATAATATGAAGTACACTATATTAGTGTTTACATGCTTACAGGTGGTTCTATTCAGAGCCCGATGGAACAGGATCCTTGCGTGGAATGCTTTACTATCAATGGACGCAGAGTCTGTGGACGTGTGCTCTGTCTTACAGTGTGCTTAGGGTTCACACCAACAAGTAGATGCTGTCCTAACTGCGGACCAGATCCTCCTGTACCTGTTGAAATCTGAACAAATAACATGTGAAGAACTGATTGTAGCAGACAACGTCACTTTAGATATAGACATTGCCTACAATAGTTTAAATTAAATCTTTGTTTCAATAATGCAAGTAATTTCTGCACAATTTTCATTAAATAATTTCAATAAATGAAAATCTGGTTGCACGTGGTAAGTTTGAATGCAACTGTTTCATCTGGACAAACAGTAAAAGTTAAACATAAAAAAGCCAGGCAATCAAATTTCAGCGAGTTTTTGTTTTTTTCCATACATCCGCCTCTAGCTTTTATGATTTCTCTAAATACTATATGTCAACAAATCCATAATTTAATAAAAAAATATATAAACAAACTTATTCAAATTTTCTATCATTATGGAAATAATTTCAGAAAAATATATGTAGTAAGCAACAGTACCTTCCTCGTTTCCATTTCATGTTAACCCGTCTGGGATGGAATACACAGACAAAGCTTTTGTTAAAAATACAATACAGGGTTGTACAAGAACAGTGGTAGATTTATAGATTGTCCGGAAACTTAAATTGTAACCATATAGCTATATATGATCTAGGATATATTCAGTTTTCAGCAAATGTGGGTTTCATTTCCACTCTGCAGCAGCTGAACAGCAACTCGTTGACATTTATTTATTAGTGCATACACATACCTTACCTTATAATAAAAAATATATACAAAATAACATAATCGTCGAATTATACCAACATCTTAAATCGATGCACTTTGATTTATTTGAGTGCAGAACGACATTAACATTAAATTTAGTATAATGTAACCTATATATCATATGTCAAACAGTAAGCGTCGGTAATACAAAGTTTACCATTTATTGTTATACTCATGCGATTTTCAGCTGATGTATTTCACATTCATTTACACCAGTACGTTTAAGTTAGAGATTAACGGCTGTGTTGTTTTTGCGGTTACGTAATTATGTTGACTGACGCTTATTTATGTCACACAAACATAACAGAGAAAACTATTTGGATCTCATCTATGACGCTCAAAAGGAAGGTATTCAAGGGGCGTTGCGATGTTTCGTAGGTCTGTACTCAATTATAACTTGCATATGCGGTTTTCAAATAATAACTGTACTTTATTCAACACGTGACTTGGTTTTGCTTTTTTTTTTTTGAAAATCCTTCACTTTATTATATGCTCGTAGCTACACAACAATTCAATTTATATAGTATATTGTTTAACCACACGATAATTGAAATACAATAATCCACAATTATTTTGATTATCAATGGTTATTTATTATTTTAAATAAAATGTAGGCCTGTGTGATCAAATGTTATTGGTAGACACATCAATAAATGCATTTGATTTGTTTGAAAGCTTTCCTATCAAGTTCGACAATAAACATCACGAAAAATAAGGTTGAGTATGGAACTATTCTCATATAAATCGAAACACCAAAATACATTATTAGTATTGTCAACATTGTCGTTGATATGAACCTTAAATTCGTTGTCTTCGGAATTTTGACACCCGTGTGGATATATGTCTTCTGGATATTGACACCGGTGTGGATACATGTCTTCTGGATATTGACTCCGGTGTGGATATATGTCTTCTGGATATTGACACCTGTGTGGATATATGTCTTCTGGATATTGACACCTGTGTGGATATATGTCTTCTGGATATTGACACCNGTTGTTTAGAATAAATATCAAATCGCTACATTTATGGCCAAATATGTTCAATATGTGAAATATATTGCATTTACAAAGTTAAACTTTTGATGGATATCTTGTTAAATTTCGATAACAAATGGAATATTTATCATATTAATTTTATACAAAACATATGCTGAATAAAATCACCATGTGCGAGAAAAAAGGATAAGTGTGTGTGAATTTAATTTTAAACAGACTGATCATTTAAAATAAATAAAATACATCAAGTAAATTTTTCTGTTACGCATCATTGTTTTCACGCAACTGTACACGTTGTGTTCTTCTGAAACTCACATGTTTGCTTTGCGCTTTTAGAATGTCAGTCACGGCATAAATGTTAAAACCAGACTGTTTACTTATCTAAGCAAAATAAAATTGAAGAAAAACCTGGATTAATAAATAATACACATGTAGCTAAATATATATTGTACGTTTAATCAACATTAAAATAACACGTGCAATACATTGAAACAATCAACTACTTTCAAACGCATGTTATTGTATAATCTCTGTTAAATTGTTAAATTTGAAACTAATGTGTTTCGATGCTTGTTTAACTAGTACCGACAGCTTTATTGGAAGAATCTAAGTATCAACATAAAAGGGTCGTTTGTTTTTCCATTTCAGATAACCCATGAACTTGCAAAGTCAACAGAATCGTTTATAAAGAAAGTGAGTTGCATAATAACCTTTGATAAAACAACAACACCACTTGAAAAGACTTCTTTATGATTTTTATTTTTGATAAACATTCTATTCTTTTGTAATTTAAATATTTAATTTATTATTGCGTTTTTGCATACATGATACATATTACTCACAACTTCTGTTTTCATGTTAACAGTTTAATTATAAAAAAACACTCACTTTCGAATCCGAGATAATTTATCGTTCATTTTCAAAACCATGAAAGCAACTCTTTGTTTAGCTGAAAACAAGTGCATTATATGAGTCATAACTGACGATTCGATTTTAGTGACATTTCGCCGTATATTGGTTCTTTACAGGTGAAAGGGTGCCTTCACACATTCGTCAGATCTGTAGATGTAGAACCGGTGCCGTGATGTGTTTGGACACGTCATGCAGGCCGCTTCCAGAAGAACTGCCATTTGCGTAACACCTTTCAACTTGACATTATCTGTAAATATTATATCTCCAATCGAGCTAACATCGGGAAATACATCTTCAATTTACACGCTGATTAATCACACTGAGCTGTATTTGGCGACAATTCAGCTGCCGTGATCAACTTGTGAGCTGCCGTTGGCGAAATATCTCTTCGGTCTTCGGTTGAAATGCTAAAATATCCAAGTCAACTGCCTTGGCGAAAAAAAAAAATCTCTACTAGACATGCCGATACCTCCCGCTGAGTTGCAATTGTCTTACATAATCCCCACTTGACATGTCACTATGTCATAGTGACCTCAACAAGGCAGATAACCTCTCCGCCATGACGCCATCTCCCACTATACTAACATTTGCGAATCACAATCATCTATTCTTTCACACACTGAGCTGTCATTGGTTAACACATCTGCTCTCTGCACTTGAAAAGCCACTATTTCACAAATAGATTCTGTTTGCGTAACACCTCCTTACTTAACATGCATTTCCCTTCTTCGACATTTTCAATATAGTAATACATTTGTGTACCTCGTCCAGCCAGTGTTGAAACATTTCCACATATTGTTTAAAATAATGATTGTGTTTCAGTTGCCAGGTTGTTTTACGATATGAATTACACTTTTCTCTTTTTGAATGTACCTGTATCGGTTATTATCTTCCATGTTTTCTACTGTACTTTCGCAATTAAAATAATGTTCAAACATCGTTAATTGTCATTTGTTTCATAACAAATGAAACAACGATGACGTAAATCTATCTGAAATATATTTTAAATTAAAGGAATTTATCACTTAAATCCGGTTTTAGGATCGTACAATGATGGTGTTCATAACAACTTGTCACCGATGTAATTAAATATGTCTTTTTATTAATTACAAGTACATGTCACATAAATCTAGGCTAGTTCGTCGTACTATGCCGTACCATGATGTTGTGAATACAACTTGTCACCGATTTAAACTAAGCAATATGAAGATGTAGTTAAATGGACGTGCTCATATGTTGACGAATTTTCAATTGTCTTGCATTCGTAAGATACTAGACAGATGGCGAAATATAACAAAAGGCATAAATATATTATGAAAATACAGTTTGTTAATGGGAAATCATCATTTTAAAAATAAAAGATAAAATGAGAAGAAAAGGCAAAATAAAAGGTAGATGTTTGTGGTATGTTTCTGTTGCTTTCCTAAAAGAGTGGATCGTTTTCATAGAGAACAAACACCTGAAACATATTGCAAAAAGTGTGATTAAAAACTGACTAGCGTATATCCTCTAAAATTGTATAATTATTGGTGTTTACCATTTTATACAGTGGGATAATAATATCGTCTGTCTATTTATAAGGAAAATATCCAGAGTTTAATATACAGGTCACATAATTATATGCGATTATAACACATCAATGCTTTCATTTTAAGGTCCCCTGATCACCGAAACTTATTCAATTCATGATGAATTGGAGCTCTTTGAAATTGAAACTAAAGAACAAATACCTTCTTCGTCTTTAGAAATTCATTTCTGTCATTATATTGTATGTTTTAATGAAAATATAATAATTCTTGCCGAACGTATTTTACTTACCAAATTTCTCCCAAGTAAGCACCAGCCCTCGTAGTATACGTTTTTGTGGAGTGGTGGCTTTAATATTTGTTTATGGAGATTTCCCTCGTTAACATAACATATAACGTGAGAACCGGATTCATGATTGATGACAATGAGCCAATGACAATGATCCTATAAACAAGTGAACATGACGTAACAAGTAAACAGGATACGAATTTAATTGTTTTCTATGAAATTGAATGACACAATCAAAGCATAACATGTTGTTTTAGTTGTTGAGGAGTGTCAACAACATCCATATAAATATCACAGCTGCGTCTCTAGAGAATAATTACAAACAACATCTAAAGGTGTATACGGAGAAAGTGAAATAGTGACTTTTGATAAAGTAAGATTATGTTTACATCGTTGCTTAATAGATTTATGATAAGTTTATTTCTCATTCTTATACTTAAACAATTCTAACAAAAAGTTATTAATATTGTTTTTTTTATTTTAAAATAAAAATATTACATTGTTTTACAGATAAAACTTATTAGATGAACACTTGTTATACTTATTATGCTTAGCCTAATCATCATCCTCATGATCGTAATCGTTTCCGGCCTCGTTGATATCGTAGTCGTTATGATAAAGACAACTTTCGCCACATCCACCACCACAAACAATCATCATCATCATCGTCATCATCGTCATCATTGTCTTCATCGTCGTCGTCGGCTTCGTCGTCGGCTTCGTCGTCGGCTTCGTCGTCGGCTGCGTCGTCGGCTGCGTCGTCGGCTTCGTCGTCGTCGTCGTCGGCGTCGTCGTCGGCGTCGTCGTCGGCGTCGTCGTCGGCGTCGTCGTCGGCGTCGTCGTCGGCGTCGTCGTCGGCGTCGTCGTCGGCGTCGTCGTCGGCGTCGTCGTCGGCGTCGTCGTCGGCGTCGTCGTCGGCGTCGTCGTCGGCGTCGTCGTCGGCGTCGTCGTCGGCGTCGTCGTCGGCGTCGTCGTCGGCGTCGTCGTCGGCGTCGTCGTCGGCGTCGTCGTCGGCGTCGTCGTCGGCGTCGTCGTCGGCGTCGTCGTCGGCGTCGTCGTCGGCGTCGTCGTCGGCTGCGTCTTCGGCTGCGTCGTCGGCTTCGTCGGCGTCGTCGTCGGCGTCGTCGTCGGCGTCGTCGTCGGCGTCGTCGTCGGCGTCGTCGTCGGCGTCGTCGTCGGCGTCGTCGTCGGCGTCGTCGTCGGCGTCGTCGTCGGCGTCGTCGTCGGCGTCGTCGTCGGCGTCGTCGTCGGCGTCGTCGTCGGCGTCGTCGTCGGCGTCGTCGTCGGCGTCGTCGTCGGCGTCGTCGTCGGCGTCGTCGTCGGCGTCGTCGTCGGCGTCGTCGTCGGCGTCGTCGTCGGCGTCGTCGTCGGCGTCGTCGTCGGCGTCGTCGTCGGCGTCGTCGTCGGCGTCGTCGTCGGCGTCGTCGTCGGCGTCGTCGTCGGCGTCGTCGTCGGCGTCGTCGTCGGCGTCGTCGTCAGCGTCGTCGTCAGCGTCGTCAGCGTCATCGTCAGCGTCGTCGTCAGCGTCGACGTCAGCGTCGTCGTCAGCGTCTTCGTCAGCGTCGTCGTCAGCGTCGTCGTCAGCGTTGTCGTTGTCGTCGTCGTCAGCGTCGTCCTCATCATCATCATCACTATCGTCACCACCACAACAGCAACGTCATCATCATTATCGTGGTCGTCCCAATCTTCATCATCTTCGCAATCATCCGCAACAATGTCATTTTAATTATCATCTTTGTTTTATTATCAACGCATTTAAGACCATTAAAAAGGTATTTCGCCGACTTTTTTTTAGATGCATCTGATCCTGCAATTATGTCTGGCATGTTCGTTGATTGTGGGATGTTTAGCAAGTAAGTAAATATTGTAGGTAGCTAAAAATATTTAATAAGCGCGTATCAGGCGTATTTTATTAACTGATAAACATCGATAATGGAACAGCACTTTTCGATTCATTTTAAAAAAGTAACGGTTTGATGTAGTTCGTGATTGTGTCTCGACGGCAACGTATCGTGTAAGAAAGAAATGGCCTTTAATTCACTGAAAATATGTTATGTTTGTTGCGCTGAATAGATTGTGTCGTACATTTGTTGTACTGAATAACGCATGTTGTGCATGTGTTTGAGATTCTAATATCATGTGTTTTACTATATTAATTATGCTTAGTTTTTAATCATCTGCAGAAGTTTAAATTTCGGTTTTAATTTTCATTTCATATTTTAATATTATATTTACCTTAATTGTTCGCCTTTTACCTCTGCATGAATGTGTCAAATTAAAATGCTTTTATAAGTGTCTGTTTTCATGAGGATTTGTGTGTTTTAATAAGATTTGTTCGAGATTTAGTTTGTATTTCTTTCAAAAGCACACTCAGACTAAGTGATATATATTTCGGATATTTTGATCGAGATTCAGATGTTAGCTATTGAAGTGATAGTTTGAGTGAACCTTATTTGACCCCGTTGATAAGGAAACAATTACTGTTCTTGCGATTTCTTTGTCAAAAACTAATCTAAGCATACCCTGTATCATATGTCTTTCTGCAACCTTTTGGGGCATTGAATTGAGGCCTGCCCTTAAGACGAACCAACGTTTTGGATGCGTTTATTACTTATTTGCTTTTGTCGAAAGCTAACTTACGAAACCCTTCTTTCTGATGTTTCCTGCATGGGTGGATATAATTTTGTTAGAAGAAGCATGAAAACATTTGTATTCCAACTTTCGACAGAGAAAATAATCATATTTAAATTGATACTATACTTGCATAGTCTGAAAAAAAGAAATAAAATGAAGTATTCCTTTAAAGTTGGTCGTTTCGTAATGGGACCTACTGGGAATTGGCTTTAGTGTAAACTTACCTGAACCAAATCTGAAATGGAAACACCGGCTTACTCCTGATGGCGAATGTACGTTTTGTAATATAGGGGCACTTTGAACGAATACGGGCCATGGCACGGTAATGCCGTCAATATCCTTTCAGGTTTTTGGTATGATTGTCATAGCTGTAAATTGAGTAGTTATTTAAATGCATTTACATTATATTTTTATGTTTTTTGATCTGGCCTAATTACAATTGTTTTATTAGATGGCAATTTAATGAAACGATCGGTTGATATATGTAAAATTATACTGTGATATGTTATAAACCATATTTCTGCCATATTGTGATCTGTCCATCTATAGTAGGCCATGGATTGGGTGACGTCAGACTAGACGCCAGACTTACTCGTTTCAGGCAAACCGGGCACATGTCCACCCCGCGAAGGCGGCCGTATTGGACTTACGGTGTGCCAGTGGGATTGCGCGTCCGATTATGGCTGCCCCGGTGAACAGAAATGCTGCTCATATGGCGGCTGTGTGAAAGTCTGCAGGACACCTGCACCAACACAACATCGTATGTTTAAATGCTTGTTTTCATATTTCATATTTGGAAAGAATTGTACAAACTTTTTACGCACATCTTGTTCCATCACGTCATAACGCATGCGTAGAAGATATAACACCCCGTGTAATAAACGAAGCCTTATTTAAACCTTGTTGAAAACAGCATACAATTGCAGCATAGTAACGTGTTTTTGTATTGTTTTTACTTTTGATTTTAAACACAACACATCAATAAAAATATTTAAAAAATCATTTGGCGCAGTCTAAACGGCATTACATGCACACTGATAATAGTTTCTATAAAAATATCCTTCTGGCAAAAACTTTATTCGGGGACTATGTTTTCTGATTTGTTGATTTAACGTAAAACTTCTTTATACTCGATGTGTCCTCGGTGGAATGCACTTCACAGAAGGTAGCATACGGCCATTATTACGTCTAATAAACAAATAATGTTTATTGGTTGAGAATGATCATAAGTTAGCTCGCTCTCGGCAGGTCACTCTGGGATTCTGACGATGCAAATACGAGATGCGAACATTTATTCGATAAATATGCATGCTTTAAATACAAGGTATTATTGCGTTTATATAAATTTCATACGTAGATATGTGTCCGATCGTGAAAAAGCATCTAACAAAACTGATTAATTACAAAAAACAAAAACGTGCAATCACAATAAACAATTGTATCAGCACGCAGACCAGTTCATGTATAAATGCAATTCGTGTAAGTATATCGATGGCTCCGTATCGTGTACAAAAAGGGCTTGCAAATATCGTAGGGTAAACATTATTCGCATACAATCCAGACTTTTGTTTATCTTAGGTTTTCAATATAAATTTAAATACATTTCACTGGTCAAAGGGAAGAAACCCCAATATCTTAACATTTTTCGTGAATTATTAACAGTATAGTTTTCTTGCACTGTCTCGTGATTCACGTACACTAAAATATCAACTATCATTATATTGACGTATTTCTTATTGCTTGAAGAATGTATATATTTTCTCAGGTAAACTATCACTTTTGTTGGATAACTATTAAATTGCATAGTGTTGTGACATATATGTACTATTTGGTACTGTTTGCAGTCGTTATAAATAGTGCATAATGTATTTTTGTTTACCAAGACTCGTCGTACCTTCTCTACGTGTATATGTATTTTTCTTTTGCTTTGTAAAGGTATATATTGTTCATTTGTATATTTTATGAAATACTTTTTTCAGAAATTCTATTCCATAACATCAAACAACGGTCTACAAACAAAAAACAAAACCTCGCAGATCACGGACTCCAAAACAAAGGTATGAGAGCACCTGTCCACCACTAATAAGTCAAGTTTGTGCTAAAACGGTTTACGTTTGTTTTAAAGAAAATGGACTTTATTTCACTGAAAAGTTATTTCGTTTGTTGCGCTGCATACATTGTTACAATAACGCCCCGTGTAATACACTTAACGTGTGTTCCTCATTCTTGAAAAAAGCATTCAAGCGAATCATAATGACGCTATTGTTTTTTTTTCCCGGTTTTTCAGTAATTTTCAATTTTTCATTGTCCAACTAAAGACAGAAAAAATGCGGTAATAATGGGCTAAATATTAATGTTCTTTGCTTTGCACGAACGTTTAGGTTTCCTATGCATCGCTAAATAAACCTATCTGTATTAAATACTAACTTAGCATTCTTTATATTATTCGATTCGGTATTTCCACCTTAAATTCATGTCATAGTATTTTTGCACATTGAATACATAACAATATTAAAATTATCAGTTGCTGCAATCCACATGGAAGAACATGCGCCATGATAATAGTTTATGCAACACATATGTGTTGTACTTAAAATGTTTGAAGACTATTCGTTATTGTTGATTGAAAGCAAATCTGGTTTTGTTATATACTTATCTCGTTGTTTTCGATTCAGGAAACCACCCTTTTCCTTTTTGTACCTGTGTATGCGTCAAAGCACCCTGTCCTTGCTGCCCCGGGGATCAGACGTTCCCGTTAGAAAAATGACGACCAAGGGGTTAAACTAGATGTGTTTAGGGAGTGTGTGTTTAATATATTTTACATATAATAAAATAAAAAGACATTGTTGTTCCGTGTGTGTTTTATTTTCATAGACCATCTTAGCTCACAACACTAGACCTTAACCACAACACAAACACGTAGCTAAGTCTCTAGTTTGATTCTACATTACAAAATATCCTTGACTTATACAAGTTCTCAGAACACCTTACATATTAATACAATATTACATGTGTATGAAGCTAGCCGATAAAAAAGTAACATTAGTGATGTATGCGTTTTCTGTAATTTTGCATGGCTTGGAAACCGTTTGTGACTCACAAAAATGCATAATGGCTCCTCGCTCTGAGAAAACCGCATCGAATGCATGTGAAACATCTAACGTGAAATTTTAGAATGTGCAGTTAGCACAGACTAATAAGAGAAAACACATTTCGCTTTTATAGAATATTTCGTACAATAAGTATTTTCTCAACAAAAATCCAGAGTTTCGGAAAGTATCGTCTCTGATTAACTTCTGTGTATTGCACAGGCTAATCTGGTACGACACTTTATGCACACGCATTAGGCCCGGTTTTCTCAAAGTTCGTATTTATCAGATAGGTAACAGCATTGTCCTATACAATATTATGGACTCGCAAGAAAATTAAATGAAGTGTTTTGTCATTGAATTTCAAATTACGCCATAGCCTTTGTTTAATTGTTTAATATGTTTTTACAGAATATTAAAGAAACAGTTCGCGCACATGAGAACGAAAGAAAACTTTGAAAAAATCAGAACTAATTGACAGCACTTTGATCGGGAATACAAACGGGTGATCCGGACTTAATCCGTTTGTTGAAATACAGTACAACTCGTATTCGAACATTGATAATAGCAATTAGCTTTTGATCACGCATACTTGTTTGTCTGTCCGCTCATATCAATGTTGCTTTCTGATAACGCACGAAAGTCTTAAGCGATTTTGGAATCAAAATGCATGTCGTGTAGTGTATTGATTGTAACGTAAGGAAAAGACCTAGGCAGTCGTTTTCGTTAAACAGAGAATTCAATTAAATGTATAATACTACTGACGTCATGTTGTCATTATTCCAGCGAAATGCGCCAGTTTAACTATTTAACAATTTAAATAAAACTTAGAACGGTGGAAAAAGCATTTAAGAACACGAAAATGTGTTGGATTTCAGTTAATTATTTATTTTATTCACTCGTTATCATCGAACATAAATAGTCCCACACTTGGCTGAGATACACGTGAAGGTAATGTTTTTTGCTGATCACTCGTGAATTAAAATATATTATCTTCCGCAAACAACATATAGGCCTCTATTTACTTTCCTTCTTGTGTAAGTGTTGTGATTTTTATGAAGACGGTGACATAAAAGCTTCGCCAAAGATATTTAACTTTATCGTAAGTCAAGTTAAAACAGAAGTGTTACAGCGTCAAGTAAAATATAACTATAATAAGTAAACATGGGCTATTATTTTTTTTTTTAAATTGACACCGCAAGAAAACAAGTTGAATATGTCGAAATACGTTCAAGAAACTTGGTAGATTATGACAACTGATTAACAATGTGAATATCATTGTACATGTCATTTGAAACATTACTTTTCAACACGCGAGCAGTATAGTTTAAAGTGAGGCTTTTACACATTACAAGCAATCGACCGTACTGTAAGGATTATAACGTCTGATATGCACACTAATATGTGTTTGATTTCAGCATAACAGAAAATAAAATTAGATACGGCATTAAGAGTTTTAATTGAAAAGGTTGGTCTTAACTTATTAAAATGCATGTTTAAGAATATGTTTTATAATTGACTATTTACACTTTCATCGCACACGTATAGACTTGTTCTATATTCTATATTTCCTTACTTCTCTTATACTTTTTCCAATCATATGCAAATGTATTTACAATTCTACGTAACACTCACAATTGGATACACATTGTAAGCGGTCAAACAATTTCACATAGAATGCACGTTCGAGGTGTTTGATATTATCGAAGCACGTAGTGATGTGTGTGATCTTTCGTCAATTAATAACTAAGATTGCTTTAAAGCTTATTGATTGATACAAGTTTAAAAGCGCTTCAAATAATGGTCTTGCGATATTTGATTTGGTTGATGTTATGTTGTATAATCTTCCAAATCTGGAAATCGTTTCATCAAAACTACGGTTTACCGCTTTTTATATAATATACACGTTAAGATACTTTTTTATATAACTATATAGTAAGCATCATCGATATTTCTCGGTAATCCTTTTTATTGTATCAATTGATTTAAATTCCAATAATTGTACACAATTCATTTTTTGTTGAAATCAGTTATATTGGATTTAATCCCGCAGTTTGCGAATTGGACGTTGCTGGTATGTGGCTATTGCGATATGTATAAAACCAATAGACATTTACTACCGAAAGAAAACGGCGAATTGTACCTAATCGGTTCCTAAAAGCAGCTAAACCGGCCCTTTACAATTTAATTTTGTTACGACTCCTTAATGGCAAGTGATGCGCTTTCTTGATTGTTACATCTGGAAATTAGACGTAAATGTTGAAAAAAACTAAAGTCCTTGTATTTGGTAATAGACCCAGAAGAGCTAGAAACATAACTGTTAGAAATCAGCATCTTGAAGTAGTTGATAGTTTTAAATATCTTGGAGTACTTTTTTTCCAAAGATAGAAGTTTTGCAATGCCCAAACTGCATGTAATACAACAAGCTAGAAAAGCTTTATTTAGTCTGTATGTTAAGAAATCAAAATCCTTAACTTACCACTGGATTGTCAGCTGAAGGTATTTACAATATTGTTGTACCGATTTTACTGTATGCTTGTGCGATATGGGACTATGGTGATTTAAGCGGCATTTAGCAAATACATACAGATTTCATAAAACATATAATCCATGTTAAGAAAAGCACTCCACACGTCATGCTATATAGGGATTTAGGGCGGTTTCCATTTAGTATACTGATTAAGAAGAGAACTATTGGTTTCTGGTTCAAGTTAATTAATAATAATACTCTCTCTCTTCCATGTTGTATAATATATGTTAAACGGCATACATGGCCTTTAGTCGTTATTTTCTTTTCATATTCAAGCAGATATTGAAGTGCGGATGAAATATCCAATCTGTATATAATTATGTCGTTTAAAAAAAAATAAGCTTATGAATTATTTTGGCATACACATGTTTATCTTTTTACTTTAAAACAATTTCAATTTATCGGAAATTTCGGAGCAGTCCTTTTCGTTTTCGCGTTCATGTTCCAAACGGGTATATAGTTCGACCACTAGAATCCCGTGGACATCGGAAGCCAAACGCCTTATTCGTCTGATTTGTTTGAAACATTTGATTTCACTTAAACATAAAGTTATTGCATTTTATATACATTAATATATCATGTTATCATGTATGAGATCGCGGCCATTGCCTTGATATGAGAAGTCCTTTTTTTCAAATCCTTGTTGTTCGAAATCGTATCTACGGAATAATAATGCCACTGACGTTCAGAGAATCCAGAGAGGTTTGCAGCGAGTTATGTAAACATGTTTGTGCCGATTGAAAAATCATCAAGGGGACGCATTCTTAAATAATACTTGATTGTTTACCATAACTGCAAAACTAAATTGAACTAATTTATCGTGTTTGTTACATTATGGTAAGAACATATGTTTCTTAATAATTACATAAAAAATGTATGTATCTCAAACAACAACAAATAAAATATAAGAAGTCTAAGTATTAAAAAAATAACAATGAAAGTGTTTACTTAAGTGATAAATTTAAGATTTACTTAAAGTGATTTTGGAACACGGCCCCTGTGTCCATGATTTAAAATCGTCTTACAATCAATTTTAAGTCCATTATAATTCTTAAATTTTGCTTCCATTCAGCCGGTATGCGAGTCCCTGCGGCTAGTACCAAAAAAACGGGTTTTTGTTTGTTTTCTATATAGACAAAGGAGGGATGTAAGGGAATTCTTAAATTTTGCTTCGAACCTGCGTTGATATTTGAATAACCGTTGCAAAGGCAGGTTCAGAGAGATAGAGCATAAGATTTGTGAAGGACATTGTCTTGTAAAGGCATTCCTTATAAACAGCAAACGATAATGGACGGAATTGATCTATGTAGGTGTCATAATAAAACCCAAGGCGCCATTTTTACCAATCCAGTGCTTTAATGTAAACATGAATTTCTTATTGGGCGAACAACTTTTGCAATGGGGACTTACGTTTGAAATCAAGCATGTACATAATCAAGGGCCAGTTTTTCACTTCTTGTTTTATATGTTATAAAATGAACATATTCATTTGTCCATTGAGATGTCACGGAGTAGCCCGTAAACATACACAGTGGGAAAAATGTTTGAAATAAATATGAGTCGCGCTCTGAGAAAAGGGGTTTACAGCATGTGCGTAAAGTGTCGTCCCAGATTAACCGGTACAGTCCGCACAGGCTAATNACAACATTCGTTTTATCAAAATTAACATTAAGACCTGAAATATTTGAAAAATCTTGTATAACATTAAGTGTTTCATTTAATGATTGATCAGTACCGTCTAATGAAATAGTAGTATCGTCCGCAAACTGGGACAATTTATTTTCCATTCCATTTAGTGTTATACCATTTATATTATGGTTATCTCTCAATACAAGTGACAAAACTTCAGCGCAGAGGATAAAAATATAATATGAGGGGATCTCCTTGTCTGCAGCCCCTTTCAATAGGGAAAAAAATAGATAAGTAACCACACTGAGAAAGAGCCGACTTAGAATCTTTATATAAAATCTGAAACCAGCGCTTTATGTCTGGACAAAAATTAAAAAAAGAAAGTGTATTTTGTACAAAGGACCACGACAATGAATCGAACGCCTTTTCAAAATCTATTAGGAGAAGTAAGCCCGAGATGTCATTTTCTTCAGTATAGTGCATAATGTCATAAATTAACCTTGTATTTTCCCCTATGTATCTCCCTTTAATGAAACCAGTCTGGTCGTTATGAATTAACTTGTCCATACATAATTTAAGTATATTAGCTATTACTCTAAACAGTATTTAAAAGATTACTAGTGCGCCAATTTTGTATAAAAAGTCTAGACTTATCGCCCTTTGGAATACAGGTTATGATACCTTGAGTTTGTGTTAATACCTTGAGTTTGTGTCCTACTTACTTATTGTGTTTGTTACATTATAATAAGAACATATGTTTCTTAATAATTACATAATAAATGTATGTTTCTCAAACAACAACAAATAAAATATAGGGAGTCTAAGTATTAAAAAAATAACAATGAAAGTGTTTACTTTAGTGATAAATGTAAGATTTACTTAAAGTGATTATGGAACACGGCCCCTGTGTCCATGATTTAACATCGTCTTACAAATCAATTTTAAGTCCATGATAATTCTTAAATTTTGCTTCGATCCTGCAATGATATTTGAATAACCGTTTCAAAGGCAGGTTCAGAGAGATAGAGCATAAGATTTGTGAAGGACATTGTCTTGTAAAAGCATTCCTTATAAACAGCAAAAGATGATGGTCGGAATTGATCTATGTAGGTGTGATAATAAAACCCAAGGCGCCATTTTTACCAATCCAGTGCTTTAATGTAAACATGAATTTCTTATTGTGCGAACAACTTTTGCATTGGGGACTTACGTTTGAAATCAAGCATGTACATAATCAAGGGCCAGTTTTTCACTTCTTGTTGTATATGTTATAAAATGTACATATTCATTTGTCCATTGAGATGTCACGCAGTAGCCCGTAAACATACACAGTGAGGAAAATGTTTGAAATGAAAATGAGTTGCGCTCTGAGAAAAGGGGTTTACAGCATGTGCGTAAAGTGTCGTCCCAGATTAACCGGTACAGTCCGCACAGGCTTATCAGGGACGACGATTGCCGCTGTTATGATATGTTTCGCTTAAAAAAAGTCTCTCCCAGTTTAAGTGTTGTCCCTGATTAGCCTGTGCGGACAGAGCGCGACTCAAATACAAACGCCTGACTTTGACAGCATCGTGTATGAAATATCGTGTTTAAAGTTTTCTTTTTTGGTCAAGACCAGAGATGTAACATTAACCACATTATACTATTAACACATTTTAATATCTTGAAAACGATGCTTTTCCAGACTATAAGCGTATATTTGTAAAATTATAATTATATACTTCTTCTGGAGAATACCATTATTGTTTTTTGCGTCTAATATTGTATGTGTCCATGTTACACAATTTCAGGATGACTCTGGTCCGATATAATATCAGGAAGTCAGCTGCACCCTAGTCCAACAATTAACATTGCCGAAGTCCAATAGTGCAGGTGTCCCAGTTTCAGTTGATTTAAATCAAATGTTAACGTGAACCATAGCCCAACATATCAGGTAATCTTAGTCCAATATTTCATGTGCCCCCGCAAGTCCAATTTCAGGTGTCCGCTCTAACATTTCAGGTGACCGCTGTCGAATATTCAGCGGACACAAGTCCGATATGTAGAGAATAAAAGGTAACTGTCTGATGTTTTTGTAATATATCAGGCAAGGCTTAGAATAATATAACGGCGAGGCTTGCCGAGCAGTTATTTTATTCGTTCCGAGCCTGATAAATTACAAAAACATAAGACAGTAACCTGTTTTTCTGCCATACCTCTTACCTCTTAGTCCCCATTTTGAAAGAAATAATAAAAACAAAATCGCTACGACGTTGCATTTTTTAGCGGGAATGAATTTTCTCTTTGACGCTTGACTTGTCAATAATGACGTCTTAGGCACGTGCGCTGAATATTTGTAAAATATGTTTTTCGCTGTTTTTCTTGCTTTTTGTGTCTAAAATATATTACATCTTGATATCAAATTGTTTGTTTTGTTGAATCTGATTTTATTTTACTTAAAATGATGACTGTATACCGAGCTTACGTCGACTTACGTCGACTGATATAACAACTTCCTGTTCAACATGACGGCATCAGCATTTACACATTCCTTTTGTAATATTGTGAAAATACGTTTTTAGCGGTTTGTGTTGCTTTCTGTGGATTAAATGAAATACATCTTGGTATCAAATTGTTTGTTTTGATGAATCTAAATCATTTTTATAATAAAATATTACTTATTTATTAAGTCTTAGAAATATGACACATCGGCTGATATAAGCACTTCCTGTTGAACATAATATAAAAAATATATCATGCAGCGTTATATCAGTCATATATCAATGTAGCGGTATGATAACTCAGGTAATCAAAGTCCAACATTTTACGCAGCGCAGTCTAAAATCCCATATTTTCGGTGACACAAACCCACCATCCTAAATGGTCCAAGCCAAACATTTAATGAGACCTTCAATGACCGTTTGTCCGAAAGTGTATTTTCGGTGTACGAAACAATCAAGTAATACTTATCCACGATTTCATCAAATAAATAATGGAGATACTAGAAGAATGATTGGGCCGTCTACAGCACTACTAAGTAGTCTGTGTTTTTCTGTCTTTTTTCCGTTATTCTATTATCAGATTTTCGTTAAGCATCAAGTTTATTTTCAAATAAAACGTTTACAATACTACAAAACAATGAAATATTTGTTTATTCTTGGACGTAGTGATCCGTCAACTCCATATGGAGACTTATGACCACATTTCGTGGATTGGAGGAGTTTATATCCCGACGTGTTCGATATGTTGATGTTTGTTACGCTTCATGCATGTAGTGATGTATAATATAAAATCATTTTAGGATGCATACTGTATCGTCGCGTATGGTTACCATAAGGTTAATGCAACCCTAAATGGTTCCACCTATTACCGTCGTCGGGTGATAAGTTTGCGGAAGAATGCATACAATAACACTGGGATTCGGTATATAGCAAAAAGTAAAAACTGAAATATAACTCTATACATATATAGTGGTTTTAACTTTTTAATAAATATATTTTATTGTTGCATTCTTTACATTGGAAACAGGAAGGAGTACTCATGTATAAATGTTTTTATAATGTAAAGTGAAACAGTATCAATAACAGTATTAAATCAATTAAATGCAATATTTCAACACAAAATATGGCATATTTTTGCAATACAGAGCGAACGCTTAATGCCAAGTAGAGAGGTGTTCCGCAAATGGCAGCTCGGTTGCAGAACTTAGCATCGAGTAGAGAAGTGTTCCTGAATAGTAGTAGCAGATTCGTTGGTGTCAAATGTAGATTTGAAGAGTTGTTGCGCTCTTAGACAGAAAACGGCGCTTCAGGGGAAAACATATTTTGTTCTTTAGTACGAATCTGAATATCAAGATTGTGGAGTTGTAATGCTCTGTAGTAGAAATTTGCATATCAAGTCGGGGATATTACAATAACGCGCCGGTCCGTCACGATCTTCTGGAAAACAAGGTTTGGACAGCAAACAAATCACTTCACCGCCTTTACACATGCAGCCCGTCCAACATATTTCTGCTGGCTCACTTTCACCTGTAGAAAGATCAATAAAAATACGATTTTTAATGACATCCACAAATACGTGATATATTAGGATCTTAACTGACGGAGGTAGTAGTGGTGGTAGTAGTAGTGGTAGAAGTAGTGACATAATTCAATAGAGAAGTACTGGAAATAGTAGTGGTATTATGAGTTGCTTCAGTTGTAGTAGTTGCTTTTGACGATGATGTTGTTGTTTAAGTTATTGTAGTTGTATTTGTAGATGTAAGTGTGATTGTTGGTGATGTTGATTTGTGGTAGTGGTGGCGGTTTCGTTGTTGTTAGTGATAGTAAAGGTGGTATTGTGTTTTTGTTGTAGATGTTGTGGCTGTGTTGCATGTGGTGTAGGTGGCTGTGGTGGTGGTATTGGTTGTGTCTGTTGTGTTTCTGTTGGTGTTGGCGTTGTTGCCGTTGTTAATGATGGTTGAGGTGGTGATGCTTTACCTTCTTTAAAAATGATTCCGTTTCTCGTGCACGTTTTCGGTTAACCTGAAATAGAACAACTAACATTGCATAACATAATGTCTTACAGAAGTATAAGACTAAATAATCATTCAGTTTCTATGAATTAAATGTATGAGATTTATAATTGCACCATTGGATCTATGTATGCCACAGGTTCATCTCGTGAAAAAAAAATTATCATATCTTTCAAGCATTCATTTATTTAGGAAAACATTAAAAAGCAGACCTTTTCATAAACATGAATTTCGATGCAATTAAACGAAAACAAATGCGCGCTCTATATCGCACAAAAACATGATTATAACCTGAATAAATAAAGTCGTGTTGAACATATTCCGTTAGAGTATAAAACATTTACTCATGGTGCTGTAATGATGTTTATCAGCCTCATAGCTACGTCGACATTTAAATGCATGTTCTCGCTAACAGTTATTGGATATATCTTCAACGGCTCGTGTCTTCACGAAACATAACAACAGGTTGAAAATGCACATACATTGTGGTTTTCGAACCGTTAACACAGGTATTGTAAGCGTATCAAAATCCGTTTCAGAGCAGTATTTGTAACAACCGAACACTTTGTAACTTTAGCATTTAAAACGTAGGTGTTGGTGTCAGGCAGACGTTACTGCAACCCTTTGAACAGCATTTCTTTGCGCCGGGGCAGTCATAATCAGAACTGCACTTTTGGATACACGCATCCGCAACGGCGCGATTTCCCTTCAATTCTGGACAATAACCGTCTTGACCTAAAATGCGTATATAAATCATTTATCAGACCAATGCGGTATGTGTAGACTTAATCTCATCAACATACACTCATCATATTTACTTTATTATATGTTGGGGATATGTGAATAGTATTGCTGTTTCAGGCTGGATATGATTTTACTAAGATTGTCGTTGACCGAAACACTCATTTGGAAAATATATATTTTAACCATCCAGCCTAATTGTGGACAAAAGTTAACCATGTACTGTTTTGTTTAATACTGTTCGAATGCTAACAATCCTGAAAATGGAATTCGAACGCGCCTCGAATGATATTTAAACGAACCTAAACGATAAACATAATGTGTAAACTTGTCAAAATCGCCGAAGTATATATTTAACAACGATTTAAAAAAATCCTTACAATTCAATAAAACGTGTTGCAGTAAAATGCATTTACATAATTATTCACTTTATACAACGTTTTATTGACAGTGAAATGACACGAGGTACGATTGTGTCTTATTTGGAACCAGATGATTTACTCATAACACACAGGGCGTTTTCATTGAGTCTCCTGCGTTAAATAATATGTAGACAGTGCGACATATTTATGCAGATGTAAGCACTTATGAAATACCTGGGCAAGCCATTTCTGTACATGCCACGGTTCCGTTGGTACACGAACACGTGTTGCATTCGTCCTTAAATCGTTGTCCGTCCTTGTACACCTTTTTCTTGTAATTACATGGTTGTTCTGTAAAACAATTTAGAAAAAAAAGATAATGCATTTAAACAAAAAAATGGGGGGGGGGTGCGGGTTAAGTGGGTGGGTATATGTGTGTATGGCGGTATACATCTTCATATCATTCATAGAAATGCACGACGACGATGATGATGATGATGATGAAGTTGATGATGATGATGATTTTCACATGAGAATAATTTCAAACTTGACTTGCAAATAGGACAGCACTGTCCATATGGCGTGTATTGGTCGAGGCAATCTGGAGGCTTACAGTCCACCAGGGTGCAGTCGAAAATGCGTGTTGAACATGCCGTGATTAACGAGCATGCCATACCGACTTGGAGTAGCAGATGCATCTGCACACAAACAGATACATCATTTTGTGAATAATCAGTTTAAGTGTGGTGATATTGAGTGTTAAGTGGGGAAAATGATGTTATATATAACCACTAATACACTTTAATTTTTATCGCTTAACTGAAACCATATTATTTATAGCTATTTTAATAATGGTATTACAACTACTAATTTTGTATCACAATATTTGGTTATTATATTTTAAATAACCAGACAATAATTAATATAAAATAAAATAATTATGCATACAGTAATATTAAATTTGCTTACCTTTTTCGCGAACCACTGCGTGTAATCACCAGTTAAACAGATACGTTTTCAAGTAGTTTTGCAAGTATAAGAGAGACACATCTGTGCGTTTATACGAATGATGTAAACCAAGCCTATCCGCCAATAAAAAACGTAGTTTTTGTGGTTGTTATTATTTTCGTAAAAAACATTGATTTGTATCCTGTTAGACTTATTTATGCTAATGTTAAACAGCCGAATCCGGTTTTCGTAACATGTGTTTTGTAGATGATGACATATCTCATTATAAGCACACTCATTGTGCAGAAAGGAAAAGGACCACCAACATATTAGCAGAGATATAACACATACAAGTAACCATGATGACCAAATTATTTTGCATTTCAAAAAATTAAAGGACATTGGACTTATTTCATTTTCAGTTTATTGCTGACATTTAATAGAATAGATTCATGTTATATAAAAGTTAGTCACAGCTATGATGTTCACGTGCTTGTGGTAATTACAAAGTTTCAACGTTGCGGGCCGTCTAATAAACATATACTATGATGAAAAAATGTTACAAATGTAAGTAAACCGCATTTAGAAAGCAAATGCAACCGGCGCCCCTCCCATTAAATTTTCCGAGCCATACATATCAGATCATACAAACATGGGCAAAAAATAAATAATATGATGATTTTTGTGCTTTCTATGCCCGATAGCGTACAGCCATAAATTGTTTATATATGTAACTTAAGGTACATAAAACAGTCCTAAAGATAGCGGGTCTGGTGCCAGGGGGGTGAGGGGTAATGGACCGCATCTGTCGCCTGCTGTAAACATGGATTAATGGACTAATATGTCTTCTACTTTTTCTCGTATATCATATGTTGCTTAAAATGCTAAAGCTATAAATACAATTGCCCTAAACCACGTCACAATTCTTATTAAGCTACAATAAACCAATATTATTGATAGATCAAATCCTTAAAAACTTGCTGTCAACTAGGATGAAGAATGTGGCGAATTTGCAAACTCAGGATGGTTTAGTGTCTCTCCGCAACAATCTAGGAACATTCTTTGTCGGTGTTTAACCATAGGGTTACATTTTGGAACCGTCGATTACTGATCTGAATGGAACAAAGATTAGGCATCGAAATGTTTTAAAACTTGAAAAACTTTGACGCCGAGTGTCTTCGGGACGTGTTTAGGATGTTTGACAAGATCGGCAACTGTAAGAAAATTCTTAAATCCGTTGTTAGTGTTTCAGTAACTTTGTACAGCATTCTGCAAGGTTATTTTATGTTTTATCCAGCCTCAATGGATTATGCGCATTATAACGAAGTAAACTTGAAAGCTCGACGAGAAGACAATTGGAATAGTTCTGTACCGCAGGTGGTGGCAAACCCATTAAGAAGCACTGGAGGAAACTTTCCGAAGATGCTAAATCATTGTCGACGGGTTGCAGTGCATTCCCGAGGCATTACTTTTCTACTCGACATCTTCTCAGCCGAAGGTATAACGAGGCCGAGTCAATATCAATGGTTTCCAGAAA
The DNA here is from genome assembly GCA_007657795.1 of Dreissena rostriformis. Taxonomy (NCBI): domain Eukaryota; kingdom Metazoa; phylum Mollusca; class Bivalvia; order Myida; family Dreissenidae; genus Dreissena; species Dreissena rostriformis. The sequence continues at coordinate 75,349 of VMBQ01018513.1, read as the reverse complement.
GTTCCGAATTGTTGTCAGAAATTCGCGGAAATACCCGAAAACGTCCCGTGTTGAAATTCGGCTTTCAAATTTTGAAACTTTCAAAGTGTTTATTGCATTATGTCCGTCGAATATTAATAATTGATTATTGTCCATAAATCTATGTCGTGTCGTTTGTTTGAGTTTCAAAGACCTGTAAATACACTTCCCCTCCCGTAATCATTTTAATATTCAGTGCATATATCACAACAGCGTAATTATCTTATCTCTGACAGAAGGTAGTGTAAACCTTTTGTAGTGCTACCGGTGTAACATCATACAACATATTAAGAAGCTTACAATTGTGATTGAAAGTTTGAACCTCCCACACCGCCACATCGAAAATCATTGATACGCGCCTAAAGACAATGTCTTTTAAGTACTTCATTATCAAAGTGGATACATAATTATTATAATTTTAATATTGGTTGTAATGTCAATTCTAAATTTGCCCATTTTAATCTTTATTGATACTTGAAAAAAGATCAACGGCTGAATATAACAAAGTTGCCAAATCTTAATTTGGCGTATTATAATATGTTCGTTTAAGGTTGCCCGACTCAAGATTTCGACTAACACTGGACCATGTTTGTATCTTGTGTTTAATACTAGTTCCATTCATTGAATAATGATCAACACATAAACGTTCGGTTTGTGCTTTAATACAAATGTAAACAATGTTAACATATATTTCCGAAAAGTTTTGATATGTTTTGCTTTTTAGAACCGTACAGTACACCTTTAACAAAAATATAATTATTAATGTAAACCATATCTATTGCATTGGTCATTCTACCAAAACGTAACATTTTCGCAAGTCAGAGATTTTTGTTTCTATTGAATCGGTATGCAATTGAGGTAAGACATATGAAAAAATAAAACGTGCTTGAACACCATTACGCTTTAAATGTACAACTGAAATTGTATATTTATAAATACGCTCAAAAGGGAATGAACTCGATACATTTCCTCTTTTGGTACGCTAAATTACCATGTCTTACCCTAGTTACATATCTTTATTTTTAGATAAAAGAATAAATTAAAACAAATTTAAACGAAAACAACATACGTTGCTCCAAACAACATGAATTCAAATAAGTCAGGATTTAAAGCCTTTTGCAAATTTTGAGCTGCTTTTTATATGGGCAATATAAGAGTTCAGACCCATATTACAATTAAAACTCGATTCGCGTAAAACTTCCCAATTGCTAAAGTGTGTCATGCGCTGTTGACTTTATGTACCTGATCCACTTGCTGTCAATAATAAACGACTAGTATATCTCATCAAATCACCAATTCTTACGTGATACGTATCCCATAAACTTGAAACAGCTACATTTGACAATAACCTTCCAGAAGAATTGTTATCTGTAAATTTGAAATTGACCCTCAACTTATCCATTTCGATACTATCTTTGTTTTGGTAAAATCAGTTAAACACAATAAATAATGAAATACGAAATCCTAGTTGCAAAAGCATTATGTAAATTGGAAGAAGTAAAACAATCTGTAGTATTAATATGTAGAACATTGTAAAACGTACCTTTGTACGCAACACAATTGATATGGAATTATGTACTTTTATAAGCTTAACGGTATACACCACGCCCTAACTAAATACATGAAAATACATGTTACCAAGTGTGTTCACTTGGCTTGCTGGTCAACTGAGTCGCTTTTAGTGTGAAGTACATTTCTATCGAGTGAAGTTAGCATTGACCATGTGGTTATCGCCCCCAGACTAATTGTTATTTGGGTTACATTGAATAGTGGGAAGTACATGAGACGCCCTGTTCCATAGATGACTCTTGGTCTGTTTAGTGCCCAGTGTGCAGCACCTGGTACAATGAACCTCGGCTTAACGTCTCAAGCAAAAGACTATTTAGGAAGGTTAAGGTTGAGCGGGGATTAAACCTGCGACCCGTGAGGTCCGGCACCATTGAGTTACCGCTAGACAATGGGTCCGCTCATTACTTCTATTATTCTGAATCACCATTTATACTGAGCAGATTAAACTTAACAAGACAATTAATTGTCTGATTTACAGTTAACGTAGTTCACATGACTGAACGTACGGTATTATTATTTTCGCGCGTGTAAGGCACAAGTCTGTGAAATAAGTGGTCGACAACTCTTCTAACGTTATATGGGCGGAGTTTGACGTTATATACTCATCCGGTTTTAGCCAATGAAAACGTACGCTCTTCATCTTGCAATGGAGTAATGCCACTATTTCACATATTTTTGTTCATTTATTGTAAGGGGATTAAAAGTTGACTACGTGAACATTTATCAAGCACTACGGTTGAACATTCTACCGATATTGTTTGACCTTCACAAGAAACGTAACGAGTCTAATATGTTATTGCGGTTAGTGAGTTAGAATAACTTTGGAATGTGTTTTAAATTCCCGTAATTCCCCTTCTAGTGCTTATCATATCTATGATTGTGAACATATACTAAGAAAGTGTCTGTTTAACTGTAAAATAATTGCTAAGAATGTATTAGTGTTTCTAATAATTTGTGGACGTATAATAAAAACATACGTGTGGTTATCATACCCATCAGTGTTAACACATACTTAAAAACTAATTGGACTTCCCTTTTCTGTAATTGTAGATATAGTCCAAGAAACAACCAGTGCTTCTCTTGTATTTCTTTGTGAACATAATCCATACATATGTTGCTGTTCCCAGTTACTGTAAGTGTTACCCTGTGATGTACGTAGAAACCTCTTGTACTTACAAATTCAATATTATTATAAGTATAAGCGACTAAGTAGTTTTTATTTCGATAAAAGGTTTATATTTCTTTTGAAACTGTCACGTCTTTATGTACTTCACATTTCATTACTCATGTTCAGTGTTCTATCAACCGTGCGCTTTGAAATTTAATATATAAGTTCTACTTAATTAATAATATATGTGAAGGAAAAGTGATTATATGCAGTATTGAAATATTCGTCTATATTTTGGGAGAAATATTTTTAAAAAAGGCCCCGTTCATGATTTTGAAGAGTTTTATAAACTTTATCACAATTTAAATAATTGAGCTGATTACCTAACAATAGTTAACCTTTCACTTAGTTCACAGCACTGGGAGTATGGTAGTGTTGTTTTCGCACGAGTTTGCCACGGGCCTGTGAAATGATTGGACAAAACATCCGATTACGTTGTGTGGGCGGAGTTTGACGTTATAGACTCGTCCAAGTTAATCTTATTAAACCTTAGCCCCGTATTTTTTTATCGAATATCCGTATACACATATGTTATGAACGTATCAAAATTATAGGAGGTGCACATGTGTTGTATTTGGACCCATTTGATTATCTAATAACACTATAGACGTTTAAATTTAGTCTCCTGAGTTAAAACATATAGACATTGCGATATATTTATACAGATGTAAGCACTTATGAAATACCAGGGCAAGCTATTTCTGTACATGTCACAGCTCCGTTGGCACATGAACACGTGTTACATTCGTCCTTAAACCGCTGTCCGTCCTTGTACACCTTTCCATTGTAACTACATGGCTGTTCTGTTAAACATATAAAATAAATATGTTTAAAAGACTAAGCGTTTGTTTTCTTAAGTAAAGAGCATAATAGCATCTCAAGTTAGGGAGGCGATTAACATTTGCATGAACACATGCTATAGCTTCTGCTATTGCTGATGCTTCTGTTTCTACTGCTGCTGATGATAATAATTATTATGGTAGTGATGTACCATAAAATGAAGATGTATATTGGCGATCTAGATATTTGTTATCACCGATTGTATATACTATTATTTTACTAAATAATGAATCACTAATGATTTTCACACCACACTGTTCACATACTTGGCCTGCAAATAGGACAACACTGTCCATATGGCGTGAATTGGTCGAGGCAATCTGGCGGCCTACAGTCCACCAGGGTGCAGTTGGGAACGCGTGTTAAATATGCCGTGATTAACGAGCATGCCAGACCGTCTTGAAGTAGCAGATGCATTTGCACACATAGAGTTACATATTTTGTGAATATTAATTTAAAGGGACGTGATATTTAGTGTTTAGAAAAATAATGTTGTATATAACTTCTTATGAAATTAAATTATTATCTCTTAACTGAAACCTTCAAATATCATCTTTAGTTATTTTAATAATGGTATAACAAATACTTATTTTGTATCAAAATATTTGGTAATTATATTTTACATAACAAGATAATAATAAAAATAAAATAAGCATAATAACATAATTATGCATACAGTAATATTAATTATGCTTACCAATGTGTATAATCACCAGTTAAAAAGATACGTCCTTAAGTAGTTTTGCGAGCATAAAAGAAACACATCTGTGCTTTTAAACGAATGATGTTAACCAAGCCTATCATCCAATAGAAAACGTAGTCTTTTTTGTCGAATTTCTTTTCGTAAATCAGATTAATTTATATCCTGTTAAACCTATTTATGTAAATGTAATACAGCCGGATCCAGTTGTTGTAGTGTGTGTATTGTAAACGATGAAATAACTCATTAAAGGCACATTCATTTTGCAAAAAGGAAAACGACCACCAACATATTAGCAGAGATTTAACATATACAATTCACCACGATGACCAACTTATTTTGCATTTCAAAAAAATAAAGGAAATGGGATTAATTTCATTTCGAGTTCATTGCTGACATTTAATGGCATAGATTCATGTTATGAAAATGTAAGTCACAGCTATGATGTTCACGTTCTTGTACTCATTACAAAGGTTGAACGTCGGGGGTCGTACAATAAACATATAATATGATAAACAAATTTTAAAAATGTAAGTAAACCGCATTCAGAAAGAACATGCACATCCCCTTTACATTTTCCGAACCACACATATATGATCATACATACAAGGACACAAAATAAATAATACGTTGATTTTTGTGCTCTCTATGCCCGCTAGAGTACATCCATAAAATGTTTATATATGTAACGTAAGGTACATAAAACAGTATTAAAGCTAACGGGTCTGGTGCCAGTTGAGGGGGGTAAAGGACCGCATCTGTCGCCTGCTGTAAACATGGATTAATCGACTGATACGCCTTCTATTTTTTTTTCGTTTTAACATATGTTGCTTAAAATGCTTTAGCTATGAATACAATTCTCCTTAACCACGTCACAATTCGTATTAAGCTATAATAAACCAATATTATTGACATATAAAGTCCTTTAAAACTTGCTTTCCACTAGGACGAAGAATGTGGCGAATTGGCAAACTCAATATGGTTAAGTGTCTCTTCGCAAAAATCTGGGAAAATTCCTTTTCGGATTTAAACCATTCTTTTACATTGTGGAAACGTCGGTTACTGATCGGAAGGAAACATAGGCATCAACATGTGTTAATACTTGAAATACTTTAACGCAAATTTCGTAGAATATTTCATAAAATAAAGGTAACCCATAAAACATGAGTGTTCCTTATAGCAACAGCCAAACTTTCATTACTAGATGTTGTCTAGTAACATAGATTTAACAAGATACAAAACGCTCTTTTTTTATTTGTTTGTGGTACACTTTATTCCATTTGAATTTCCCGCAACGATATCTATTCATACGGCACACGAACACTAAATGGGTACATGAACACATGCTGAATATATTGAAACACAAACAAATAAAAAAACAGCATTTTGTATCTTGTTAAATCTATGTTACCAGACCACATCTAGCCATGAAATTTTGGCTATTGCTATATGGGACACTGATTATTTATGGGTAAACTTGTTTTTATGAAATATGTTTCGAAATATTCGTTGATTTTGAGCGTTATAGGGACTTTAAATGTAGCGGTCGTCCAATTAGCATATTCAATGATACAAGAGTGATAAAAATGTAAGTAGAACGCATTGAGAAAACACGTGCATCCGATGCGCCCCTTAAGATTTCATAGAAAATAATTGAATAATATGCTTATTTTTAAGGTGCATTAAACAGCCCTAGGGGCGAGGGGGTCAGGTAGAAATGAACCGTATATGTCACCTGCTGTTAACATGACTAATGGATTCATATGCCTACTACTTTGTATCAATTTATCTACAATCAACTTACAGTATTGACAAATAAGGTCCTTAAAAACCTGCCGCAAACTTGGATAGCTAATGTTAAACGACAGCGAATTTGGCGAACTCAGGAGGCTTAGGTGTTTGTTCGCGACGATCTTGGACCATTTCGTGCCTGATTTTAACTATTCTTGAACAGTCGGTTTCTGATCAGAGTGGAAACAAAGCTGAGACATCCCATTGTTTAAATACTTTAAATACCTGGACGCCAAGTATCATACGAACGATTTCAATAACTGAACGTTCGTTGTTGGTTTAAATACGATATTGGCATTAATCAAATCCGTCTTTGGGCAAGGTTTTAGTTAATTACCGAATAATTTTGAATATTCTATTGCTTTTTAGAACCTTAATGTGAACGATAAATACACTTAACTCCACTTTAGCAACCGAATGTTGTTTTCATGTGGCCACAACCAAACTTACATGGTAGTTTGCGATGTTTGTATCTATCTTATCGGAATGTGTTTGAAGTGTCTAAACATAGACATCAATGAAATAAAAAGAAAAAAAATGATTACAATTCCGCAAGTATACTATGTTTTACACAGATACGCAATCGACAAGATTACAATTCAAGCGAGTACATATTTTAGGTCATCAACATTGTAACCGAGCATCCTTTCCGATATTGCTTACTTAACCTCAGACATCTTTGTCACAAGATGATCATTAATCAAAACAATAAAAAAGATTAGTTGGACAAAATTGCACCATAAGAACTTCACTCATTAACAGGTTATTAATGTCACAACAACGCTTGTTCAGTTTGATAGATACTGTATACATTGCTAAAAACATATGTATACAACTAATGGTAATATGGTAATAGTGTGATAACACTGGTAATAAAATTATAACAATATTCGGGAAAATACTCGCCAACCAGTACGCATCCAATAAAGTCAATACCGTCGAAAACGTAATAAAGGGGCTAAACAAGCGCGCAGAAATTTTGATTTTCTTGAAAAATGATAGCAAATGAAGTTTTAACATTTAATCATGTGAAACGAAAACGTCAAGGGTGTTATAGTTTTTCTTCCTACGTTTAAATAACAAAATTAATGCTAACATTTAAACGTTGATTGTATAAAACAATGATTATCGGTATTGACTTTATAAGCAAAATATATTTGAAACGTTTTTATGAAGTTTAACTTTTCTGACATCATAACGTTTAGAGTTTTTTGTTGTAGATATCAAAGTATAGCCGTCCTCCTTTAAGTGTTCTCAAATTAAGTGTAAAAAGATAAAACTGGCCAAGCCAAGTTGGTACAATCGTTAATATGGATTATTTACCCACAAGCCAAAGTTACACTGTACTTCATAATACTGCCCTATATATATTGGTTTATCTCTAACAGCCTCTGTCTCATCACACTTCGTCAAACCCAGACAGCAGACCAGACGCATGATTTAAAGATCTAAAGACAAAGACATTCATTTGATGAAAACGGGAGGTCAACTCACAATCAACGCACGTTTGTAGATTTTCAAACCACTTAAGTGGGTTTACGAATTATGCATTTGAGGTACATGCATCGTGAGATGTCTATACATTCTTACGGCTGTCGCACGTCGGTTGTCGCACGTCCGACGCACGGTTGTCACACGGTTTACTAAGACCATGCACACAATTTGCGATGAAATAATTGCGTTATATGTTGATAATCACAGTCGCAAGGAAAGATAACTTTGGAAACATGTTGACTAACATCTAATATTACTTTCATGAAACATTCCCATGCGGTGACGTACCATGCTTTCGTTCCCAGAGCAACCATATATTGTTTTATATTTGACAATAACATTTGAAAAATCGGTAAATAATTATATCAATAAAATGATACAGGAAAATCTGTAAGAAACATTCGGTTTGGAAGATGTTATTTTACGAGTTATCAACGCATCTGCTTGCGTTAACAGGTAAACAATTGCATTGAGTTAAAAAGGGTTATCCGCAATATCCCTGGGGTGAACGTATACACTTAAAATTGCAAAATATAATTGCATAGTTGGTGTCCTTTGTAAAACGTCAATAATTAAGGAAAACAGCAATCGTTTGACATGTCAAGTATTCATTTAATCAAGAGCATATACACTGTAAAAGTAATTTAATGTCAAGGACACGAGACACTTTGCTATACAACACATTGACAAGCACATACCATTACATGCACATTAACTAAAATTGTAAACATTTACCTTTTCGACAATTTCATGTCAATATATTATTTGCAAATACTTCAATTCTTCACATGTGTGAGACACTTTGACAGACCATTTATTTAAGATATGATAATATGTTTGCGTATGTTTTGCTAGTAATGTTAGTAAAATGTCCATATAGGTCTTATACTTTTGACAATTGAGTGTAAAGTAATGAACAACATGGTATTTTCGAAGTTTACACGCCAATTTGGTTGTTGCTGCATCGTATTTCTAAATAGCAGAAAGGGAAGTAGAACGGCAGAAAAGATATATTTCTAACAAAAAGTATAGACATTTGTTTTAACGACTAAATTTTTTTTTAAAAAGGAAGTAAACCACGTGTTGGCGAAACAACAAGAACAAAACAATTTAAACCAACGGCAATCCGCGATCATTTAACATCCGTTAGTAATAATTTGCTCAGAATGGAGCAAACATGTAGTTAATTCAATGCACGCATTTGTATACAGTTTTGAATCAATAAAACAGACATATTTACTGAGCACTACTGTGTTGATATCTACATTGTTTCGCTCCGTCAACAAGAAATAATAATTTAATAATGACACTGTGTATGCAGTGAATTTCTCTTAAAGTTGACCGATGGGAAAAAATATAAATTGACTTTCGCGTGCGATTAAATATTTCTGATTAGTTTAAACGTGTATTTCTTTCTCAATTTGAATGCTGCAAAAGAAATAATAGCTAGGTATAAACTATTCTAGTATATCTTACATACAGATTAATAAATATTCATCAACACATATTAAACTATAGTATTGACGTTGACTGTAGTATTTTTATTTTATCCGATCCTTGTTAACGTTTGCATAGTCGGAATCGTCAGATTGAGCGACTTTGAACGTCATACTATTAACGGCATCGTAGTCGCCCCCTTTATCGCCTTTGATATCATCACCTGTGGCACCTGCTTTATAAGCAGTGCGTGGCATATGATTATAGTCACTAACGTCATCAATCCCACGGGTAACTACTGCTGAAGTTGTATCGTAGTCGTCTTCTGAAATGTGGACCACGTGAGGTCCGTGTCTCTGTACATGGCTATTATCTCCTGGTCGGTCTATCTTTAGTTTGTTGTATACATTTTCAGTTTTTCTTGCATCGGAATCTGGTGTTAAGGCATTGGTTGTGTGATCATAGTCACAGTTTTCCACTTTTACGTGTGCATAGGGTTCTTCTGTCTCATGTATTGTATTATAATCATCCTCCACATCTGCATCATTGGATTCATTGTTATGCTCAGTATTGCTGCTAATAAATTGCCCACATTTCTCTAGGATAAAATAATTATGATTCGCCACATTGTCCTCATTGCTTTTCCCGTAAGTCATATTTTCTTTGAATATAGTTTCATTTCCTGGAGGTTTATTGTTTCCTCTTTTCCGAGTGCAATGCAATATCCCTCTGAAATACAATTAATTGTATCTTTAACATAAAGCACGTTTAATTACACTTGAAAATATTTTAAGCAAACCAAATATAAACAAAGAAAAACTCTACTTACATAAGCAGAAGATGATTATAATCATGAAGTTATTGTCCCTACACGACAAAACCCATGACAAAATCAGACAGGAATGAATTAACACCGAGGTGTCCCCATTTAAACGGGCAATGCAAAGCATATCATAAGGAGTTTATACCAAGTTTAACGACCCGAAACCTAATACTCAAACACGATTTGTTCATAACAAATACAAATGAAAATAACATTTAACCAGCTAGCATACCAATTCATATAATGATTAATGATTAAAGGGTTATATACATACAATTACTTCTTTTTTGTATAATAATCTTTTTTACGTATATTTCCCTTTAACAAAACCGGCTTCGTATAATAACACATACCTTCTTTTGAGTAAAACAATGGCTACGACTCCTCCAACAAGAAATAGAATTCCAACCGAAACACCGATCTCTACCCCTACGGTAGGTGACTCTAAAAACAACCATTAAAATACATACTTAATTGCCATATCAGTAACAAAACATGTTTGCAACATTGTTTTTTTCTTGTATAGACCGACAAAATTAACGAACGACATCGGTACAATAATAGCGATTCGGTTACAGCTGGTGAGGCATTTAAAGTATATCGCAACCTAATACGAGTTATATACCAGGCATTTCGTAAAGTATTCGTTGGTTCAATTTATACAACCGTTGTCCAACATGAACGTGAATATATGTCTTCGAAACTCAATAATTTTCTGTGACATTAATGTCAATTTCTGTCTTTATACATTAAGATAATTTTATTGGAAATTAATTTAACAGTACAACTTGAATACGAAAAATGTGTCGGTTTAAAAGGTTTCATAAAAAAGCCATACTGTCCGAGTTTGTGTGGTCGTTTTCTACAATTATTCCGTCAATTCTGGTTGGAGATGAATAGTCCATTGCAAATGTCGGACACAATTGTGACGTTGGCAATCTACTTTTAGAGCCATCTGTCGTTGTAACGGCAGGTGATAATACGTTGCTAATGAACACACTGGGCTCGGAATATGTTGATTGGGTAAATGAAGGGGTGACGTCTGTGGTAAACTTTGACATTTCTGTGTGGTTAGACATGCTTTCAGCTCCTTTTTAGAAACCATAAGTTAAAACATATTGTTATAGTCAGTGTTCGAAACAATACAGAAATACTACCGGTAATTGTTTGTGCTTAAGTTGACTATAGTTAACAATACATTTTCATGATTTATTCATGTAGTACGCACTGCTTTTAAATTGACCACATCTTCATATTTTAAATACAAACGCGTATTTCAAAATCATAAAAAAAACAAGTCTTTGAAGCACTGATGTACTATAGGTGTTACTGTTTCCGGTGTTTAAGCAGGTCCTTTATCTAAATGGATTTTAAAACCTGAGATCTTGAGTACATTTCCAATGCTTGGTTACTGAACGCGATATTAAGACTGCAAAACATTAAAAATAGCGTAAATCCAAACACACCGGGTGATTATAGCGGTTGCAGTCTGATAGGCAGGTATGGAAGAGTGGCATCAAAAACCCTACACATGTGTGTACATCCAATCTTTTTCAGAACGTTTGTTTAAAAAAGGCCGTATTATGGCAATACACTTATAACTAGTAAATGTACTAAATATAACCTTATCGCCATATACTTTTCTATTTATTTGCAAACGTGTAGGTAATTATTATTTTTTTTTCTCAATAACGGCGATTGAAAATTTTACATCAAATTAGACAAAACGGGTTAACGTAAGTTCATGCCTTCTACAAATATTGCTATACATTAGAACTAGAGGCCTACAGTCCATAGTAAAACATACTCATAGTCACAAATCACATATCATAGCAGCCGCTAATACCTGTGCCACAAAGCGCTCGTTTGGTGACATTATGGTCTGCAACCAAACGTATTATTCTTTCTCTGTTCGCATAAACATAATTGTCCGTTGAAAATCGGGAAAAGCAGTCTACAACATAGAAAGTCGATATTTAAGCAAATACAAACTTTACTTATCTGTTGCATGAAATACCGTAAAACATATTTAAACCTGTTTAGAATAAATAGCGATTGCACGATTAAAAACGGATGGATGTTAATGCTCTAAGTAAACTGATCGCACTTCCCAAGGAAATTCGTTGAAACGCATCTCTATTTATGAGTAACCAACTAAAATGCTTATTCTAAAGTCAATAGTTTTACTTAATTTCAATTATCATACCTTTCAAAGAGATTTGAATGAGTATGTTTGCTCTAAAAAGTCCAGTCCAGTAGTATTGTTGTTGAGGGTTACCAAAGCCAGCATTTGTTATGCTGCGTTCAAATGATGGGTGCCGTCCATTTGTCAAGCATAATTTATTCCCGACCGACCATTCAACGTTTCTAGGATTTTCGATCAAAGCTGTTGCTGTGAAGTCTCCAAATTAACAACAAAGTATTTGTTTTGACTATATTCGATTTTAACATGAATATATGCTCACACATAACATCTGAACAAAATTACTTACATTTTAAATATAACGTTTGGTTCAATAACTATGTAGTAAATTTAAACTTGTAGATTATGTCGAAATGTACTTATTAGGGCTTGGAAACTAAACAAGAATATATCTGTACATGTAGGTTAGTGTTCACATAATCAACGGAAAAACAACATACACATTAAAGCTCCTATTCAAGTTGTTTCATAAATGAAACGAGACTAGGAAAGACATATACAATATGATGTAATAAATACAGCTATAAAACATGTTGGTATAGCATGATAATAATCTGGCAATCGTGAACTTCTTTAGCATAACGTATACGTTTTGATTATTTCATATATTTTCACCCGGTTTTGTTCGTCAGTGCTTTGATGAGTTGAATGGGGTCATATCAGAATAATTCTTTCGATTTAAATCGCTTCAAGTTCTGAAACTGATGCATTCATCGTATCGGTAGTTTAATATATCCATGCATAAAGTTCAGTGTCAGGTTAAATTGTTCGCGCTATACTAATATTGCTTGCATTTATACATAGGGCAGATATGTTTTTACAGTGTGGTACCTCGCGCGTTTAACTTTCCGGAATTTCCAGAACTATATTTATAAATAGTATGCGCCGCTAATGAATTGTCTCATGCGTTGTCTGAACTAAACATGTTTAAACATGTCTTCGTAGAATCATTAGTAAAGTATAATCATTAAACCATTAAGTTTGGTAAATAAAACCGAATAATACCTGTATATGCTGCATTGCTACACATGGAAGGTATGTTATCTGCTCTTGTACACGGTTGCCACTGAAAATGTGGGTAATAATACGCCAGACAATCTCCCTCGGGTTTATTACCAGGGTCAACGACATTTGATGCGTTCACTGTGGATAGCACATATTTCATTTATATACTGTATATTTTAAGCCAAATCACGCGTGTGATTTTTGGGATACAGCTATTTTCTTGTATTTTGAAACATTTTGATATTATAATTCATTAAACTATGTATCTGTTTTCAATAAAGTTTCACAACTTTAACGGTATCATGTGCATAAAAAATAATGTTTACTGAGCGTTTGGTCTTAACCTATCGTTTGTCAGTAAAATAAATAAATGAGTCATCGAAATTAGGGAGGACATAAACAAGCGTTCATTTCACAATAGTTGTCTGAACAACTCATTTAATATTGACAATGTAACAGAACTTACGGTTTATCTTGGTGTAAATCTCAGAACAGTCATTGCAAAGGCTGTAAGGGTCGCCACCTTTGCAACTCGATTCATGTGTGTTAAATGACCCACTGACGCAGATGCACAGCAAACGTGGCTGCTAAAATACACCAAAACGAAACATAAATCATTGCAATTCTATTGATATTGTTCTTTTTGTTCTTGTTGTTGTTCTTTTGCGTTATGAATCATGATTGTGTTTGTTATGGTTCATGTTTTATGGCGTTCTTTTTAATCCATATTTTATACGCATTTTCAAAACCAAAAAGCGTTGGGATTACTAACTAAAAATATTTCATTTTTACCCCACTTGTTTTCCGTTTAATTCCGAATTGTCCACCTCTACAGATTGTAAAACAATCACCGATTTCTGTTACGTATACTCCGTTCTCGCTCTGCAGACTTGCACAACCTATTAAATAATTGTATAACAAGTTACCTGTTTCAGCTTAATCCGTCATTTAAGTACGTGTTAAACAAAATATACAGTCATACTATTGACAATTCATTATTGTATTATTCACTGTCTTGTGTACAAGTAATATTGAAATGCATCGAGATTTAAATCAATTAAACCAACTTTATTGATATTTTTGAAAACGTATAGCGTTCAATACTAATATAACAAATAAATAGCATGTCATACCCAATAGTAAAAAAGGAACCTTTGCATATATGTATCCGATCCAAACGTCATCGTCATTTAACAATGTCTCGTTAACTGCGAACAATCCGTTATGATATTTAAGCTGCGGTTCTCCCAAATTGCACGTAACATCCGGCCATGTAGTGCTTTCGCTTTCATAGTAACTCACAGCTAAACCAGACAGCATAATTTCACATACAAAAGACATTTAACCAGTACTGAGACACTTATATATATAACAAAAACATGTGAACATGAATTTACTCATCATTAGATTCCATTATGTTGCCATTATTGCCATTTCAGCACAAAACAGTTTGTCTCCACCTTTAGAACATAGGCACGTTATTCTGCTCGTACCGTCCTCAGCGTCGTCGCCTGAGCTTGGTAAAATTTAAAGCTTTTCGATAAGCCATTTGCCAATAGCTTAATAGATCTCATTCAAACTTTAAATATGTATTAACTAAATTGAACATTTAAGTAACTCAAGTTTGGAATCTGTCTAAATAATTACGCAAGCAGTTTTAAACAAATCCTATAACTAATCTATGTTTCAATAGTGCTAAACAATACTCGATAGTGGTCAATTTTGTTTTGGTGAATGTTTGTTTTCATATAAATAATTTGCCACCACTTTTAGCCAATACCCACACAAGACCAGTCACATAGCGATTTCGTGGGTAAATTTATTTATCTATTTACAGCCACAACCTAGTTGCTGATCAAACACGTATGCATGTAGTCTTCAAAATATATAAATTCCTCAAAACTCAATACCACATTAACAGGCTTACTTGCGTTTAATATATAACCCATGAATGGCTCAGATTTACGACCAATTTGATGCATCATATACCAATCAATACGAACAGATTACAATCAATTATTAACCTCATCATTGGAAAGCGGCAATTTTACAGTTCTAAGTTAATGACACAGATTTGAGCAAAAGCTTAATAATATATACATCTTCAATGAATACAATTTTAAATGATATAATGTTATTACTATTTCATTAAAGATGTAGAAAAAACGTACACCACATAAACAGCTACATTGTATTTACATTATTGGTACATTAATTTTTCATATGATCTTCATCTGTATTATGTAAATTAATAGTTCACAAATTATATTTCTTATTCAAATGGAAAGTCCCTCATTCCAAATTGTACAATACAAACAATATTTGTGTGAATTCCGAACTTGAATGCGACGTTGACTGCTTAAAAATCATTTCAATATCAAATAACTATCAAATTTAATTATCTTAAACTAGGTGCATAAAATGTGTAGCGTTGTTAATTTCTACAGATAAGATGGGATTTTTTAAAGATGTTGAAATCCGGATTACAACTATTAATGATAATACTGCAGAATTGTTACACATTGTGTCTTTTACTTTATAATGGGAAATATATAAGTTCAATGTAGCTGCATACAATGTTAAAATTTGATCAAAGTAAATTGTCATGGTATTAAACAAATTCACCAAATGTTCTTACATGTTCTTGACAGTTGAACGGTCGCAGTGGTATGACCCTTGTTGTTCGTGACCAGACATTCGTACTGACCGAAATCAGCAGCTGTCACCAACTGTATTTCTAAGATCAATCTGTACTGGGCAATAACTCCCGTGGACTCCTGCCTTTGAAATCTCTGAGAGATGTTTGAAAGTAACTGAAAAAAAAATGAATTGCTTTACAAATAAGCAAGTTGTTCGCTCCACAAACTTTTTCAGGGAAACAGACCGACTAACCAACGGATCTACTTCTATATACCATATCCCTGCGGGGCTTTATCCACATAAATTTCATATTTATGTGTTTAAGGTTTTGCTATAAGACATAATTCGCCATAAAATTCTCAGATTTAAGATGTAAAAAGAAGAATTATTATGTTAAGTGATGTAATCTTTTAAAGCCGACAATTGTAATCTTACTTAAAGAACACCAAAAAGGTAGCATTCTTATGAATATTTTTTTCATTTTTTTTTTAAAGAACCTGTACTTAATAAGATAATATACATTTTTTAAATAACTGTGGCAATTTTAGATACATTTGACAGTTACAACTTTTGCCACTTTCCCTAATTGATACACTACATGAAACCGATCGTTATCAATAGCACCATTTATTTAAATTACAACATCATTTCGATGTAATGGTATTATTATTCGCGGGATATTAATGTAAACTAAATTGGTAACTCCCTGTTTGAAATGGTATAAATTAACACTTAGATTAGTTGAAAAATGCTTACCTGTCCATGCTGTCTCCAGTAGAAAGTTGGTGGTGGATTTGCGTTGGCGACACAGGTCAAGGTCGTCTTCACTCCAAGTTGGGCGACAACACTCGCATTGGCCTTGATCAACGGCTTGACTGTAACACACACAAAAAATGCTCATAGCTGAAAAATTGCACAATGTCTCAGTGATCAATTTTACTAGATAGTAGAATGGCTGCAACCCCATGAAAGCATAACGGATTTTTTAAACGAGCCAAGAAAGAAAAAGTTAAATAACATTAATTTATGTATGGGAACTCTTTATAACATCAAAGTTTCACTAATTTCGCCATTATGGCCTTTCCGAAAATATAAACTTAAATGTGGCCAAACTTGCTGCATTGGTACATATCTGCTCTGTTTTTGTGTATTGTTTCATCAAATTATGTAATAACAGATGTTGTTCTTGTTTCAAGGTTTAAGGTCCTTATGCTCCTTAGGCTGCAATTTATGAGTAATCAATGATAAGACATATTCAATATAGTTTTACAATCACGAAGAAAGCTACACGACTGACTGCAAATTGAACGATCCAGATTCTTACACTCAACAGAGAGACGTATGTTCCGCGACTGTGGCGTGGAGAATGCTGCAGACGACATCACACACGTGTAGTTCCCGATGTCATCACTCTGTAGGCGGTTCTTCTCGCGAAAGGATCCTGCGTTCAAACATTAATTCAATTTTGAACATTAAACACAATCATGACCAAGAAAAGCAATATTTCACTACTTTAATTGAGGACAATTTCTTTAGCAAGATGTGGAGATATTTTTGTTCCCCGTTGCAACAATTGATTCTAAAAAAAATCCATCATATGTGTAGTGAACAGGTGACACTTTTAAACAAAAACTTCATAATTGCTGGTGAATTTACAATCATAAGATATTAAAAACATTTAAAGATTTCTAAAACAAATATTGGTCAGTTTATTTTTTTATATAAAGGTCTGTAAATCATCACCATACAATTAGTTTGTCATTTTCTGACAGTTTTACTGCCTCCTATACCCTTCAATAACTCGTTTTGTACGAATCGGCATTCAAATGTATTAATATAAGAAAACAAGCAACACATTTCTTTGTTTCCATAGCAACCAGTATATTTCTAAATTATATTCCGTGGTTTGTTCACTTATAGCTAAGTATTGTGAAACAACTGAAACAAATATAAATATATTTACAGTTCTATAACAACATTTGATTTTATAAACGCTTATAAGAAAAATATCATCTGATATGTGTCATGTTTGCCACATAGGCAGCGGATATATTTATCAGTTTAGACAAATACATACATGTTCAGACCTTGTGTCATTTGTTTTTTTCTTGTTAAATAAAATGATATGTGCATACAAAGCTATCTCATACATATGTTTACATTTGCTGTTTTGTATTTTATGGAAATGTCTTGAAATCAAGATAGATGTATAAAATATATTGTTTTTTCGATCCAATGACAACCATGCTATCGGATGCTGTGTCTGATTTATATTTTGCTCATTAATGTATTTCAAATGTTTTGAAATTTACCAAAGCATTTGTGGTGAGCATAAGTCACCAAAAAAGTAATTACATTTACTGCAAATCAGCCATCTTAGTGGGGTTTTTTTTGGACAAAATATCCGTAATCGTTGTTAAGGCCTCAGATATAAAAAGTGGCATAACTTTGTCAATATTTATTATTCAGCACTCAAATTTCAGATTTTGATTTGCCAGAAGTTGCGCTTTCATAATTTGGAGTAAGCAAAAAAGTCATGTTTGATCAAATGGGTCAAAATCTCGTTCCCAGCCTCAATTGTATATACGAACATCAAATCATCATTCAAAATTTCAAATACATAAACTGAATGGCAACGTATTATGCATAAGAGATCCAGAGCATTAACATATCCCAGAGCAAACAAGTATTAGACTTTCAAAACACAACAAAACAAAATATTGAATGCACGAACACGAGTCTTACCAATGAATCTGATTCTGATAGTGACCGTATATTTAAACTGATTGTAAGAGCTCTCAGTTATTTCTGTATACAGATTGGTCAACGAAGAGATAGGCACGGAATCTTTGAACCACGTCACGACAGGTCTTGGCCGACCCTCAATTCGATGTTCCAAAACGACGTTTGACTGAGTAATGGAAACTGTTAACAACCCATCAGACGGCATCGTGCCAACAAACACTGGAGCAGCTGTAAGTTAGTTCACACAAAGAGATCCAATATATCAATATCATAAGAGGAAGATTCAAAAAGTATAATATCCACAAATAATACAGGGAATGGATATATGGTATTTAATGACGCTTTGCGCACGATCTGGACTTATTGTTTTCCTGGAAGAATCAATGCTGTCTCAATTAGCATTAGGCTTTCCATGCAATGGAAGAGCCAAGTACTGGTTCTTGCTAGCAAACTGCCTCAATTACACCTTTTGCCTTTGATGCAATTATAGAGCCAAGTACTGGTGCTTACCATAGAAATGGCTAAATAATGGTTTAATACGCCTACTTCTGCTGATGCAATCAAACTAAACTAAATAGGTTTAAAGTAAGAATGCTTCTCACAATTAACTTCCACAGTAACAGTGCTTGGTGCTCCGACGCCAATGTTATTCATCGCCAGACATGTGTAATTCCCGTTATCCGCAAGTCGCGTTGGACGTATCGTAAAGGTCGGATTCGGTGACGTACGGATGACGCTACCCTGAGTGTTTGCCCGCCACCACCTGAATTCTGGCGCAGGATACCCAGGATCGCTAAGGCTACAGGTCAAGGTCAAGGATTGACCCTCGTTGACTGCAGTTACTGGTAGTATAGTGGCACTGATGGGCGGGTCTGAAACATTCGATTGAATTACCTTATAACAGCTTATTTTCTAAAATGAACAAAAACACTTTTGTTTATTCGAATACATTTATTTTAAAATTCAGCATTGTTTAAAGACAAAACATTCATTTTTAGAATTTTCGTTAAGTTTCTTAACAATGATATCAGATAATAATTTATATTTTCGCACATGTGTTCACACGCAAATACAGCATATATCTTATAAGATTCGTAATTTATAATGTTTTGGTTGTCGTTCAGGTATTCTATTAATTGTATTGAGTTTTTTCACGTATACTTATTTCAGGAAACATATTACATGCAATCATAAATGTTATGTATGCTGCATCATAATAAAATATTGGACTATTTTTTTATTTTTTAACGAACTATATATAAATAACTTAAAAAAGAATATACAACCGTTAAAAAATCTAACTTTTACTATATACTTACATTGCACATTTAACATTTTCTGAATAATAAGTGGATTATTTTGATTGGCCGCATTGAAAACTACGCAGGAATAATTAGCACGATGATCACCTCGTGTCAACTTCACTGTTAGTTGACTAGAAATTGAACCCATAGGTCGATTGAGCAACGCCACTATGGCACTATTCGTGGGTTGTCCGTTACGCAACCACTGAATTGTGGGCGTCGGCCTGCCACCGGCCGATAAGCAGGTTAATGATATCGCAGAATTCTCGACGAATGGCTCCGAAGAGTTTATGCTTATCGTTGGCGGATTAGGTGGCACTGAAATGAATATACATTTATTAAATGTTTTTGTCAGAAAAGTAAACCATTTTTATATACTTGAAAAACAATAAATATATTATTAATTCATATATGTGTTATATGTTTTGATTTATTTGAGAATAAAAGAAATAATATTGCATTGTTATTTAAGTATTAATTTCTTTGTTTAAATTAAACATTTAAGACAATTTCATTAAATGAATACATTAGATTATCATGTTTATCGACAAGGAAAGGAATAAATTCATACGAACATTTCTTCAATGTTAAAGATACTTTACTATAAAATGTATCATAAAAATCTGCACACAAAGTTTTTAGTTCATGACTTTGACCTTTTAAACCTGTCTGATTACCAGAAGTTGCATTTGACACTTGCTACTCAGATTTCTTGATTGCATCCATGTTTCACATTTCCTTTTGGGAAATGTTTCAAAAGTAACTGGTTTACACAGTGATGCCGTTGAAAAAAATGAGCATTACCTATTTTTAATTTAGTAAGGATTCACAATTTAGCCTTGTGTTTAACAACACTGGTCAATACGCGTAATTAATGTAAATTGGAAATGTAATAATAGAGTCACTTGAAAAAGACCAAGGAACATAGCTTTAATGAAGGATATTATACAATTCTGTTAACGTAAATTCCATTTAACCTTACATAATATACTATTACAATATCACATAATAATATATCACTTACCATTTACATTTAATTTCACTTTTATTGTGGCAAATCCAAAAATCACACAATTCCAGTAAGCCTCATCTTCTAACTGGACATTGGAAATTCGTAGATTGTTTCTACCAGATTCCGCGTAGTCGACGGAATATCGACTAGACATCTGGGACCCTAACCCAAGGCCAACATGGCCGCCATTGAAGAAAAGCACAGCGCCACTTTTAGTCCACGTTAACCAGCTTGCTGGCTGATTCATGTATCGAATTTCACATGGAAATGTGACGTCGCTCCCTAATGTAACGTTCAGATCCGTCGGCTTACGGACCCATTCGATGGCACCTGAAATGGTAAGAAGTACACACAATTTTAATTAAAAACAATATTTATAAAGATAATTACATATGCAATCTCACATAATATAAATGTACTTGCTTTTTTGTGTGTAATTTACTTTTTTTAATGTTTCAAACACAAAAGCATACAGTTAAATCTGCAAGCAAAGTTCCTCAATCTTCAAACAGATTTCCCCTGTAAATCTTGTATAATTAGCAAATGCACCCTGATGCATAAGATCATAAAAACTAATGAATATATGCAAGCATACATAACGAAATAAATCCAGAAACGTGATTGAATATTTGCTGGTGTCAACTTAAATGTGTTGTCGCTTTCAGGAAATGCATAGCCATAATTATCCCTAACATTAGAGTTTGAGACCAAGCTTTTGCAAAAAAACACCAGTTTGTTGTTGTCGCCTTATATAATGTACGCAAAATATGTGTCCATAAGGCACAGACAACCCCATATTACACTTTGGATCAACGCTGCACTTTTGACAAAAACAAGCTTTTTATGACTGAATTTGACTTCGACCTCTACGTATGATCTTGACCATGGAAATACTGACACTGTTGATTCATCCAACACTAATAGTCTATTATGTATTTTTTTTTTATAAAATTTAATTGCAAATAACAAAGTACAAATCAGAACAAACTGTTTTATGGTCAAATTTTATTTTTGCCCTACGAGTGGAACATTGAACTTTGAGATATAAGTCAGGTGTTTAACACAACATGTCATCTGTTTATTATGGTTGTTAGCTGTAAGTTATTTTTAATAGCATGATGAAGCTGCAGTACAGAGAAGCTGGTCAAAATTTAACTAACCTTTGCAACATTTACCTAAGAGTTAGGGAGACGAGTGTTACATGCGACTCGCTTTGTATTTGTTGCAAGTCTTTGTAAAATATATCAACATATTGGAAAGATATGGCTGATACATAAATGTTTTAGCTGTTTTAGGCGAAACTTTACCTTTGACCTCTGATTCATTAAGTGTGTCTTTGATCTTTGAGATTGGAAAACAGTAATTACACACGAGTCATAAACTTATAATGTTTAGATTTGTGCCTAGTCATTTTATCATCAATCAATATCAGGAAAATTATTAGTGGATGAGAAAGTATTTTTGGGATGGAGACCGGACACTCGCACAGTTGCAGAGAGGATCTCTATATCGCTTCGAAGAAGGGCATACACCCAATCAATCTATATTTTTGAAGCAATCTCTGAATTTAACATATGTTATTATAATCATATACTAGTATTATGTTATAAATATCAATGTAAACGAAGTATCAACTAATATGATATGATCACAATTACATATTTCCTTTGACAGATTTTTTCAGAATTGTTAATGTTGACTATTTTGTATTTATAAAATACCAAGATAACAGGTCAGCTTACTCTTAGCAATTTACATATACACTATATTGACGGGTTAGAGGTTTTTTGTAAGATAGTTATTTATGAATGACTGATACTTAAAAAAATATAGGGATGCAATTTGGTCGGGTTTATGTTTTTCGGTAAGCTAATTACTCAGGAATGGCTTGATGGATTTCACTCTAAATTATAGCGTTTATTTCCCATATTTAATACGCAGAATTTGATAAACCGGATATTTAGTTTGCAAATGTCTCGTTAATATCTGTAAGATACTTTTGTCGAATAAACCACTATCAGTTAAATTATCCAAAATGCTAAGCAGCTCTCTCGTTATTTGATAACACGCGTCGGTAATCACACCATTTACTATTTAGTACGATATTGTATAGCATCAACTTTACCGGCATCCTGAAATGTAATTTCGCACCTATACCTTTAAACTGTACTTTGAATCTTTTTGTGTGTGTTATTTCGCTTTAAGCGGATTGTACCCGACTATATATTACAATCAAACATAACTTGAAATAAAAATAGCACAACATTGTTGTCTTATAAAGACAAATGTTGTATTTTTCAAATACTATTTTGCATATAATCATACAAAATTAACTAGTTTATGTGATTTTTCGGCGATTATCTTTATATACTACACGTAAGTCTGACTACATTTACCATTCGTTAACTTCCGTATGGTACATACAATCAACAATTTCAGGGCGACTTGTTGATATGGAAAAGACCTTTAAACATGTACCATTAATACAGGAAGTGATGATACAATCTATGTAATGATATATAGCTGGAGTGAAAATGTGTTAATGTTGAAATAAAGAATATAAAATTATATCAATCACAAGTTTAACATTTGAAATCATAGCTTATTTCGTATTCACATCCATATTTACACATGTTTTGTTTTTGTGATATATCAATAATAATTTCCGGGATGTAAGAAAACAACATCAGTCATTAAATAAATGAGCCTTGTAAAACATTTTATCTAAAAATTCCATATGAAAGAATAGTGATTTTAGATAAAAACGAATATATCGCGATGTCATGATAAGACATGTAATATTTACGTATTGTTACAAAATAAGATACATTAAATTACATTTACCATTCACATTTGTCGTAGCCAGTAATAACACAAACATTAGTTTGTAAAACCACATTATTGAATTGCTCTTCCTTACGGTCCTTAAGATTAAACAAGACTGTATGAGGAAGTAAACGCACGATCGTTTAAATGTTCTTCCTAGTTATGATAAACCTGTAGCTTATCTCTTCACATGAATTTATAACATTGTAGTTTAAAATGTGTGGGTAGTAACGACTATGTTTTGTTCAACCTCATCGTTTCGGGTAAGCGAAGCATTCTTAAACATGTTGTAATAATTTATGATGCGGCCGTGTAAAAAACATCTAAAATAAATCGACATACCGGTATGCACATACTCATATTATTTACTTCAAAGATATGTATTGTAATACAGTATGTTCATTGGTTTAAACTCCATCGCTTTACAATTGCCGTGCCAAAGCGGTGACAGACCTCAATATAAATCATTGTTTTGGTCTTGTGGTGACTAGCGATTCTGCCCTAGTGATGCATCTGGCGCTTCAATGTTCCTATATATTTAAAAAATGTAACCTTACCAATATTTATCTCACCTGGTGTATAATACTTGGTTTTCATTTGCTCAGACAAGTCACATCCTGACTGTATTTTTCCATATTAGGTGGGTGGCTCATATTAAATTAGTAATAATAAATTAGGTCACGGACGTTATATGATAAGTCGACCGGTGTTTACGAAATAGGATTTCGTTCTCATTTTTCTCATGTTATCACGTTGAGGATTGAGGACGAAGGGTACTCGGTACGATAAGATAACTTACACCGTACAGTGTGATACAGGGTAGTTAATTGATATGCGTTCTCGCCCAATATTAATTTACTGACCTTGTATCACACCGTACGTGATCAGTATGAAGCCGTGTAACCAATATTGTTTACTGTCGCACAAGCTTCGAATAATAGCTATTGAATTTGATATACATGAATACATTTAACAAAAAGAATGTTGAATTATATGGCAAGTGACACACTTAAATTAAGTTGTTTACGACAATAATATATTATTTGATTACTGCAAAAAGTACACAATAACAACACGCACAGGAAGAATTTTCCAGAAGCTATTGAAGTCCAATAATGAAATGCTTGGGTATTCACAAAACATTGTTGGATTCAATTACAGCAATACAAAATATGACTATGATGAATTGCAAATCGAAAGGCCCGTAACATTACCTAACATAATAGAGTTAAAATGTTGTTGGTTGAGTGTTTTTGTTATTCTGGTCATAAAAATCAGTATTGTTAATATAATCACACAATTCGCTTCATAGCATACCAGCTGAGTCTGTGGTGTAGTGGATACATAGACACGCTTTGTAATCGGTTCACTGCCGTTCTATTCCCATCAACGCAACGTTTTAAATCTCTTTATATTATTTTTTGTTTTCAGCTATTAATGTGCACATCATTATTTGTTATTTTACTAATCCTAAATCTTAATCACATTAAATAGGGCACATACAATTTATTTCAAAGTAAAGCGCTCCGTGTTTACCTAGCAAAGCTCATCATTTAAGATTTTTTATTTTCTTTGGTAATTGCGGTTCAGAAATAGATAATTAACATACTATAAATTGATTGGTAACGAAATTGTGAACTTTGTAATAAGTCAGCTTTTTTAAAAAATCGTTTTTTGAAATTGGATTTCTAGAAGTGAATTGTCCATTGTCTGACATGCGATTACATGTATTTACTGTGAGACTTAAAGGGACTTCTGTTGTTGTTAAAAAAAAATGAAGATTGTTCGCTCTTAACATTTTGAGAAGACGCATGTTACTACTGCATTTGCTTCGCACATGATTGACGGATTGTCAGCAGACGGTGAAGAAGTTGACATTGATATCAGTATAGACGACATCGGCAAAATAATCGGAGCACCATACACTTAATGTTCGAAGTAGCGGGTTCTTAACGCGAAGGTGAATCTACTGCAAAAGCTTATTGTAATATTCGCATATGTGGGTTAAATATTTTTTTTATGGATATTACCAAAAAAACAAAAAAACACTACCGGCAACGCAATTATGAATTAACTGTATCACGTTTAGTTTACGCATGTATCACCCCAACGTAATTATTTTCATCCTCACGATGTTATTTGTCAGTTGAAACGCTTCGTGATACGTTCTATAAGCTGTATGTTATATTCGTCCTAAACATGTAATTGTTTTATATATATTTCAAATACCTTTCTGACTTGAATTGCACACACTTGCACACACTTGTGTTGTTTTATGTGTACATTCATCCCAGGAAATGTCGAAAAAGGATTAACATATGTTTAAATATGTGTATATCACGTATTGTTTTATACAGGGAAAAGTGATTTTCATCTTCCCTTCCACATGGAATTTGTTGAGGTATACATTTTTCAAAACATGATTGTGTATGTACATAAACTATTTTTTTTCCCACCGACATCGGTTATTTGCCTTAATCCATTTATGCCTAGCGTCTAGAAAAAAGGCTTTGGCAAACATCGTAGACCCTGATGAGACGCCGCATGATGCGGAGTCTCATCACGGTCTGCGCTGTTTGCTTAAAGGAATTTCTGTAAGAAATATTCTAAATATAGAAATACATATACTAGACATCCTTAATTTTGGAAATAAATTGATCCAATTTAGAAGGATGGGCGAGTCCAATAGGCATAAATTGGTTAAACAAAGAAATTAATGACTATAACTATATGCGAACAGTGATTATTACTATGTGGGTTGTTTCAGGAAAATTACTTAAAGTCAAACTCAACGTTTATTTTAGTGTACACTCATGATACTTAAAATTAACCTTACATTAAAATAGTTAAGTGACGAAAATACAACTTAATTTAAAAAATAATATTATACTTTAAAATATATTGCTGTACAGTATTCGTTAGGACTTATGCCAAAACATACTAGTAATCCGTTTAATTGTACATTTGAAAAAGCCATGTGTTTATGTGTATGTTATGGAACCGTTCACATCAACGGATCTTGCATTTCATGTGTGCATTATTTGTAACAGTCACCAACAGGGCCAACCACCTCTATGCTTTCATTTGATGATATGGAGAGGTTTCAACAACCTTTCAAAGAAGCAATTACAAATGTATGTCTATGCAATCACAACAAAACATGCATTTAAGAGGTCATGTCAATATATAATATTAGTAATTTTTTAAGTGTAAAATAAAAGTAACCTTTTTCTTAAATTGCAAAGGGTCCTCTGAAATTCAGTGATTACAGCAGGACTTTCCTAGATAGAAGACGTCAAAGTGAGTGCACCACTACAGAAAAAACTCGAAACTTCTAACCAAGTCGTTGTGTACAAGGCAGGGGAAAGCTCCTGTAATTGCTAAACAACGGTATGTTTGTTTGTTTCTTTAATTCGCGACTGAACTATTTTAAGTGACAATTCTATCTCATTTAAATGCTGTAACATACCAGTGGTTAATGGTGTGTTCAGCGTAGAGATAGTACTTTGTCACTTGGCAGCAGCTCACTCGGTAAGACAGACGCACCTGGTTTTTGCCTGACACTCGACTATAGCTTCTGAATCCGTTACATTGACCAAACCACACCCTGGGAACCGCTTCTGCTTGCGGGCGAAACGAAGTGAGGCTTCTACCACCAGCAGTAAGGTAATTAGAGGACACAGGCGCCACAAAGATTGTTTCAATCCTTTTGAAATGAAATGATGAGGACACAATAACAGTTTACCAAGTCGGATAAGCGGTAACCGCAATAACAACGACGGCCAACTCCACTGCCAAAATATAATGTGGATGTGACAAGTAAGCTACTAGAGCTAACCCATTAATCAATTTTGCGACTTTGGGACATTATGAATAGTCGATGTCAGGTGGCTAGGCTTCATAAGAACTTCTGGCGCCGCAATGGTTGAAGTCGAGCATCAACAAGGCGAACACAAACACGTTAGCATTGATCATGACATAGTGTACCACCATAACACTGAAGTTAAAGAACAAGCGCATCAGAAATAACCCTCACATTATAATTGACTTGGAAAAGTCTCGGCAAGCCTCGCCGTGTTAACCTTTTTTCAACTCGTCGTGTAAATTCAAGTAAACAATGACACTTATACATTATCCTCTATTTTGTTCACCATAGAGTGTGTTCTCATATATTGCCCGTTCTGAAACGTACTATCTGGCTCCGCTTAACAACAGTTCAACGGAATACTTATCGGTTGAGTCAATGCAAAAGATCTAGTTTTCTGCTGAACAAGTTTATCTTGAAATTTGAATTGTTTCAGTTTAAAAATTTCTAAGCACATCTGATGATTTAAGAATATGCACTTCCATGATTACACCGTTCTTGCGATTTGCTTTCAATGTGCGTGTGAGATCAGGAATAAAGTTATATGCATGTAGATTTAAATTTAAACGTTCCTATTTAAGTAAACTTTGCTTACAAGATAACTTGTTAAAATCGTTTTGCATAAAACACCACCGGTAACAAAAAAATAAATTTTATAAGCAATTTATTTATAAGCGGTTATTGATTTGTTTCTGTAGGTTTTCAATTTTAATTAACGAGTGATCAGACATAAAAATGTTTTCAGGAATAGGGCGACTTTGTATTTTAATGACAACAGGTGTATAAATAGATGATATGTGTTTGCCTTTGGGTCAATACCGTTACTTATTTTTTCTGAGTGTATACATTTACAATATTCTCAGCATTATTCCGCAGGCAAACACATCTTCATTATATTAACCGTTTTTAAATATTATTTTCATATTAGTTAATATTATGACGTTTTATACCCTAACTATTGTCTAATCATGCGAAGTAATTTCTCTAGAAATCAACATTCAAGCGCCATATTGCATTCCAATAAATGCGTCGTGGATTTTCAACGTACTTGGATGGGGCTGCAACTGGCCCCGAAATGACTATGGCTGTAAATGACAAGCAAACACAATACATATAGTAACCTTAACAGTGTGGTATAGGCTTAGGCAACGTTTTTTACAACAGAAAAAAACGCACGGTCACAAAAGTGACATAATTGACACAATTGACTCTCAGATATTATTGATATATTCAAATATGCTCCTTAAAATGTAAAATTTTCAAAAATGGAACAGGAACAGTGTTTTGAACAGGATAACTGATAGGCATTAATTGTTTTATTCTCGCTTAATTCCGAAATGGCAACGTAGCTGAATTTGATAGGTGGCCTATAGCGTTTTGTCCGTACTCGAAAAAGAACAAATTCAAATTGAAAATACCCTTGATGTCAAAATAACAAAGCGTGTGTGGCATGATGACTACCAACAATTCCAGTACTTGATCGGGCTTGATCAGTACCCTCGAAACATTGTCTATTAGTCACATTTGTTGTTTATTTAAGACGTTTATATTTACCTTAAGATCACAGGAAAACGAACAAAACTAAATGTATTCCTGCACTTTAAAACTATCATATATACCGTTAACGTTCAAATCAAATGCACAAACATTCCCTGACAGAAAAAAAAATGTGTGAATTAGAAGCCATGGGTATCGAATGCCATTTGAACATTAGAGTTGCAATAAGAAAGTCAAAACACCCGTTTTCAAACCAATATGTTGGTGCATCCATTAATTTATTTTTGTTACCTCCGACTAAGTAGTATCTCGGGCAATCTTCTATCTTGGTTAAAAAAATTACCTACATGAGAGGAGCCAGTGTGTTGCAAACTCCGGCTGCCAATCTGACCCATTACCAATAATTGCTAGTGTTCCTCAAGGGTCTATCTAAAGGCCCCTTCTTTTTCGTATAAACATAAAACACATTATACGAGATTTTCACTGTCCAGTCCGCCTGTTTGAAGATGATACCGCGCTATATATAATCGTCGACAACCCGGTTGATGCGGATAATCATCTTTACTCTGATCTTGCGAAAATCTATTCCTGGGCTGTTAAGAGGTTGGTTACCTTTAATCCTTCCAAAATCGAATCATTAGTAATATCGAGAAAAATCAACCGCTCAATACATTCGCCTCTTTTTCTTAACGACTGAAAAAGCACTGAGGTTTCGTCTCAAACACATTCTTATTCATGCTCCTGGCGTGACCATATTGAATCTGTCAAGAAGGAAGCATGGCAGAGAATCAATCTTATGCGAACGTTTAAGTTTACGCTCGAAAGAGAGTCCCTTCTATCGATAAACACAACATTTATTAGACCCATTCTTGAACACGCTGATGAAGTCT
Organism: Dreissena rostriformis; assembly: GCA_007657795.1. NCBI lineage: Eukaryota > Metazoa > Mollusca > Bivalvia > Myida > Dreissenidae > Dreissena > Dreissena rostriformis. The sequence goes on along the minus strand of VMBQ01018513.1, from coordinate 45,522 downwards.
GGGATAATATTACTAAACAAGATGAAATAGAACTTGAAAAGATTCAACTGGACGAAGCAGCAAGGATAATAAGCGGGGGAACACGTTTAGCATCATTGCATAATCTATATAATGAAACGGCTCTCGAACAATTAAAAATAGGTAAACAAAACATAAACTTACCCATTTCTATAAAATATATAATTCAATATCACCCCATACTTATGTACACTGGTCCCCTCATGTTGGGTGAATGATTGGCTTATCCACTTCGCAATTCTATCAATGTTTGCAGTTTTCAATGTAAATCACAACTTTTATCACGATCCTTTCTACCATCAGATATAAACTTATGGAACAATCAATCGGAGTCTGTAAGAACAGCTCCTTCTCTCTCAGCTTTCAGAGCAAATCCAAACAAAGATAAGAACATAATTCCCCGGCATAACTACGATGGAGAGCGGAAGTCTAATGTTCTACATGCGGGATTACGAATGCATTGTAGCAGCTTTAATGTACATTTTTATCACATGCCATGCCCTGTTTCCCATGTAATATAACCATTACATATATTTTTATATTACACATGTGTTATATACTTTTTAAGCGTATTCATTGGCTTAGTTTTCGTTTATTGACCAATCGCATTTTGTTATTTTTCTGAAATGACGTTGCAACGTCAAATGACGTCACGAAATGTAAACAACATTCGGGATTTATCATTATGTTTGCGTCAATATTTATTTAATTTTGTCATTTAAAAGCATGTGATAAAAAAGATCTGACACTCGTTGTCATATCATACCATATTTTGTTAAACTCGTCCAGGAAATTTGTTAGTAAGCTCGCAAAAGGCTCGCTTACTAACAACATTCCTGAACTCGTTTAATAAAATATGGTATGATATGATAACTCATGCCAGATCCTATATGTACGCAAAACACATTGTACAAAGTCCATATTGTCAATGAGGTGAGATTGAAGATACATACAATTTTTTCTTCAATTGCCCCATTTATACTTTGAAAATAGTTATCATTTTTGATAATCTGTCCAATTTCCAACCTTTACTTTGAAAATACTTCTTTTCGGTGTTAAAGACGGATCATAGGAAGTAAATTCTCAATATTCAAACATGTTCAGTCTTTCATCCGAGATAGTCATAGATTCTTACCCTACTCTATCTCAAGAAACAAATCATATTCTGCCAACGATGCCCCGTCTCGCAACTGCTTCTTTTCTTACCGCAATTCTGTTATTCTGAAACTCTACTTTTTCACCTCTTTCCCTTTGCTTCTAAACTTATTAGCTTTTTTTGCTATCTACATTACTTAGTTATACTATTTGTATTAAAACGTATATTATTATCCATTTATAACGTATTCAAATACCTATCACTGTACTTTATTGTTCGTAATTTTGTCATTTCTATAAATTGTTGTTACACGTTTGGTTCTTTACACCATAACAGCAGCGATACTTACTGACAGAAGTGATGTATAGCATAAGCCTCGAGTTTTTTTCTCAATTCCGTCAAATTATATTCTACAGCCTTTATGTTAAGCAGTACTGCAATTTCTACTTGCCTAGTAAATTGTTCGAAAATAGTATGTATTCTTGTATTGTATTTCTTATAATGTACTTTTGACTAACTTAATAAATAGTGTTTAAACCAATTACAATTACTGCATTGGACCCGGAGATGATGATCTTACGTAATACCCTGCTTGCTTAGCTTACTAACGCAATAGTATATGTGGAATGGAATAAAGGAACTGCTGTCAGACGAGCAGGCATGATTCAGAGCTGGCTAACAAGAACATCTTTGCTCGACCGTCAAAAAATCTGAGTGTACGTGTGCGTAATTATTTACAGTTTTCAATCCCAAATTATTAATGCACATGTTCTTTTGTAGAACCAGTGTTAAGCTTAATCATTCTTACGTTTTATCTTCCATTCTTGTGTTTATTATTGTAAAAGAAACACAATGTCGACTCCCAAAAAATATCCTACATTTTCGATTTTTTTCGATAAGTTACCAAGCAAAAGAGGCTCCCATGTAAGGTTCACATCCGGTTATTGTCTTGATTACCTTCACGTTGGTAAACAAAAAAGCGAAAGTTTACCTTTATTTAATATTATATGTTCATTTCCATTTGTTATTTTACATTAACAAAATGCATTGTTTTACGCAAAATGTATTATATTCACATGTTCTCTTCGTTTATTAACGGTATACTGTGACATCTTTTGACGTTGTGTATCGATAATCTTTTTCTGTAGGTGTTTTACAATTAAAAGTTAGTAACATCAAAGTATAAATTTGTGTCTTTAACTTTTAAAAAGCAGGAAGTAAGACACACAAACCTTCGTGAAACCACTAATTGTTGTCAATAATTGTTCCTTGTCCTCCTGCATTTCAAGGAAGTTAACGTTTTGTGAGATAAACCGAGAAGGTTTAAGGGGTATTGATAGTAAAATTTCAATGATTGAGTAAACTTTACCTGTTCTCATCGGCATCATCAAGATATGGCAAATTGAACAATAGTTTTGGTATTTGCGACCGCAAGATATAAATTGGCTGACCGATTAATTTATTTGCACGAAACAGTCGTACATACATATAAGAAATAAAGAACCCTGAAATGCAGCTCAAAGTTAGTACGCACAACACAATTATCGCACAGGTACAATGCAATTAATATTAATTGCATCCCTTTATATTGGTAACTAGTTTAATGGCAATGTCGTGCACAAGCAAGAAGTCAATGTAGTTTAGTATAAACGCATATATTCCTTTGAAATTGGTTTGTAACGTGTACGAAGATAAATTGAAATCAAATAAATAAGTTTGATCCTATTTCTTTAATTCTATGCCTTTTTGTGACTACTTTGTAACTTCTCTCCGTCGCAGAGAGCGGAATAAATAAATAAAAACATTTAAAAAATAGTTAAGCATAAAGTAACAATCAAACACAGTTCGTATTGAAACGTGTAAAATTACATCATACAATGTACATTTTGTCATATGTAATAGTGGTATTATCAATCATTTGTTATATTTAAGATTGTATGTTTCGTGATACACATGCAATCTTCACAGAAAAATAATATATTTCAAACGTTTTATAATTACGCATACACTAGAGATAATGTTTCTACAAACAAAATCAAATACCTTAAGTGTGACTATTTCAACTGACTTAAAGAAGAGGTTAATTGCACCTTAACCAACACCTGTTCAATTTAATCACTTTAAACGTATTTTTTATCTCCATTTAAGTAGTTTATAACGTAGGGTAGATTGTTTTATGATGAAGATTCTCACAAATTTCAGCATTCTTGAGTGATTAATGTTACTTATGGAATGCCCAGATTTTTCAAAAATAAATCCGATCCATTGACCTTGTTTTTACACGTTTTGACATAGCTTCATTATTATCCTTACTATTTTCAAAAAAAAGCATTATGACAAGGCCAAAAATGTGTCTTCTAGAGTGATTACGAGGTTGTTATGACATTAACAAGGTTTTCCAAATATTTTGTCTGCTGACCTAGTTTTTTAAAACCCTTGCCAAACCTGACCCGAATTTGAACAAAGATATGCTTGAAAACCAGTCAAAATTCTCCGCGCAGTGTGATAGAAAAGCCTCTCCAAGTCATTGTGTATGAGAAATCGATGCCAGAATGACATTACAGCTCATGTATTGTTGACTGTGTCCATTTTGAAACTTCTGAATTTAAGTTTAAGTCGAAAAAGCGACACAATTTAAGCGACGGAGTATATTTAAATATCAAAATTATCTCAAACAACTGCTGGTTAATTTTGCTTCAATACATAAGCAGTGTGAGTTGCTTTGATTATGCTTTTATTCATTTTATTTTTCACTCTATGTATTGTCCGATGAGAGTAGTTATTCAGCACATGCATTGATTGTTTACTTGAAGTGGCGTTTGACGCTGAATTTCCGTTCGCATTTTGACCCATGTTTAGAAAATATAATGCTAAATCAAAATGAGCATTCGGTTCGGCTTATAAGATATATTGGGTGGTATTGTACATATGAAGATACACTTAAACTCACAACTGCCACTGTGTGTTATGACTGGGTTATATCTTATTGAGTAACATACTTAAAAGCCACTGTCTATAAAATGTTATACATTATTAATCGACATTTGTTCAAATGAACGTAAATAACATTACAATAGTTTCGTTAAAAACTAGACTAGCACTAATTATTTTTTATGTATTCTAAATATATGCGTCTAAGGCATACGACGAATAGAACATAACAAGGTAGTGATTGTTATTCCTTTGTTTTTGGTTTATTAATACATTTAGATAAATTGTAATAGTGCTTGAAACTCGGTTTTTCTTTTGCGTATGATATTTCAAATCATCAATTTTACCCGCATCCCGAAATGTGACTTCGTAGCTATTACTTTGATATTGCTGTCAGAATGTATTGTTTGTGTTTCTCGTTTTCAGCGGAATGTACCCGAATATCAAGTACTAAGTAACGCAACTTATAATAATAATAGCACATTATCGAAGTGTTGGACAGTTTTAAGTTGTATTCTGCACTTATTAGCTTATAGCTAATAACGCAAAAGGTATTCACTATTATATGTCATTTGATGGTGACAATGACACTATTATGGTACATGTATGTTTGACTACATATGCAATTCTTTAACTTCCTTTCAATCATAATATATCAACACGTTTAGTCTTGTTTTTGACATAGAAATGAACTTCTCGTATCCCTTAATACATTTAAATGCGAAATAAAATTATATAATTAAACGCATATACTTTAAACAATGATATCCGTGTTTGTATTCAATTAATGACACGCGCACTTATCACGATCTTTATTGAGTAAATTGTTGAAATCTATAACAATACTTAGGGGCTAAATGTAAGTACTTCAAAAACTTCAATTATGGTTTTTTCGCAAAGGGGTAAAATTCGAGAAGATAAAAAATGGACTTATAATGAACATAATTTAGAAATCGTCGATAATTTCAATTATCTCGGCATTGTTATTAAATACACTTATAGTTTCACTTTAAATAATTAGGTTGGAAAAGCCCTTACGGCTATGAATATTGTACTTTATAAATGTAAGCAGTATGATCTTTAGCCAAAATTATTTTGTCAGATGTTTGATTCTTTTGTTGTGTCTATTTGTTGCTATGCCTGTGAAATATGGGGTTTTAATAAATCAAAAGAGATCGAACGTATTCATTTACAATTTTGCAAACGATTGTTGAATTTAAATATAAACACATGTAATGCTAAAGTTTACGGTGAGTTTGGCATATGTCCGTCATATGTAAATAGATATGTAGAAATTATTAAATATTGTTTAAACATTGTTAACAGTGCAACTATTATTATACAAACTGTGTATTTCCAAGCACTGAATAATTGTATTAAAGGATGCACACATTGGGTTGCAAATGTTAAACAATTGTTAAACGAATACGGGTTTTCCCATGTTTTTAAAACCGCAAATATAAATCAAAGTTATTCTTTTGTATGTAACTTTAAATGCAGACGTATTGACACCTTTAAGCAGGAATGGTATGGTAACATGAGTAGAGTTCTAGTCTAGATATGTACATAATTTTTAAAACTACAGTTGAATATGAATACTACTTCGATTTATTGCCAAAAAGTCTTCGTTTATAGGTTACACTACACTAAATCATTTTGTATCCCTCCGTGGTCCATTCGAAAGTAGTGCCTATTTCTAAAGAGTTCCTTTTTTCTTCGGGTTTAAAAGCAATTTAGCGATCGCATCCATGCCTTTTGCAATTATTTCCTGCATCCTACGTGTGTCCGCAACATTTTGGTGCATTTCATTGGGGATTACGTTGAAAGATGAACGTTTGAGGTGCTTTTATTGAAGTACGGGGCTTTTGTCGAAATTTCAATTCTGAAACTCTGTTTTCCAAGGGTGCTTGCCTTTGAGCGAACTTTACTTTCTTAGAAGTTGCGAGACCATATATTTTTGAGTGCATTATTTGAAAGAGGACAGATTGATCTTTAAAATGATACCGGTCTTGCAAAATTTGATATATAGGAAATATAAGAAAAATGCTTTGTAAGTTGGCGGTTTTATGATGGGACCCTATGGGAAATGGAATTAGTGTATTATAACCTATACTTTGTTAAATTAAGGGCTTCTGCCCACCCGTTGATAATAAAGACCGGATGATACTCACGCAACAATATCCCCCGTGGAGAACGTTATTGTCTTTGTTGAAATCAACGAGACATAGAGGACGAATTCCATTTCATTTGTGTTTGTGCATGCTTTCGTTTGCTACGTCAAAAATACATTAAACGTGTTTGTTATATGAATCCATCTGTTGTAAAGTTCCATAGTTGATTGACATCAACATGTAAATTGGAAATTATTATTTATGTAAATATGTTAAAGAAGCCATAGTTTTACGAAATTCTATTATAAATACCACTTATTGACTTAATAGTTTTCTTTACATCCCCATGAAATAAGTCTATGTATCTTAGTCATTGATATTATGTGAATTTATTGATTTTCTGTGTTTGATAGTCAATTTAACGTAATAGTTTATCCTTACTGCCTTGATAATAAGTATGTTTCTGCTTTCCAAATTTTTTTTTTCTTNATATATATGTTCTGTTCTTAAATAAGAATATTAAGTATAATTTGTTTATTTGGCTCGTTTGTGTATACATCTTCATGGTATTTCCATACAATTGTAAAGAAAGCTTTTTATAACGATAATGCAAACATTTACGTATATAACATATTAAATAAACTTCCTATTTGCATTTAGATTAAACAGTAAATGGAATAGATAAATGTTCTCCACAGTTGTTGTACGGACAGGAAAATTATTCATTTATAGCTCATTATTCTCAACACTATTTTATATGAAAAAAATGTTTAAAATAAAAAGTGTGCGTTTGGGTGTATCGTGTGCATTTGTCTCATCTCTAATGTGTTAAACAATATACTACTGTCCATACATAAAGGAATTTTAGGTTATGAAGCTATTTATAGTTAAGGGTTTCGTAACATTGTATTAAGTATCATATATGTTGCATAGTTGTTGTAGTAGACAGATTGTTTTAGACCACTTAATAAAATTAACCTTTACTTTTCTAAAATTTGAGTACGACAAAATATTCATTTCGGATAAAATCGACAATACTACGATAACTTTAAATGAGTTAATACATCTGATAATTAAATCTACTTACGTAATCAGATACATGTACCTGAAGTTATAGTATGAATACAAAGTTATATATATTTACCCTTCACTCTTCCCGTAGCCAGAATAAAAACACACACACAAGTTCGTAAAGCGCCATCATTGCTCGTTCTTAACGACCATAAAGATTCGAATTGACTGAATAAGGAAGTAAACTCAGCCCATATCGCGCAGTATCGTTATCATTAAAACGTACTGCCTAGGTGTATTGATTTACATGTTGCTTAAGTGTTCACATGGCGTTTTAAAATGTGTTAATAGTTTAAACGCGGTTACCTTATGTTTGCGATTGTCCGATACAATTTTTGTCATTTATGTTGCGGCCATATAAATGTCATCTAACCGTAAATCGTTATATACACATAGTGTTTATACAAGCGAAATAAAAATACTGACTGACCCAAATCTTCACAATATGTGTTCATTAACGGAAAATAATCATTTAAAAATCGGTAAAAAAATAAATAAAGGGTTTGTAACGTTTGTCCTCGAAAATTTGGAAAATACATCGAGTACTAATATAGCGATTATCTTTTATTCTCAAATTGGAATGGTTACGTGGCGCAGTGGTAGCGCATCAGCTTTTTCTTCTAGAGATCCCGAGATTCGAATCCCGGGAATGGTTACATAGTGTATTTAACTGTTTTCTCGCTCATATAATTGGCTAAGACTATTCAAACATTAAAGATTTGTTAGTAAATACATTTTATGAATTAAACAAAAATACAAAAGTTGTGAACAAGTCCCTTTGATATAATGTAAAAACAATCAGATCAAATGGAATAATCATGCAAGTTGAATGTTGGAGTGTATGAGCCGAACATTATTATGCACACAAATCCACAAGCACAGTTTTAACAGTATATACCCTTGCGCCATTATCACCGGTGAGGCATACAATTATTTACATAACCGCCATGTGTAATAAAGTTTTTTTTCATAATACAAATTTCCTGAGTTTTACATAAATTCAATGCGTTTGACAAACATTGACAGAACCCAAAAGTACTACACAATGTTTGTTTCGAAACCCTGTATATGGCTATCAACAGTAAATTACATTTCAATATTTGGGGAATTAACAAAAAGATTGATGTTTACTTTGTTGCATTCGGAATTGATAAATATTAAATACTGTTTGTTATATATGATAGAGTATTTTGCAGATTAAAAGGAATAATAATTATAAATTATATTCAACCATGACTTTAATTTTTTCTATGACCTTTTCGACGAAGCGCGAGTATATTACTTTACAACTGTCCTTCGGTCGTTTGGTCCATCAACCATAAATATCCGCATGGCATCTAGAAAAGCCTTTAACCTATAACCATGCAAATTGTAAGGGACAAGGTCAAAGGTCAGAATTAAATATTTACAATAGTGATTTTCGAATGATGTAGTTCAAATCACAATTCATGTTAGTGTCCTCAGCTTAGATTGTTCGGAAACAGTGCAGTTCTGATAATTCCAAAATATGGATGGTACAACTCTGAATTGCCTTCATGATGCTAATGTTAATGTAACACATTTATTTTATTTCTTATTTGTATTAACAATAGAAGGATGGCTATGTTTAAAACGTGTAACACCTTATTCTTTTTAATCACAAGATCAAAATTCAAGGTCACACTTTGATTTAATTTGTGTGGCATACATGTTTTACAAACAACTCTTGTTTCCAATTAAGGCATACGCCATAATTAAAAAACTCATGTAACTTATGAAATATTTTACTTAGTACAAACCTATTTGCTATTTGTGTAAATGTATTTATCAACAACTGTGTATCTGTGTATAAATGACATAACATGTTAGTCCTAAGACGCCGCGTGTATCACGAAGACATTGTATTGTTTGTGGTTTAAAAGATCAATTTAGGCAAGTCATTGTCGGATTAGAAAAAAGCAAATTCAATTAAATATTGGTCTTTTAAATTTAACATTCACATCACCTTTGCATAAAAGCGACACAAGTATGACTTTGGTTTAAAGGTGTTACTGAGACCTTATCCTTAAGATTAAATTTTTAGGATTTACCTTACATAATATTTTACTGAGTTTCTGTGTTACTTATATTAGATTGTGTGCATTATGTGTAGGGTTTTAATACTCAATTTGTGTGTATTTAATAGTAAATATGAATATGCCTTTTATAATAATGTAAATGGACATATCTATTGCACACATTTAACGTACGTATACGAATTGAACTTTCGAACGGTATATCATTTTCTGATCGTCCTATCTGCAAATTATCCACCACCACAAACTGAATGCCAGTAACTGATACACGTTACAGAAAACTTGTGTCCAATGTTAATATCAGCAAATCCTGGAAACATTTGTAGTTAATTAAATCAAGTACACACATGTATTACATAATTTGTATCGTAATAACGACCGTTTACATACACATGCAAGGATAAAAGCAATGCATGTGTACGCAATAGTGTCAAATGCATGGGCATTTGAAACTAAATTAATTATGTCTTCCTATATACGGTCGTAATGTATTTCATATGATTTATATCATTGCCATTCTAAGCCTAATTTGTATCTGACACTCAATGATCATTACCTACATTTCAGAAGCTTTGCAGTAGTTTTTGTATTTCAATATGTTGTTCTATTCGGTGACAAAAACTCAATGAATATTGAACTCATGCGCATGACGTATGTGAAAGGTTTCATTTACACTTTAGAAAATCAATTAACATATTCATCAATAAACATAAATAGATTTTAGCCAGAGCATTACCGACCCAGACTTTAATCTTTACGTCTAGTTAATCAAAGCAAGCTTTAATAACAATAAAAGGCGCCGTTTTGTTACGTGAATACTGGCTAAGCTCAATAACTGAATGCCATTTGGTTGAGTCAACACACATGATGCAGGTTTCAGCTGTAAAAGGTTTATCTTTTAATTAGATTTGTTCCAGTTTAAAGGTTTCAATAACTCGTCGCTAACTAGACATACTGTTATTTTTTTATTTCATACTTTTTTCTTAAAGAAAACGAAGAAATTTGGCTAGCAAAATTTGCAAACGATTGATAGATGTTAACACGGTATTAACATAAGTACCAGTTGCTGTAACGAATTCAACAAGGAAGTTTTTATGAAATAACGTAAATACTTGAGGAAATGATAAAGAAACTTGAAAACATGATTCAAACATTTAAGTGTTCCTAATGTTTGGATGTATGCTATTTTACGCACGGAACAGTGAAGCATATTTTAAACACATTTTTTAAACGGATTTGTTTTTTAATTATTTACAATATTGTCGAGGTATTAAGACATCATTAACATTTCTTTTTTAAAAAGTATGTTTTTATACATATATAAGCTTATGAACAGTTCGTTTTGCCGAATTGATATAAGAATATAAATACTATACAAATTGACTTGTTTGTCAATTAATTGACGTTAAAATATAAAACACACAGGATAGACACACAGTGTTGGTAGGTACCTTATAATCAAAGAGATAGTATAATTGATCNTATATCGATCTTAGAAGTGTACAACGTGCACATAATTGTTAATTAAAAGCGCTTCAGATATAGGGTGGCGCTGTGTTCGTATCTGTTAATGGGTAGGAAATAAACTTTAATATTTTTTTAATGTTAGATTGTTTCAAAAGTGTGGTGATTGTCAATGCATATTTAGGGCGTTTACACTGTTCAAAATATCAGAAATAATATATATAATTTTGACACAGAGTCTTCTGATACCGATGAAACTGATGTTGTCAATTGTGTAAAGTCTGATTGTAAGTCTACGTAATTATTAACAGAAGAACCATTTATGAGTTTTATTATTTCTATTCACACGATCGACGTGAAAAAAAAAAGTTGAATTATATCTTCCTTTAATCTTTAAGGTTATATGTGTATTTCCATTTAATACATTTGACACTTTTATTAAAATGTAATGCCATGTTATACATTTGTAAGCGGAAATACAGAGGTATAAAAAATTACTATATTATTTATGCATACGTCATATATGTTATTTACATGTTCTTAGTTCTAGTTGTTAACGGTATAATTGCACATCTGTTGACGTTGTTTATTGATATTTATTGCTTTGCCCTTGGTTACAAATTAACAGTTATTAACATCAAAAAAAGTATACATATGTATCTTTAACTTTAAGAAAAGCCAGTAATAAGACACACAAACCATCGTGCAACCTCATAGTTATTGTCAATAGTTGTTCTTTGTCCTCATGAATTTCAATGAAGTTAACGCTTTGTGAGATAAAATAGTTGAAGGTGTATTGATCGCCAATGTGTTATCATTGAGTAAACTTTACATGCTCTCATATGTATCATCATGGTATGGCAATTTGAACAATAGTTGTGATATTCGCGACATAGAGAACAAAATATGCAAAGTATCTGACCATTTAATTAAATTGTATGAACAAGTCGTTAACAGAGATAAGAAAGTAGGTCCCGCAAAATGCAGTTAATAATGATACGAAATTAGGTACCACAAAACGAAGTTAATCATTCAAAATGAGTATAAAAAATAAATTAATTCACATCTGCAATAAACATGAATATTATGGGGACAGATTTTGCAATTTTTGAAGTTCGACAGTAAATGCTTAAAATTGATAAACTTTAACAACAGTAAAGAGTTGCAGTATAATGCAAGAATAGAACTAACAAAGACTAAAAATGACACACCAATTGAAACGCCTGGGCTCCAATCACTAACCTTTACATTAAAAAACTAACACCATAAACACTTCGGATTACCAATCTACGCATAGTAAGACAATTGAACGACAACAACAGAAGCAGTCCAAATTATTCAGTCGTTCTTGTTTGTAACGCTTGACAATTTTATTAATTTTTAAATAAGGATTGATCTTTTATAAACATGTATGGAAAGTATGACTCCGCGTCACAAGTGTAATATAGCTCCTTGATTTACTATGTTTTTTTTTTGTTATTCAATCTCTGACAAAATTTTGGAAAATCGTCATTTCGAAAATCATTGGATTACGTCACTTTAATAACATCTCTTTATATTGGGATGTCGTGCACAAGGAAGAAGTTATTGGCAATTTGTTTAAGTATAAACGCATATGTTAAATTGAACTTCATTTGTTAAGTGTATTTATATAAATTGCATACAGTTTCTTGTACCCACAGCATACATGTGTCGTTCACATAAGTTTTATTCTTTTTCATTTGTTTGCCCCTTTGTGACTACTTTCTAACCTCTCTCCGTCATAGATGTCAGACGAAATAGTTAACCATGTTTTAATAGTTAAGCATAAAGTAAACCATCAAACACATTTCGTGTAAAAACGTGTAAAATTAAAAAATGCAAAATGCATTTTTATCATATGTAATGAAATATGTGTTTCTTTGTGTCCATCGTGGCGTTTTTATTTTAGACAAATACAAATAGGTGTGGAATTTGTATTTTTTACGAATGATTTTTGATAAATATAATTTGCATGTAGATTAACATCGGTTTTATCAATCACGTATTATTAGTAAGACTTTATGCAAATGTTTCAACTGTTTAATAATAACGCATACACTAGAGATGTCGTGTCTACAAAGTCAAATACCTCAATTGTGACTTTTTCCGCTGACAAAAGTTCCCTAAAAAGTTAATACCGTAATGGATGTCAAACTGTAAGTCCAGTTTTATTGTCGCTAAACGATACAATCAACAACTGTTCAATTAAGTCACTTCAAACATTTGTTTATCAAAACTGAATTGATGAAATTACATGATAGTTTTGCCATATATATTGGTCGAATCCTGCTATCGATTCGTGTAAATTTGCATCATTATAACAAGATTTACCAGGATCAGTTATCCGAAGCGTTTGATTTTAAATTGCAGCTTTGAGCTTGATTATGGAACATCCGTTCTTCACAAAGCAAGTTCAATATTTGATTTAGATACCCAGCAGAGCGTTAATTGAAGTATTTCTATGGTGTTGTTTTTCTAGGATTTAACATGTCATCATAGTGTGTTACCTCAATTGATCCACAGTTGAATTCGGTCTAGATATCGTCAAACTAAACATTCCGACAACGTTTCATCAATATTAAGTCATATATGTGGATTGTAGAGTGGTAAAATTGTAACTGAGTTGTTAATCTCACTTTAAGTAAATTAAAACGTAGGGTAGATATTATTGTGATTAAGATTCGCATAATGTTTCAGCATTATAGAGTCATTTATTTTGCTGATGGATTTGCCAGATTTTTAAAAATAGAATGCGATCAAGTGACATTGTTTTTAAACACCACTTAACCTTCATTCATTATTTAACCTAATATTATCAATATAAACATCATGACAAGGTCTCAAGAGGGAAGACTACCAAACGCGTGTCCTATAGAATGATAACGAAGTAAAAATGACAATAACAAAGTTTCCCAAATATTGTGTCTTCCGGTCTAGATTCTGCGCGCAGTGTGATAGAAAAACATTCCCAAGTCGTTGTACATGAGAAATCGATGTCAAAATATAAGTGAAGCTCATGTATCGCTGCCTTTATCCCTTTTGAAACTCTTTCATTCAAGTTGAAGTCAAAAGAAAGCGACATAATTTGCTGTTGGATTATGTTCACTTATCAAGATTACCTCAAACAATTGCTGGTTAATTTTGCTTCTATAAACATGCATTGTTTGTTTCTTTGGTTATGCATGCATGCCTTTTATTTTTCACTCTATCTATTGACCGATAATATCATTTGTTCAGTGTAGTATATGATTGTTTAATTGCAGTGGCGTGTGTCGCTGCATTTCCGTTTCCATATCGACCCATGTTGAGAAAAAAATGCTATATCAGAGTGAGCATTTGGTTCATGATATACATTGGATGGTAGTGTACATGTGTAGACAACCCTCACACCAAAACTACCACTGCGTGTTATGACTGCTATGTCTTATTGAATACCATACTTTAAAGGCACTGTTGAATCTTATACATTCTAAATAAACATTTTTTCCAATGAATGTTTATAGCATTACAAGATCTTCGCTCAAGACTAAACTAACACTAATTATTGTTATGTACTCTAGATACATGCATCTTTAGGCATACGACGAATTTAACATAACAAACTACCAAAAGGTTTTCTTTACTGATTGATATTTCTTTTCCAGTTTTTGTTAGTTTACAAATATATTTAAATAAATTGTAATAGTGCTTGAAACTCAGTTTTTCTGTTGTGTACTAGATTCAATATCATCAACTATACCCGCATCCCGATACCTATACTATTACTTTCATACTGCTGTCAGAATCTATTATGTGTGTTTTTCTTCTTGAGTGGAATGTACCCGAATGTAAAATACTAGGCAAGTAACTTGCAATAATAATAACGCACCATCTTAGTCTTATAAGTTTAATGTTGTTTTCTGCACTTCATAGCTAAACGTATATACTAGTATATGCCATTTGTCGATGACACGCGTAACATGATGTCACAAGTATGTTTGACTACATTTACCATTCATTAACTTCCTGTTTTATCATACACATGTACTATATCATCCCTTTTAGTGTGGCTTGTTGACATGAACATGAACTTTGCATATGTCTAAATACATTTAAGTGAACAACAATCAGATAATTAAACGACGATAACTTTAACAATGAAATCCGTGTTTGAATTCGATTAATGTAACATGCACTTATCACGAGATCTTTATCGATTAACTTGTTAAAGTTGATAGTAATTAGTTTGACCGTGGGTGTATAACACTTCATGTTAATTCCATACAAATTGTGAAGAAAGTTTTTTATAACGTTAATGCATACATTTACATTATTAAATATTGAATAAACTTCCTGTTTGAATTTAGATTAAAGAATAACTGAATAAGAATATGTTATGCAAAGGTGCTGTAGGGACAGTATACTTATTTATCGATATGTCATTATTCTCAACAATATTTCATTTACAAAATGTATTGTTTCAAAACAGTGTGTTTTTGTGCTTGTCGTGTGTCTTCTCTAATCTAAAATATGTTGAATAATTTATTACTTTTCATACATAGAGGACCTCGAATTGATGAAGCAATTAATAATGGAATTTTATCGTAAAAATTTGTATAGTATCAAATTTGTTTCATAGTTGTTCTAGTTGTTGTAGTAGACAGATTTTTTTAGCCCACTTAATAAACTTAACCTTTACATTTCTTAATTTGTAGTACGACATAATACATTTAATTCGGATAAAATCGACAATAATGCGATAACTTTAAATGAGTTAAGACATCTGATAATTATGTCTACTTACGTAATCCGATACATGTACCTGTTATACTAGTATGAATACACAGTTATATATATTTACCGTTCACTCTTCCCGTAGCCAGTATAAAAACACACACAAGAATGTGAAGCGCCATCATTGCTCGTTCTTTACGGCCAAAAAGATTCCAATTGACTGAATACGGAAGTTAACTCAGCCCATTTTGCGTATTATCGTTATAATTAAAGCGTACTTCCTAGTTGAATTGATTTACCTGTAGCTTAACTATTCACATGGTATTTTAACAATCTATTTTGACATGTGTGAATAGTTTAAACGTAGTGACGATCAACCAAATGTTTGCGGTTAATCGGTGAATATTGTGTATTCATTTATTATGCGGCCATAAAGATATCATTTAACCATAAATCGTAATATACACATAGCAGTGTTATTTTCCTCCAAACAAGTATATTAATCATATTGCAGACATTCTAAGATACAACAAAGACATTACAAGTTTAACTTAATGGAACTTGTTTACAGTTTGGAAAATTACGATTCTCAAAATTATTGTCACACATTCCAACCAGATTGTATACATTATGTTTAAACAAGCGAAATAACACTCCTGACTAAGTAAAATCTTCAAAACATTTATCATTAACGGAAAATCATCCTTCGAAATCGGTAAAGAAAAAAAGAGTTTGTAACGCTTTTCCTCAATAATTTGGAGCATACGTCGAGTTCTAATATAGCGATTATCTTTTATCATCAAAGGGTTTTGCTTTCAGTCTCGGTTTCGAATCCCGGGAATGGTTATATATTGTATTAAACTTTTTTTCTCGCTAATATAATTGGTTAAGACTATTCAAAACATAACAGTAATCTAATTATTTAAAAAACAAAAGCTGTGAACAAGTCCCTTCCAGATAATAAATATAAAATATAGAATAATTATGCAAGTTTGAATGTTGGAGTGTATGAGTCGAACAGGAATATGAACTCAAATCCACAAGCACAGTGTTAACTATATTGCCATTATCATCGGTTAGACATATACTTATTATACAGGAACGTTTATCAGGTTGTTTATCATGTTTCCAATGTCCTCCGTTTTACTAAAATTCAATTAATTTGACAAACAGTGACAAAATACTAAAATACTACGCAAATTTTGTTTCGAAACCATGTGTATGGTTATTAACAGTAAATTACATTAAAATATTTGTGGAATTGAAAATTAAATATTAATGATACTATGTTGCATCTGAATTTAATTGAAAAATGTTTGTAACAATTTAAATAATATTTAGCCGATTGTAAGTAATAACAAGAATCAATTATATACAACTATGATAATCTTTGTTCTATACACTTATCGACAAAGCGCGGGTATATTGCTGTGCACCTGTCCGTCGGTCGGTTGGTTCAGAAACCATTCATATCCGCCCGACTACTAGAAAAGCCTTTAACCTATTACCATGCAATTGGTACGATGGTTACTTGCAAAATAAGGAACAACCTTGTTTATTTTTAAAGTCGACAAATTAGTGTTCAAGGTAACAGGTCAAATTTAAATATTTACAATAGTCATTTTACAAACTGTAATTCTTATCATTATTAATGTAATTGACCTTGCTTAGATTGTTTGGAAACAGTGAGCATGGCATTGTCTGAGGCTTTAAAGAAAAAATTAGGCAAGTCGTTGTCTGACTTACTAACGAAAATACGATTTAATATTGGTCTCTTTATATTAAACATTCACAGCGCCTATGCATACACGCAATACAAGTATGAATTTGGTTTGAAAGTGTTATTGAGACCTTATCATTGATTTTTAAAAGTTACATTATATAAAAGGTTTCTTAGTTTCTGTGTAACTGATATAAGATTGTGAGCACTATTGTTTGTAAGACTTATATACTCAAAATGTGTAAATTAAATAGTAAATAGGATTATGTCTCTTATTATAATATAAATGGATATATTTATTGCACACAATGTAATAACATATAGGAATTGAATTGTCGAACGGTATGACATTTTCTTAACGTCCTAACTGCAAATTCTCCAAGAAATGCCAGCAACCGATACACGTTTCATCAAATGTGTGCCCAATTTTAATATCAGCAAAAACTATAGTTTATTGAATATGATTTATATCATACCCATTCTAAGCTTAATAGGTATTGGACACTTAATGATAATATTAAACATTTTAGGAGCTTTGTAGTATTTTTTTAATATGTTGTTCTATTCGGTTACAAAGACGCAATCAGTATTGAACTCAAGCGCATGACGTACTATGTGAAAGGTACGGAATACCGTTAGGGCCATCGTAGTTACACATTAAACCCCAGATGACGAGAATACGAGAACGCAAGAGTGCGATGACGAGAATGCGACAATACAATGATGACAGTGCGACAATACGATGACGAGAATGCTAGCCGAAGCAGTTCGGCTAGCAAAATGAGCAAATTATACACGTTTGATATATGTTACCACGGTATTTAAAACATATCAGTGGGTGTAACGAATTCAAAAAGGACGTTTTTATGAAATAAAGTAAATACTGGAAGAAATGATAACGAAACTTGGAAACATAACTCAAACATTGAAGTGTGCCTAACGTTTGGATTTATGGTATATAACGCACGGAACAGTTAAGCTTATTTCAACCACAATTGTTAAAGGATATTAGTAATTTGTTTACCATAAACAATAATGAATGTTGAAGCCGAGGTATAAAGACATTTTTTTATTTTTTTATTTTTTATACATTTAAGCTTTTCAACAGTTCCTTTACCGATTTGATATAAGAATATTAACACAATAGAAGTTGTCTTTGTGCCAATTACGTGACGTTATTTGAAAACATAAAACACACAGGATAGACACACAAACTATTGGGCACAAAACAAAATCAAAGTAATGGTTTGACATGGGTACACATCTTTGGAACGTAAAAAAAAATACATTTGGAATTTATTCAAAATCTTTGACATACTCATTATTAGAACTTAAATGTGTACATATCTGTCTAACAAAAAAGTTTACTTATTCGTGAGATCGTTGTAAGCATGAGCCTTCTCAACATATTCATATGTACCCGTATTGTAATATTTTGGACTGTATTTATCGTCGGGGCTGTTCAAAATATTTTGATTATTTTGAGAATTAATATAGCTTACAGTTTCTGCACCCGAAACAACATTTGTGCCTAGCACACAATAACTCTCATTGCTTGCATTTCTTTCAATCATATCTTCAGAGTTCGTGTCTTGACTTTCTTCAAACCTCCGACTGGATTGGCCTTCTGCCGTGTTAATCTTCCAACGCGGTAACACTCTTCTGAAATAGTTAAATATAAACAACACGTATCGCGTTTGATGCCAACAACGTTCTCATTAATAATATTTCGTTAGAGTCTTAGTTAAGTATCTCAATCGACTTTGCGAAAAGTTTCCCAATCACTTGGTCGTAGTTCGGTGTATCCGTTTCTCATCAATACGTGAGCGTTACCTGATAACTCATATGGTGTTTCTTTATCGGTTTGTAGGGATTCAGCTATACTTTAAACATGACATCGAAGTCTGATAAAGGTAAGGGGGCCTGAAAAGGGGCAGGGGTGGACCTTTATATGTTTTTTTAAGCACTCATATGCTGGTAAACTGTGCACATTGTAAGTGACATAATTTGCTGTTTCCACTAAAATAATACTATTCAGTCATTCATTTAGCATATATTTCATGAGGGATTTTTTTTTTCAAAAACGATTTCTTGTTAACACTATGCAAAACTGCATGTTTATGTATAAACTCGTTAATAGCCATTTAAAGCTACATCGATGTGTTTGTATTAAAGGCAAACTTGACAATTGAAAAATGAACAAACATAGATTTGATACATATTGTATACAAATGGAAGGGGTTAATACATGTAACTTGGTTGTGACATAAAATGGCAAGGGTAACAATTATGCCATTCTGCTAAAGCTCCAATGTTCTTGGATGCATTAACATATTGAATGTATAGCAGTTTAATATTGACTTACTATATCACGCAGCCCCCATTTGTTATCATTGCAAGTATAATTTTCATTATGATAAATTGAATGCGTTTTAATTCCCTTTTATTACTGTTTAATTTGAGTTGCAATGCTATGAGGTTAAATTTTATTTACACTTATATGTATCATGAATATTGCTGGGCCAAGTGTGAGGTTGAGCGCTCTATAACCGGTTTCAACCCCCAGTGCTTAGCATTGACCGTAACTAGGCGGTGACCCCAGCTTTATTTTACTTTGTGTATATGTTGTTTCGTTTTGTGCCGTATATTTGTACACTGTTTGAACAATATCTTTATCATAATCAATAAAGAAGTTCACATATCGACATTGTCAATTTGCGAATAAACGTCCTGTTTATTCGTCACAGGGAGAATGTTCTTTGTTTTGTTTATATAACACAACATTGCAAAACGTGTCTGTATGGATAGTATGCTATGTAATCTATTTCATCCATATTCCTTTGTGAAGGAGCCGTTTTTGTTGTCATAAAATAGATTCTAGGCGATATTTCTTCTTAAAACAGTTTATAGGTTAATCGAGTTAAAAGTGTATATTTCAATTGTTCGTCAGACGTGCTTGACAAGTTGCAGCTATACATTATTTTCGCCATCGAGAAAACATCCAGTTTGTGACCAATAAATTGTACCTTCATACAAATACCGATGTTAAACCTTAATATACAAAACAAGGATAATTGCTTAAGTTTAGTCTCGGTTCCATATGTTTGCTGTTTTATCGATAATGAGTCATCTCAAACTCTATGTAAATTTTCCCTACAATATGACCCACACTTTATTTGCGATTAACTTACACGTTACACATATCTGTATCGTGTGTATTGCCAACCATACGCAACTTCATATGTTCATCCGTGACAATACCCTGATTACTAACTACCGTTATATTGATTAATTACTTGTAAGGCGCATTTAATAAATTAACAAAGTTAGAAAATAAAGCGAGACTATTTTATATACCAGAGACCAGTGTATGTTGATATAATTATTTTAAATAGTTTATTGTTAACATCGCACATAGCTGGAGCATTTTACATAATCGATGCTGTTAAGAAGTTTTCCCGATAATGGGAAACTTCCTTATTTTAATATTTCCCCGATAATGGGAACAATATAAACGCAAAATACCCGCTTTTGGTATAACAATTTATTTACGATCTTCAATAAATATATCCAATTTTTCCTCTCTTTCGTTAATTACTAAGCAACGACGTCACGTCATAAAAGTTACGTCACAATCGACGTCACGTCATGGAACCAAGTCGCTGGTACCTGTACAAACGTTTAAACCTACTGTCCAGATACAACGCACATTTTGAAACAATGAAGACACCAGAACACAGCATGTTTAACTCGAGTAATCATTATAGCACATATAGTTTGATTTATCATCTTGGGATGTCGCATGGGAGTTTGAAAGAGAATTCGTATACATAAGTCAATACGGAACTTAAGGTCAGGTTATCAGATTTTCAAAACAACGCAAGTGGGTCTAGGAATGATGCGTTTGCCGTGCGTGCATCGTGCATCAATCGAATTGTTGTTACATAGACTACTTGCATTGCTCATGCGATTGTTATACATCCATTTGGTGGTCGCATGGTAAACGAAGACTATTCATGGTTTGATGCAATAATCGCTTCCCATGTTGATGGTTTCGGTTGCAAGTGAAGTTAACTTTGGAAACATGTTAACAACCATCTTATTTTACTTTCTTGCAACATTCCTATCGGTGATTAACTATTCTTTCGATTCGAGAGAAAACGTAAATAAAAGTGTGTGCTTTGTAACTTGACAATGACATTTTGATACTTTGTACATAATTATATCCCTCAAATTATACCGAAAAACTTTGTAAAATACTTTCGGTTTTGAAAATAATACTATCAACGAATGAATTATTAACCTGTTTGGTGTATTTATTTCCTATATCATGAGTGGACGAGGACACAATTGTATACCTGTCGTTCGCATGCATTAATTTAAACAGATGTATCCACACCATCCCTGGGGTGAAAGTTAAACTTAAAGATATCAAAATATAATTACTTAGTTTGTTTTGTTTGTAGTATTAGTAAAACGTCAACAATTAAGGAAAACAGCAATCGTTCAACACGTATGTTACAACCCGTTTTGTAATAAAAACCCGAATTGTAATAATTATTACAAAGTGGGTTGCGATGCATTATTACATTTCGGGTCGACAGTAACAACCCGTTTTGTAATAAAAACCCGAAATGTAATAAATTTTATCATGTCCAATAAATCAGAGATACAGACTTTTTTAGAAGTTATTTTCATGTTTAAATTAGTTTTAGAGTAGGTATTGACTGTTCCCCCGACCTTTGTTCTTATAGACTCCATCAACAAATCATGAATGTAATAATTTATTACAAAGTGGGTTGCGATGCATTATTACATTTCGGGTCGACAGTAACAACCCGTTTTGTAATAAAAACCCGAAATGTAATAAATTTTATCATGTCCATTAAATCAGAGATACAGACTTTTTTAGAAGTTGTTTTCATGTTTAAATTAGTTTTAGAGTAGGT
>VMBQ01018513.1:0-22596 GCA_007657795.1 Dreissena rostriformis | reverse complement strand
ATTACCGTGTTTTTCTTTATTGTATCTATTACAAACATGGTAATGCTTCTTATTAACTTGTGCAACTGCTATATATTAGAGGTGGAGTTATGTGTTCTCCTTTCTTTCTGCACCATTAAATTTCCAGTAACCATCTGCCTCCTCTTGAGTTAAAGTGACCAATTCGTAAAAGCGTTTCATATCGTCCACTTTTTTATGTAGTATGCAGTTATTGTGAATCATGACATTTGTTAGCTGACGTTCCCGCATGGACGTTCGTTTTTCCAGCATTGGCCCATACACGTAGTTCACCTTTTGTGTCGACAAATATTTAAAAGTCCGCTTATATGATATAAATTTATTGGTAAAAAACGCGTCTGTTTACTTCAACATGATATTATATTACTAAACGTTTCCTTAATAAAATAATAAGGTAGTTCGATTAAGCATAGAATAAGAATTACGTATTTCAGAGTGTGCATTTTCTTTTTTAATATTAAAACAGACTACCTTTTGTGTTATATATCGTATAAGTCCGTAATTCTGCTATGTTTTAAGATATGGTACACGACAATTACGTTGTTATGCTTGTTGTAGTCATTCATTGTCTTTGCACAACATTAAATGTGTTGTTTTTTGTGTGTAAATGTACCCATTTCGAGTCTAAATCAATATTTCATGTTGGCTCTTATATAAATATTAACACACGCCGCTTGCACCGTACGAGGATAATTCGTAATATAAGCAAGAGGTTCTTTATTGTGGCAAGTTAAACATTTCCCAACAAATAAAACATAGGAGATTAATCATGGTAAAACACTAACACAATTGCAAACCACTCAATCTTGAATTTAAAAAAAAGGTAAGACAATAAAATGCAAACCAAATCGTTTTCAGGAAACAGTTACAACAAGAATTTTAAACAGAAGATCAATAAAGCTCCACTTGCAGAAACTTTTGAAAGAGAGCCTTAAATTTAAAACAATAATTATTAGTATACAGTAAATGTACTTATATCAATACATATTGCTTAACATTGTATGCGTTGTGCAGTCGTGTAATACATTACGTGTTTAGACTATCACACTTTCCAAGCAAAAAATTCCGTTAGAAACACAGTACACTTAAAAATAATCATATTAACCATCTATCAATCGAACGCCTTTTTAAAAAGTGTTTTACCAATCTCATTCGCCATATGTGTCAACAACTATACGCATGTGCGCGATGAAAATGTTGTCAGGTTAAAGGATATTAACAACAAACAGGGCACAATACCGACAATGAAATAATGAATATGCATTATAAAGTTAAAGTGCATCACCCAAGCGAAATTGTTTTCATCCCTTGATGTTATTTGTTAGCAAAAACGCTTCGTAATACGTTCTATAACTCTGTATAATGGATTCGTCCTACACAAGTAATTGTTTCCTGTATGGTATGTACTTTCCTGACTGGAACTGCAAACAATCAGTAGTTTTTATTTGTACATTCATCCCAGGTATAATTTTGTCATGAGTACATAATCGGAAAATTAGCATTAATTGTTTAAGTGATGACTTTTTCGTTCGTAATTGAAACGTTTTAACAAAAACAATGTACCAAAGACTGGTATTATCAACTTGTACCTGTCAATAAAATCACCAAGATAGAATGTATCCATGTACTGTGTCTTCATACACATAAGCATGTTCAGTTAAGGTGACTAGAGATACAACTGGAATATCTTGCAGTAACATTTTTCATCAACAATAACTAGTTACAAACTTGTACTTATGCAGTTTTAACAAAAGTACGCATTTAGGAGGTCAAGTAAATCAAAGTCTTATGTATCATGTATGCAGTTGATCAAATATCGTGGATATAATGTGCTGCACTTATACAATAGTGTGTTTGTATCCACAGATGTATTAAATAGTAAAGATACCCTTTATGTATCCGATCAAGACGTCTTTGGACTGCGTTACGGCTAGCAATAATGTGTTACCTAACCAACCGTTTTTTATGTGAGAATTCCTTAGTGTGGTATGCTTTTTTACATGATGTATTGTCACATTGATAATATGTATTGTCAATTGAAAATTCTATGTCTGCACACACGACTAGAATAAAAAACTAAATAATTTATTGCAACATTTTACAGTAAAAGCAAGACATTTGCCCAGTTTACGACACGGATTCTCACGTCACTTGACTGGCTTAAAAAACGATCACTGAAGGACAAACATGTTTTTAGTTTGCAACACAGAAACTACAACCACCTGTGACAGTATCGACGAATACCAACAACGTCATATCTCGTTAGATGTAGTGAGTTATATTTATTACATAACATACATTCTAAATTGAAACATATATATAACAATTTAAAAATTAGAATATTAAAAAATAGATGTACAATTTCATATCATATGAAATAATTTATGCAAGTTTGAATGTTGTTTATAAAAAAGTCTAGGGAGTGCTTCGTTGGAAATGTTTGTGTCTAAGGACATATTGTACCAAATGCGTCCATGGTGAATCAAGTATAACATCTCTTCCTTTGAAGGGAGTTAAAAAAACTTAAAAGAGCAATAGGAAATCGTCTGAATAATGTAAAAGTCAAGGGAAATAAACTTTTCTTCCCAGTGTACTTAGATAAAGTATTACCTGATTGTGATCTTGACATTAAAGCGAGTGACAAGGTTGATAAATGCGATAACGTCTAAATATAATGATCATGCATGCATGCCAATTTATTTAAGTATTCCATCAAGAATAAAACATGATAAAGGTGTTCAATGTGCCCATGACCTTAAAGTGAGCAACACGGTTGTTTCAAGCGATACATTCCATGTGATTTTAATTTTAATATTATATGTTGCTGGGCACGAGATTTTGGTCCATATTTCGCTTACATCGTTGCCGGGTAAAACCACGTTTCGACTACCGTTTCACGTACATTCAACCCGTTGTGTGGGGATGAACAATAGTTGTATTTTGAGGATAAACCAAAACCAAAATGAACCAGTGCGGGGAACGAATATTTTTCGTTTCCATATTTATTTAATCTCAAATCCCAGAAAATTTTCCATTTACCACAGTTTTCTGAGTCTAAATATCTTTTTTTTTCCAGCTACTTTTTAATGAAATTAAGAATTGATTGATGTTTGTAAGGTTTAATCCACCACTTTCATACTTTTTATATAGTTTTTTTCTTTTAATTTTGTCCGGCTTGTTGTCCCATATAAAGTTAAATATACTGTGTGTTATATTATTCAGTATTATGCTAGAAGGGTTCGGTAAAACTGAAAATGGTTAGATTAATTTTGGCAACGCAAACGTTTTAATGCCAGCAATTTTGCCCATTAAGGAAAGTTTCCTGTGTTGCCATTGTTTTAAACATGTGTTAAACTCATTCAGCTTTGGGATTAAATTATTTTTTACAATAAAATCACTTTGGTTACAAAAAGTGATTCCTAAAGGTTTTGCTTCTTTAGATGTCCAAATAAAGGGTCTTTCATTGCAGAATTTGGTGTTGATTTTGTTCAAGGATCCACTTCGAAATATCGTTGATATCGCGGTATTAAGGTAAAGGCCTGATATCTTATCAAATTCAGTCAGGGTTTTCACTAATGTTTTAAATGATCGATCGCATCCATTGATGAAAAAAGTTGCGTCATCGTCAAAGAAGGTTTGTTTTATTTCTTTTTCCGATACATCTATGCCTTTAATTTTGCTATTTTGCTCAATAGTTGCAAGCATATAATAAATAATGTGGATGATAATGGGCAGCCTTGCCTGACTATTTGTTTTTATTTCAAAACTATCTGAAAGATGCCCATTGTTTATGATTAGACTTTTTATGTTACTGTAAAATACTTCGACCCACTGAGGTTTGAACCAAAATTCAATATATATTAAGACATTTTATTATAAATTTATGGTTTAAGCTGTCAAAAGCTTTTCCAACATCTGCAAAAAATAACAGTGCAGGTTTTTGGTGTTGCATTTAAGTGTTCTATTACATCAAATATCAAACGTATCTCCNTCAATTTACCACATCGTTTATACTTATCTTAATCTTTTCTTGATATTCAATATCTAAAAAAATAGATTTGTTTAATTTTAAATAACCTGGGCCTTTTCCAAAAAAGAGATTCGTTAATTGATAAATATACTAGAGAATGGTCGGTTGTATTTCCAGGTTTTATGCTACATATATTGATTAAGTTACATAAGTTATCAGATATCAGGAAATAATCTAGTATACAATGTATTGGTGGTTTTGTATTTGAATGCCAGGTATATTTTTATTTTTCTGGGTGTTTTGTTCTCCAAACATCTGTTAGTTCGTATCTCGATATAGTATTTAGAAGAACATTTCTGCATATTGAGTGTGTTTTATTACTTCCATTCTTCTTATCTATATTTGTGTTCAAGACAGTATTAAAGTCTCCTCCTACGATGTACGATTTTTCATTGCTTTAGCAGATAATTTTGTAGTGTATGAAAAAGTGTTATGTCGTCAGAATTTGGTCCGTAAACGTAAATAAATGTGATGATTTTATTTTGAATTTTAATATCGGTAGGAAGTAATCGACCCACTATAATTTCTGTGGTTTGGATGATTTCTGAATTGCTTTTAGGATGAATAAAAATCCCAACCCCTTCGCTGATTTGTTTTATTTCCACTATAAACACATTTCCCGGGCCAATCCTGTTTCCATTTTTCAAAATTATCTTTTGATAAATAGTTTTCCCGTAGCATGTATATTTAGTGATTAAACCCTTTGAGCCATTCAAAAATGTGTAATCTTTTGTTTTTATTGCTTAAACCGCGAACATTAACTATTTATAATAATGATTCCATAGATGATTGTTTATATAGTGTTCATAGCATTTATGGCAAAACAATTGTTGTGTGAACGCATATTGCATTTTAGTATTGAGATAGAACGAAATTATTTTGTATTGTGGTCTTAAAAACGTAGATCGTCTTATTTTGTACACACAATATTTAGTGAGGCAAAATTTACTGTTTCAAAATACACATGAACTTTTTGCAAATTATTTGAGGTAATTCAATATTAATATGAGATGGATGTAGAAATGGTTTGTATTGAAAATAAATATAAAAATAAAAACAACAACACAATGATGACATAAAAAAGGAACATTAACATACAAATAAACACGATAAATGTGAAAAATAGAACAACAATAGAAAACGACTATGCATACATGTTTTAAGTATCCCTTTGTCCTTGACATACTGCGAAAACAAAAGTGGACAGTTTACCTATTTTCACACCATTTTCTAGGGATTTGTGTTGCATTTTTTTGCTATTTATTATTCCAAGAAAAAAATGTATAGGTAGTTAAAGTTTTCATGATGGTATATAATTTAGGCAGGTAACTTTTATATTTTATAAGGCTCATTTTGCGTTATGCAATGTTTTAAATTACATAACGTAAATTACATACGTTGTTGCACTAATAATAAAGTAAAAGAAAGGTAGTTAATTTGAATTTTCGTATAAGTAAACAATTTATTTATATTTAAATATAGATTTCATATTAAATTAAAATAATAAAAAACAAGGCTTATCACCGTAGGATGACATATGCCCCCTTTTCCCACATTTTTCGAAACCTTAACGCAAAACCTAAACGCAAAGTGTGACGGAATTTCAGACGGACAGACGGACGGACAGACGGACGGACAGACAGACGGACAGACGGACAGTGTGATCACTATATGCCACCCTACCGGGGGCATAAACATATTGTGTTTTAATTTCTTATTTAAGTACTTTGAATATTTGCTAGTACAGACATACTATAAACATTCAACATCATGTATTGTAACATCTTTGTTCTTAATAAACTTTATCATCTATTGTAGTGCATTTTATTATATAGAGGATATTTGTTGGATTCGGTGGATTATCGATTTTAATTCACGAGTGATCATAGAAATTAATATTTTCACGAGTGGCGCAGCCACGAGTGAAAATATATATTTTCTATGATCACGGGTGAATTAAAATCGATAATCCACCGAATTCAACAAACTTTCTTTTTATTTCATGCTTTTTTCACAGTTTATATACATTGTTAAAGTGTTTAACTAAAGAATTTCGTTGGGATAATGACGTCATATCGTCAAAATAATGACGTCATTTCACAGTAAACAGTGAAAATTATCGATAATTTTCACTGATAATTTGCATTGTTTGAAACAGTGAAATTATCAGTTTTAATTCACTGATATTTCTCTATAAACAACCGGAAAGCATTAAATAAAATGGTATATTTGTGCGCAATTTTATGAGCGCTAAATTTTTTAATACATACAATAAGTTTCTAACAATAAATTTTACATTTTGGCTACGCCGCATGTGAAGTATCACCTTATATATAGAGATAAAACAGCTGTACCAGATGTGTAATACCAATTGTGGCATGTATCTGTTATATTGTAAAGTGCTCATTTTACTTTATGCTATGGGTTAAATTAATTATTTTGTTGCATTAGTATCAATGTAAGGGAAAGGTAGTTAATTTGAATTTTTCGTATAAGTAAACAATTTATTTATATTTAAACCTAAATTACATTTTAAATTAAATTATTAAACGTTATTAAACACTTTTAGTTTCATATTGAAGCATTTTGAATATTTACTGTTACAGAAATATTATAAACATACAACAGCATGCATTTGTATATCCTTAAAAAAACAACAACAAAAAAACAACAACAACATTATATCTGTATCCTCTTGCAAAGTTCAAAAAAGAAAATTCATTTACAATACTACGTGGATGTCGCAAACATGTTGTAAAAATACAAACAACATCGAACAACAATTCTGAATATGCTTAAGAGTTAAAACAATACAAAAACACTTAATTTAATATAACTGCTGTCTGTGAAAAGAGTTACCTTATCAAAGTGCTACATCGTACTATTATATTCTCGCTGTTCTCTTTTAAAACAATTAAGTCGTTATAGGAAGCATTGTTTTCTAAAAGGTTTTTTCGATACTTTTCAAGTAACTTAAAACTCTCAGTTCTTATAATGCGTATTCGTATAATATACATGCATGATCAATTTAAAACATGTTCTCTACCGCGTGCTTCAATTTGGTTCAGACATCAACTCACAACCAGATTATAAACATTGATGATATTTTTCGGGTACTATTACATTTTTGCTTGAAACCACTGACAGTTAAATATATTTTACTACATACTATGTGTTTATATGGACCGAGTATATACACAGTTGTATATAACCTTATCTACTTGTTTACAACTATACATTTATATATACCTTAACGTCCATACTATGTATAACCATACCTACTTTTTTACAACTATACATTTATATATACCTTAACGCCAAAACACATTTATACACACATGCGTTTAAATTACATTAGATTTAATGTTTATTATATCAGTTTTAATTAATTATTACAATTATAATTATTGGAACTAAACCTTTATATAGCCATGCCCACTTGTTTTACACTAAGCATTTTTGTACACATTAACACACATACACGTTTATACACGACTGTTGAGTTACATTTTATATTTGTTTAAATTTAAATTTTAATTCATCAATACTATTCTAATGCTTTTGTGAACAATATTAAAGCCGACCGAGTTGATGTTGTTTTTTTCTTCCCATTTTTGTTATGTGTCGCAAAAAAAGTGATTCTGAGGCAAAATGTGATGGTATTTATGTCAAATGTGCAAAACATTTGGTCAAAACGATCAAGAAATGCCCAAATTCAGTATAAAGATAGGGCTTTTCAATTTCTGTCCATGGACAGAAATGATCTTAATTTAAACACGCGCGGGTAA
The DNA here is from genome assembly GCA_007657795.1 of Dreissena rostriformis. Classification (NCBI taxonomy): domain Eukaryota; kingdom Metazoa; phylum Mollusca; class Bivalvia; order Myida; family Dreissenidae; genus Dreissena; species Dreissena rostriformis. The sequence continues at coordinate 14,760 of VMBQ01018513.1, read as the reverse complement.
CATCTAAAACCACGTGACCATTGCATTATTTTATGCAACGTCATTTGCCATGGAGAAACCGTGTTATTTAGTAGTTCTTCTTTGATTTGAAAAGCGCGCAAGTGGAAATCGCGTAAATTGGCGCTCACGTGCCCAAAGCGTGCATACGTCACAGGTTAATAACAGTATTGAGGATTCCGTTATGTACATGAGTAGGTTTCGTATTTTTGATGCTTATGGCATTTTTTGGCACATTTTTTGCGAAAATCAGTATGGAAGAGTTAAGCTTCATAATGTATCTGACGAATACTGATCAATTCTGGTCAGTTGAGAAAACCAAATTGTTCTGAGAAATATCAACTCGGCCATCTTTAATATAACGTAATGGGATATGTTATACTTTAAAAAAGTTTATTATCGAGTATACTAACTTATTTGTCAATGTATATACATTATTATGATATGTTAACAACCTGGCGTTCGTTTGAAATGGTGTTACACAAGATGTGTATTAACTATGCTGGCTTTCATCAGCCATAGTGCAGCGAAGATTTTCTACGCTTGACTTGTGTGTCTGTTCAACGCTTTGCAATGTTCATCTCAGTTCATCTGTATACTTCACAATAAAGATAAGGTTCTGTTTACATGTTCATATCAATAAGGTTTCTGTACTCGGCAAACTGGATCACTCGTATGTCCCCTCTTGCATTTTTATGGTGTACTTTTCCGTCCCACGACCAGACAGCTTCTTGGTCAGATATGGTCCTCTTGATTGCCATAAGTACTTTCTGGTTGATTTGTGTAAGAAGATGCCGGTCCCATTATATTACCGTCTGGTTGACATGATGGTATTCCTTTTCAGCCTAGACACGAATTTAACTATAACAGGACGTGTATGACCGTCTTTAGGTTTTCCAAATCTGTGGGCGATATCAATGTCTGATTCCTGTAAGTTCATACTTGGGATTTGTTCGTTCAATATACGTACAATGTTATTGGTGGTTGTTTCAGCCGATTTATTTGTGTTTTTCTCTAAACTTTCAGAGATACCAGAGATACGTATGTTTTTTCTACGCCCGTATTGTTCCAGATCGTTTATCTGACCAGCTTTTCCATGCAGGTTCTCCTTGAAGTGTATTATATTGTGGGCTTCATCTTCTTTAGTTGTCACTAATTGTTTTTCTATCTGGCTTATTTTACTTTTCAGGGTGTCATTTTTGTTCTGCTTTTCGAAAATTTTGCTTTCAAGAACATTAAGTTTGTGCTTTACAGATTTTAAAATAGCGTATTGCATAAGGGTAATTGTATCCACAATGACTTGTTTAAGGGCTGCGTGTTTCCTGAACAAAGTCTTGTAAGCTTTTGGTTTATTGCCGCTAATTCCTTTTGTTATGTCTGTTTCAGCCATGGCTTCAATTTCTTCTGTAATGATTTCGTGTGTTTTACCTTTCTTTTTCTTTTGTTTAATTGTTTGTTTGTCTTTTTGTTTTTTTGTATACTGGTGTTTAATTCGCTGCCACGTGAATCAGTATGCTTTCTTTTGGAGATATCTGACATCTCTCTACATGTGTTTACATATTAATTTTGCTCAGTATAGTTGAAAAATTCTCGTGCGTGGATTGAGTGTTATAGAGTACTAGAGCATGAAATATCTCGTGCACTTCAAGTTTCACTGAGCGATGCTGTTTACAATAATCATAAATGGCGATCCGTATACAATCTACGTTTTCTGACCATCGTTTTGTTTATGCTGACTTTAATGTCATTTTCATGTTTTCTGTAATGTATAAAATGAGTAAAATGTTACCGGTATATTTGTAATCCAGTATAATCCAATTTTGACTATTTATGTTTCCTATAAATCACTAAATTTCGTATATTTTTAAGCTTAAAAAACGCGACTTCTCACTTCCACGCATGCGCAATCTCTTCACCGATCTTTAGACAATTGTTCTTTGCCAGCCCTCAAAATAAAGTGCTTTTCACCGATACGTGTTTCTGATAACGCGTTGGCTTTGATTTTGGTGTTTATATAGGCACGTCATAAAACTCCTTTGACATTTAGGAAGTTTTGCGTTAGATTAAATATTTTTGATTGGTATCAACGTATATTTTCACGTTTTCTGTTGCTCTAATCGACTGTTGCAACAGGGAAAATAGCTCTGTATAAATAGTCTAGTATATCTATATATACAATTTAATTATATTGATCAAAACATATGGATACCTACTATTGACGTTGTCTGTGGTATTCTTATTCGATTTTATCTTTGTTAACATGTGCGTAATCAGAATCGTCGGGTTTGTCGACTTTGAACTCCACACCATTAATGGCATCGTAATCGCCTTCTGTATCGCCTTTGATATCATCACCTGTTGCATCTGCTCTATAAGTCGTGTGTGGTAAACGATTATAATCACTTTCGTCATCCTCTTTATGGGTCAAAACTGTTGAAGTTGTATCGAAGTCGTCGCCTGAAACTTCGACAACGTTAGGACCGCGCTTACTGTCATGGCTAAAGTCACTTGGTCGGTCTATCTTAAGTTTGTTGTATACATTGTCTGGTTGTCTGGTATCAGATCCCGATGTGAAGGCATTGGTTGTGTGATCATAGTCACAGTTATTTACGTTCACGTGCTCATATGGTTCCTCTGCCTCATGTATTGTGTTATAATCATCCTCAATGTTTGCTTCATTGGATTCATTGTAATATTCAGCGTTGTTGCTAATAGATTGCCCAAAATTGTCTAGGATGAAATAATTATGAAGAGCCACATTGTCCTCAGTGTTTGTCCCGTATGTCATATTTTCTTTGAATGCAGTGTCATTTTCTGAGGGTTTATTGTTTCCTGTTTTCCAATTGCAATGTAATATTCCTCTGAAATACAATTAATCGCATACATTAAACATTAAACACGTTATGATACACTCCTCAACAGTTTTAACGTATTTAATTACACTAAGTGAAACTCCAGTTCGGTAAGCTGGAGATCATTCCTATCATATCTCAATGGTCCCTTATTTGAGTCAAGTAACCAAGTGTCAAAAATTTTAAAAATATAAAACAAAACATCAACGAATAAAACTGGATTTGGCAACGAAAGCATAGCATCGGCTGGCGTTAAACTCGGTCTAACGGCACCCACACCTCACTTGTGAATACAATTAAACCACTTAGCCTTACAATTGAAATCAATCTGCAATGAAGTACAATACGTTTCCATTTCAATGCAATTTATCTAATTGAACTACTCATTGATCGTATGCTTACCAAAGTACCAGGTTTGTTACTTCCGGAGGCACGACGGAATGAGATAAAAAGCTATTTTTTTTCAATTTACGTATCTCACCTTCGCACAAACACTACATCATTTTTAGCCTTTTTATTTCCTACATTTGATTAATGCTCAAATACTTAAAACTGTAAAGGTCATAGTTGACGTTGAACGATGAATTTGTTTTTCCTGAAACACAACAGTTTCACAAGTTTCTAGTTCTACGTAGTGTATGTAACTTCCTGTTCAGAGAAGATCAACTGATAAAAAATTACGTGTTTGTGATAATAATATAGATAACAGATAAGACTTAATTCAAATCATATTGCATATACGATATTTCGCTGACTGTTGTTTGTCCACAATATGGTAAACTGGTTGCATCTATATGTATTTTAAAGTAAACACAAATTACAGTCCGATAACATGAATCACTGAAGCGGATTAACACCCTACATACCACAATGAAACAAATGAAACCATTGATTATGGCATATTGGTTAACCTTTACGTTATTTATTTTTCTTACCGTAACCTAACATGCAGTTATCTTGCCCGTGATAAGTTCTTCTTCTTTCCTTTATTTGGTTATTTAAAACCAGGGAAGCTCCTTCCGACAATAATTTGAGCTAGTGTGCCTTGACTATAAAGTACGACATTGAAGCAAAGTCATCGGATTGCTCAAACGTCACAACATGTCGCGTAAGTTTACGATATGGCAAGTAATTTGAAAATGCTTGCATGCCGTTTGATGTAACATGGACATTGATGTGGCAAACATATTCGTCAGGATCTTCACTTGCTTACTGTTTGTTTGGATAGGAATATACATTTGTTGAATTAAATGGTCGTTTTTATAACTAAATCCAATCGTTGATTGTCTACGATCCGTCAATCGTTTAGTACGGAAACTAACTATAATAGTTTTATTATGTATACAAATAAAGCCCCACATAATGATAAGGGACACAATGGAAAAAGTGCAATGACAATAACTGTTTGTATAATACTTTTGCTGTTTACGTATATTTGCCATTAACAAAATGGACTTTTGTATTATATCCCATACCTTCTTTTGAGTACAACCATGACTAAGGCTCCTCCAACAAGAAACAGGATACAAACCGAAACACCGACACCTACCCCCACGGCGGGTGACTCTAAAAATACACATATTTAAGACTCTTTTACTTCAGATTAACGTAACAAAATGAATTTTTCTTATAGACAGAATAGGGAACAAACATAATCGGTAAAATTAACACGATTGTGTCATAACTGGTGATGCATTTAAAGAACATCGCAAAATAATACAAGTTCTGTTCCAGGCGTACGGTAAGGCATTTGTTTATTCACTCTCATCAACCACTGTAAAACAAAAAGTTTAAAATATCTCTTACAAACGAAATAGTTTTCTGTATAATACATATCCATTTTCATCTTTATACATGTATACATTTTGTAGAAATATGTTTGACAGTATATCTTTAAAAAGCTAAATCGGTTGCTTAGAAATTTACGAAACAAAAAAGCCATACTTTCAGAATTAGTTTGTCTGCTTTCTTCAGTTATCCCGTTTGTACTGTTTGGGAATGCATAGTCCGTTGCTAATGTCGCTACCTTCTGTGTCGTTGACACGCTACTTGAAGAGCCATATGTCGTTGTAACGTCACGTGTAGTAACTTTTGTGGAGAACACACTAGTCTCTGAATATAATTAACGGTAAGCTATTTTGACCATTAAGTTAAAGTTGTGTAAATTTAGTTTGAAATGTGTCAATATGCAATGTTCAGGTGTCTTGAGGCATATTTCGCAAATTAGAATAATAAACAATTACTGCGTCAGTTTGATCTTGTCTGATCTGTAACATCATTATTTACCATGAATTTAAGAATAACATATTGATGACATAATCATAAATAAACACTGTTAGGAGAGTGTCTAAACTGAAAGGTAATCGGTCAAATGCATGTACAATATAATTTGTCCGGACTGTTACCTTATCATTCATCTCGAACTTGTAAAATAACAAATGATCATAATGTGGAGCAAATTGTAGCGTGTCGCACGCAGCATCTGTGTCATTGAAGAAAAGTTCATACTTAGAGATCAAAATGTTCATTAGTGTATGATTTATCTTGATCGGAAAGTAACTTCATCATTTATCAGCTGACTTAAAACATAATGCAGTTTCAAACTGACAGTAAGGGATAACGAAATGTTTCCTTTGAACCCCAAACCTAACCTGGCGAGTAGAGGAACCCGTCGAGGAAAATTGCTGCCTAAAACCCTGTACGTCTAACTCTTTCTATAATACATTTGGACTGTGATAAAGAAAGGGCATTTTAATAATTCTTTAACCTGTGTGTAATCCGACTGCATTATCAGCAAATGTTACATCTCTTTGATAATGCACAATCCATACGTGGGTAATATACTACATGTCGTGTTCGCATAACGTACGATCCACACATGGTTTCATATTACTTATTGAATACTAACTGTCAGTCTCAGTATTTAAATAACTCAATACTTTTAAATGGAAAGCAAGTATGTGTTAAGCATTTCTTGAAAAATACATATGACCGAATAATTTATTAAGGTGTTTATTTAATAATATATGATAATGTCATATATCCCCATAATATATTATTATGTTTTATAAATGATAAAACGAAATTATTAAAGAATCATGTATTTGCTTATCAATGATAAATTTATATAGGAACGAAACAGCGTACTTATACAGGTGACTGAATCGTTGTCCAGGTAGAATCCTTTGTCGCATACACACTCGTATGTTCCGAAAGTGTTGATGCAGATTTGTGAGCATGTTGATACACCAGTCCCACATTCGTCTATATCTTAAAGTTGATAAAGTATATTTATAATTAAAATGAAGCAAAACAAAACATGAAATAATATTTTCTTAAGCAACTTTAAAGTGGCATTGACCGTTTTAAGATTTTGACCGCCATTGTGACGAAATTATGTCTGGTTTATTATTTCTGTTTTTAATAGTGTGAATTGTCTCCTTTTAAATGTTGTCTTGTGTGCTAAGTGTGGTATTGGGTCTGTCTTTGGTGATGTTTTACATGTAAGACCCCCAATGGTTTGCATTGACCGTTCACACAACCTTCACAATTCTACTTTTTTTTCTTCCAAGTAACCTGCATACCAATTGAGATTATGATTATTAAAAGCGTTTACAATATAATTTTAATTATCATGCGGAAACCAATTGCTGACCAAATAACCAATAGACATATTCAATACTGTGTGGCCTTGACCTTTATCATTTTGGACTCAAATAACAAGGCGTCTTCATTTCTCCTTTGTAACCAGTTTTGATGATCGTGGTATAAAGCATTCTCTGGATACCGTGCGGTTCAAATTTACGATACAATCCCTTTTAACATTGACTTTTGCCTTGTCGACCTCAATAGAATACTATGCGCTGTTCTTCTCTGTCAAGTAACACTAGATGTGACCATCATATCAACTTGCAAGATAATAGATCAAAGCGTGTTCAACATATAATGCGGATAAAACCAATGTGGCTTTGGCGCTTTGACTCTTCCACCTTGAAATGAATAGACGTCTTCCTTTCCTTCTAAGTAACGATCATAATAATTTTTGTGATCTTATTTCAAATATTATATCAAAAAGAAATTAAATGGTATACGGTACGACCATCCGACCGTCAGAACAACCGACGAAACAGTGCAGTGTAATATACCACAACTTTTTCGATAGAAGTAAAGGTGCATAACTTAAAATAAGCACAGCTTCTCTGTGAGGACCCAGACACACTCAGACAACAGAACTAATCTTGTGTGCATTACTGACACAACTTTACTGGACGGGCAGACAATGCTACAAACAAAACATACAGGACTCATAAATTATGTAGTAAACCATGAGGTATTTAAGAATATATCAAAAGTATTTTCATGCGATACTAAACAGGACAACTATTAAACAATGTTCACCGTTACAAGATTGGCCTCCGTACGCCAGGTTTAAGTCAGGCCGACAAGAACAAGAGTATGGTCCGGGGGAATTCATGCATATCTGAACGCATTATCATTCAAAACCATTCATCAGATAAGATCATCAACCATTCTAACACGGCACGTGCCAAATTTCATATAAACAAAGAAGAAAATTGTCCATGGGTTATTCTGCAATATTTATGGGCGGAGCTTAATGTTTCGCAAATAGTTCCGAATAAATAAAGAAAATATTGCAGTAAAATGTACGTGCTAAAACCCGCTATAAAAGAAATGTAATAAATGTAGCATGTATATAAGTGTAATGAAACAACAAATTGTATATTTGGTGATAAGTGGCGTCACCACGCCTACAAAGAATGTTATTTGTTAGGAAACGTAAATAAGAAAACGTATATAGCATGTCTCAATGAAAGTGACGTCATTTGCAACATATTTATGAATGAAAACGACGTCATATGTATTTTACGATTCAATGACGTCACTAAATAGTGAACTTTGTACTAAGAAGGGCGGAGTATTGAAAAATATAGTTCACGTCAAAAGCTTGAACCAAATCAATCAGAATCGTGTTAGAATCGAAATAATAATTTTCTATGATGGTTTGTTGTCGAATAACCCACAGTAAGGAGTATCGATGCGTGTTATCAAATCACTCGTGCTTCGCACTCGTGATTTAATTCATACGCATCTTTACTCCTTACTGTGGGTTATTCGACAACAAACAATGATAGAAAACTATTATTTCTTAAATATATTCGATGAATTCGAATTATTTTTAATACATGCAATCAAAAGTGTACAAACCTATACAACTGTATTCATCAGAGCTCAGTTGAAAATCGGCGCGACATGTACACTCTGGTAACCCATCGACGGCAATGCACAGATGGGAACAACCCCCGTTCATGTCGTTGCATGGTTTTCGTACTACGAAAAAAATAAGTACAATTTATCTATATATAGTATACATCTTACATATGGTGATATTCATTTAATATTCTATAAAACGCAACTGTTGCAGATACTTATAAATATGTTCACACGAGCATAGGTAGCTCCGGGACATTAAGGCCGGGGGTCGGGTGGTTGCGGGAGGGGTATGTCCTCCGCATTGGTTATTCAATTGGAGATGTAGAACACGGCTTCCTTGGTTGCCTTTTGTTTCTACTTAAAACGGTCTTTCAAGATAAAAATGATGACCATTTATGTCATTATTTCAATTGCAAAATGGAATAAAGATACAAGTTGTTAGTGCCAAATGATCGTTCAGGACATTTAACATTCGAGGCTCGTTTGTAGCAGAACTTTGAATGAAGTTTCGATGTAAGAATGAACAAGTAAATTCCTATGTTAAAATTGTACCGAATAACATAAATTTAACATTTAAATAGCGGCATTTATTTTGATCAGTATTTCGACAAGACCGCTCCAGAAAAAAAACCATGTTCACTTCTTTTTAACTAATATTTATTGGGAAAGTGGTAAAAGTTGTGACCAAATAATCAATAATCAATTATAGACTCATTGCATAACTGTAGTAATTGCCTCATGTTTCAGGTAAAGTTATTCTCAAAAGATAAATGACACTCCGAATACTGATTATTGTTGTTTTAACAAATGATTAGTTGTCATCTAATCTATATAATCAAACCATAAATGATGCTTATTCATAATCCCTTAATTATTCAAAGCTAATAGGCACGTGGTACACTGGTGGGAAAGTTTATTACTTGCGATTGCGGTCCATGTCTACCGCGGCCATTGCCCATATTTAATAAAAGACTTGGGAGTATTTGCTTAACAGACTGAGGCCATAGAGAGTTCTTTTCGAAAGTATTTTATACGTTCTTAAATATTAGAACCGCGACCGCGGACTCTGCTGCCCCATCTTCTGTGCGATATATATATTGCTTGTACTGTCCCCGGTAAATGTATAAAGTTTGGTCGAACTTGTATAGGATTGAAGGAAAAACAACACATGGGCTGTTATAATAATATGACATTTACAAATATTTATAAAATGCAAGACATAAACCGCCACATTTAATATTTATAATACTCTGTAATATACGCAAATTTACATTATTTTTGGTTAGTTTTTTCCGTCCAATACAATATATATGTTGGATTTTGTGGCCGATTGCATTTATCCCCCCCCCTTAATATGTTGTTAAAAGTCATGTGTCGGTTTTGGTCAACCAATAATGTTATTTATAGGCGGTTGTTTATCCGCCTATTACGTCATTTATAGAAAAAACAAAAACATTTTATATTGTATAATGTGTGTTCATTGTAGTGGGTCAATGACTGTTTTTTGAAAATAAAAAACATGGAGTAGTCGAAAGATACTTATAATCTTGGTATATTGGGAAACAGCATAGTGTAGCAGCTTCATAATTCATTATATACAAAATGGAACAGTATTTTTACCACAGCCTTTGTTGTAGCCGGCGGGCTTGTACGGCAGATAACACTCCGTACATTGGATGCCGTCAGGGCTGCCGCCACACGCGTACTTTCCAGGCTTGCAGTGGTCGATATCGGTAGCCAAGCAACCTGAAATACTTGAGGACTAAATCCAAAGATCAATACATTCCATTCTCAGTCTTAAAAAAGAGTATGCGTGAATTGTTATTTCTAGTGTCGTGGGAAACTTTCTACCGAAATCTTTGAAATTGAATGTTATTAAATACAATGTCTTATACTCATCGGAATTTCAATGTGTGGCAAAGCAGTCTTGAAGCATTTAAACACGATCGCTCCAAAAACTGAAGACTGTTTGAAACAGTGAATTATCAGTTTTTATTCACTGATATTTCTATATAAACCACCGGAAAGCATAAAATAAATTAAATAAATATAATGCATACAATACATATAACATATATAATACATGAAGCGATCTTCTATTTCTAGACTAGCTATAATGTAAACACAAAATATGTATCAGCTTACCTCCACAACGATACCCCGTCCTCCAGGCGCTGCAATGACAGGCGCCGATGAACGGATACCCGTTGTAGCAGATCGTGTTACACTGCTCGGACACTGTCTTGCCATTACGACACCTAGTTCTTACACCACCCCCGCAACTTTTACTGCACGAGCTCCACAAGCCATTTGGTGTACAGGCTGACGCTGTAAGGAATCAACACTGTTGATTGTGTACACAGAGTGTAGATTGCAGTTTGCACACACATAGAATAAATGAACTATATGTTGTCCGTAAACACGATAACTTTCCGTACATCGTAAAGGAAGGAATAACTTGCAGACACATATAATGCACACGCCAGGTATATGGTTATTAGACCCCCAAAAATGAAATAATAAGAAAACAAATCCGAAAAAAAAAACACTTGAAAATGTCATATAAATTGTATTTCAATGTAAGTTTCACTGGTCATATACAAGTTTAAAATCCACTTATTTCGCCTAGGCGATTTAATTGTTGTCTTATTGTGCGTTTTTCGGCGTATCTGTCTACGATGGGTTTTGAAATCGAGTATTTGCAGTTGATATATGCAGCAGCATTTGTTGCATACATACCCTGCACAACACATCATGCTTTATTTCATCCTAATTGTTTACTGCCAGATTGCATCTTCCTGTGATGTAACCTTTATCCCTTTGTTTTAAATAAAAGTAGTATATTCGTTTTGCTTCCTGTTAGAATGTATCTACTTTTTCACGAAACCGTAGTTAGCTCTTTTTTTATATACAAGGTTACGATATGGAATATGATACCTTAATATAGACCATAATCAAATATGAACTGTTTTCTAGTGTATAGTTAAACCCTGTCCGTGTGCTTATCTGTTAATGGTTGGCAAATGCAGTTTAATTTGCGCTGACAATTAGATTGTAAAAAGAGTTGGGTTGTTATACATTCATTCATTCATTCATTCATTCAAACTAAATGACGCTATATGTTTACAAAATGTGAATTAATATTCATTATTTTGACACAGTACTTTCTGTTACTGATTAAACTGGCTGTAATCCCCAAATTGTAAAGTGTGATTGTTAGTCTACCAAAGTATTATCTTTTTGCAGTACCAAATGATAAATACTCATTGTCTTAGGTAAAACCTGTTAAAAGCTGTATAACTGTACGTACTGTTTACTTTCAAACTTCCAAGCTTTATCCCACAACCATGGATGCCCTGATAATTGTTCAGTTACCTAAAATAATAGAATCGCCCGAAAAAGAAAAACACCATTTTGACTCGCGAACAAGCAATTAAAAGGCATGTAAGGTTTAAATACTGGAATAGTTTGGATAACGTATTCTCTTGTAAACATAATTGCTATATATTATCATCATTCGGTATTATATGTCGATTAATTAACACTTTTTCTGTAATAGACTGTTGTCTAATAACCCACGTTTAGGAGCAGTTTGATCGTAACAAGTGCAAAGTAAAATGTGTTTTTTCATTATACGTACCTATAGCTTCTGTGACATTCGTGGCATAAATATAGTAATTTACCCGTTACCCCGGAATGCTCAGTTCCATTTCATACATGGAACTCTTTGAGTGAATATTTAATGACATGCTGTACATTCTTACTGGCATATAGAGATATAATGACTAAACAAAGTATGCCTACTCTATAAATCTACATGTTTTTCGATGTGTTAACGGTATAATTTGACAAATGTTGACGTTTTTTTATTAATTTTAATATTTGTTAATCATCAGTTAAAACTTACAACTCACCAATCTCAATATTCAACATAAAGTATTCATATTGATTTAAAACTTTTAGCAAAGCCAGCAATTAACCACACAAACCCGTATTGAAACATAATATTATCACTAGTTGTTCCTTGTCCTTACACTATCAATTTTGAAAGAAGTTTAGTCTTTGTGAGATGATTGATTGTCAACGTTTATGATTGAGTAAACTGATAACTACTTTATCATCACAGTAGTGTTAACAATACATTATAAAGAACACACACTGGTTTGAGAGTTTCGGTTGTATAAAGTGTGTTAGTATTCGAATTCGAGAAAGTCGTTATTGAAACCGACGATACATGTTCTGTAACAATTTAACAGCGCAGCATCAACATTAAATATGCGACATTGAGATAATGCGGTTGGACTTTCAATTTATTGGTTAGAAACATTCTTTAGTGTAGAGAATAAATAAAGTATTTAGTGCATTCACTTAGTTTAAAGAGAGCATACACAACACAAGCAATAACAGTCTATACAATGCAAAAACAAATACTATTCATTGGCATCTCTCTCTTACAGGAAATTATTTAAAGTCAATGATGTGCACATGGGAGTAGGTATTGGTAAAATATTTTCCTTATAACACGTATATTCCATTGTGACTTTTGCAACGTGTATGCATATGCCACCGAGTTACTGCTTCGTGTACAAACATCATAAATATTGCGTGTAAATGAGTTATAATAAAAGTTATTGTTGATTTTCTTTTTGTTTGGTAAATTTATAACTTGGCTCGCAGACGTCGGATAAAATAAAAACCCATTAAAATAGCTAAGCATGAAGTGCACAATCTAAATACATTGTGTAGAAACCTTTGAGAGTAAAATTTCAGTGTATCGTTCTTTATGAAATATTAGTGTCTATGTATTTGTATAACCTTTATCTTAAGTGAAATCTAAATAGTGTAAATATTTCTTAATAAGATTTACCAGAATCACTTATCCGTAACAGGTAGGTAATTTTTGTTGTGCATGCTCGAGTTTTTATGTGCACATTTAGAACAAAATCGAGTTGCGCCATTTTGCATGCGGTTTATCCGCTCTTCATAAAACTGTTCAATGTTTGAATAACAGAGCGTTAATACACTTCTCGCAATTAAAGTACCTCTGAGTGTTTTCTTCTAAGATTTGAAATGTCAATCTAATGTGCATTTCAACTTCTGTGGGTAATAAGTGTGTCTTATTGCGTAACATTCTTTAATGTCACTGTCTATAACATGTAATTCATTTTAAATATCCCAACGAGGGTTAAAACATTTGCATTTGGTTGCTAAGGAACTGTGTGCACAATCTGAAATAACGTTATTAAACAGCTTTATGTACTCCACATGCATGCATCGAAGTCATACGAAGATTTATGAAAACAAACACTACGCACACGTTTTTTTGAGCGAGTATATTTTTTTTTTTAAGTTTGACTGGTAATGTGGATGTTTTTAAGGCATCCTGTAAATATGTTTTTATATAACAACCATTTGGTTGTTGGCTTACAGGTATATTCCCATAAATTGTTAAAGCGCTTGATACCCAGATGCGGGATTACACGAACAAAGACCCGACTTTATTTTTGTTTGATATAGCATATCTTCATCATTTTCCGTATCCCAACATATCATGTTGTATCTATCTCTTCCATACGGCTGTCGGAATATATTGTTTGTGTTTGTGTTTTACAGCGGACTGTACCCAAATATTAAGTACTAGAGAACGTAACTTATAATTATAATATCACAGATTGTTGTCTTTATGTTGTATTCTGCATGTATTCAATATTTAGAAATTTGGTCAGTGTTAAGCGAAAGACTACATTTTCTTTCTTCTGTATGATACATACTATATCAACGATTTTAGTGAGGCTTGTTGACAGATAATTGACCTTAACGTAAGTCTTATTAAATTAAAGTGCACATCAAACAGATAATTTAACGATACATATAACAATGCTATCGGTTTTCTGATTTGTAATTCATTCATTTAACGCGAGGTCTTATTCGACGAACTTGTTTGAACTGTATTAACATATTAAAATGTTTTAACTTAGTTAAACTACCGTTCTCAGTTATGTTGCTGCATTTAACGAAATGGCATTTCAATTCAATTTCTAAAACGGCTTTATATAACGATAGAAAGATCCCTTATTAATTATCAAATAAACTTCATATTTTAATTTTATTAAAGACTAACAGAACGGGTGAATGGTATGCACTTCAAAGTCGCTGTACATACGGTATACTTATTAAATTATATTTCATTTTTCTCAACAATATTTCTTTACAAAGATTTAGTGCTTTAAACAATGTCCAATTTATTTAACACTTAATCATTTTCCATAATAGAAGGACTTCGGAGTGATGATACAATTTATCTAATGCTAATATAACTTGAGTTGCACTGTGTTTATGTTGAAATAAAGACGGTTATAGAATTAATTATTAAATCCTGAAAAAATGCAACAGGTACAAATCCGCTATACAATTGCTGTTACAAATGCTGTATTTTTTATCGTGACATATCAGTAATTAATCCGAGGTAAACAAAAAAGCTAGTTAAATGTATGGACTTTGTATTGCATTATATGGGTGTTCTTTGTAAGTTGTTCTTCTAGACAAATAATTTTGAAAAAAAAAACTTGACACTTGAAGAAACTTTATCTGTACTTTATATATTACGTACGACAGAATAGTTATTTTAGACAAAAACTTCCATATCGCCAGTAAATTATCAGGTTTTAAAACATTCGAT
>VMBQ01018511.1:218721-230903 GCA_007657795.1 Dreissena rostriformis | reverse complement strand
CCAATTTTGACGATACATGTGTTTAAGAAATTCGTGAACACAGCGTTCTTCATTGTCCGGAATTTAACACACTCTATAAACTGAATTGTGGGGTTTCCCCGTATGCCTCGATTTGACATCCAATCGGTACAGGGATATCCCTTGAACATATGTAAATCGCGTGACGCGATGTGAGCGCATCGAGCACTTTTCTTATTCAACCAATCGTCAATTAACTCTAAATTAAGATTGATGCAATATTTTACAATATTTTGAAAATCAGTCGAAAACGAAAGTTAATTTATGTGAAACATCGATGCGTAATGGTCAGCATCCAATTTGTTTGATGTACAAAATAGGTGTTTTAACAGGTTTTATAACCTTAGGTGGTATAATACACAGGATAATTAGTGTCATTGGCGTTTATTTCTGTATGATACATCTTTCGAAAGCAATTAGAGACCCCTTTCATAAAAACACTGTGGACTGTGGTGTGAATGCCTGATTAAATCAATAATTTGCCGATAAATCGTCGATAAGGTGTCAAAAACAACACTGGTCCACTCGAGTACATGTAGCAGAAGCGGGTTGTTAATTGGGGGCAATAAAGGGATTAGCGATGGTAAATTTTAGCCAGACTGAGCTTGAATAACGAATTTTATTTGGAACTTATAGACTTTAGATTTTTTTTTACGTATGTTGGGACAGAATCGGACCGACTGTTTGGGATTTTCAATCGGTCCTTCATGACCCCAATCGGTCTAGGACCGACAAAACCGAAAAAAATATATGATCCCTGGTGATAATACCCAATGTTGTGTTTATAATCAAAACCAAACAGCGAATAGAAAATATTTGATTTTCATACTTTTAAATAAGTACCATTCGGAAACAAGTATTTTGATGGCAGGAAAGACACGTATTATAAGTATATGACTCTGGCATCTATATGCAGCTTTATTAATTGACTTTATAATATAAGACGAGAATGTGTTCAATTTGTTCGCCCCATACAAGTTGAGCCTCGCCAATAAAGCTCGAAACTCGCCTTATAGGAGAAAAAGGCGGCCAATATGGAAAAACACGGCCAATACGGGTAAAGGTCGGCCAATACGAGATTCAGCCAATCAGAAACCAGGAAAAACTCGGCCTTATATGAGAATCTAAAATTTCGACAATTTTTGACGCCATTTTGAAGTTGTATGCTTAGTTTTGGTGCAAAAGTTTAAATCTTTACAAATATAATATTGCCATTTACCTTCAGTCAATTTAGTGCGGTTCATTTTAACAGTAATTGTTTTTACCCATTTATATTTGCTAGCGAGACAGGAAGTTGCAATGTTTACTTCCGTATGTGAGAAAAATTAAGAAATTGATAACATTTATATCGAGGAAGTTTTCGTACGTTGGTGTCAAGCTGTTATTTCTTTTACACATGTATACACTGATATAAAAGCAGTTGATGTGAAGTTGTTTTTTTTTGTATATGAAAGAATCATACTTGTTTGTTTGAGTCAGTAACGAGGAAAATCAGGAAATGTTGAATTGGGTTTACGGTCATTTCGTAACATAGCTGTTTCGTACTCTTAGCCACGCATTTTAAGTTATTTCATAGGCTTAAGCATCAATCAATCATTTCGTAACCAAATCGGTTATTAATTAACAGTTATTAATACTGATTATATTTTCATTGATCAATTCAATTGCCAATTTTTTATGTTATGTTACAAAATGACAGACACCCGTTGTATTTGATTTGGAGATGAAATAACAACATTGGCGTTTCCGAATATCCAGTCACCAAGATGATACTGTACTCAATAAAGGTTACAAATCTTGCTGGGCTTAATCTATACTCTATTGGGACGTACACTGTTCCAGTATTTGTATGTAATTTGCCTTGCAAGATAATGACAAGAGCACCGCATAGCGGATGCCAACGCTTGGCTGTGGGTGCTTGGATTATTTATTTTTTTACCTTGAAGGTCATCATTAGCCTTGACCTTTTCACCACTCAAAATGTGCAGGTCGATGAGATACACATGAAAAACCAAAAAAAACACAAAAATTTTGACCTTTGACCTTGACCACTCAAAATGTGCAACTCCATGAGATACACATGCATGCCAAATATAAAGTTGCTATCTTCAATATTGCAAAAGTAATGGCCAATGTTAAAGTTTTCGGACGACGACGACGACCACGACGCGGAACACGAGAGGGCTATGACAATACCTTGGGTTTTCTTCGAAAACAGCCAAGCTTAAAATCAACACATAAATGGCAGGATATATTTGATGGTAAGTTATTTTTCTACCATACGTCATATAGCAATGCATACAGTACATTTTGATATTTTAAACACTTTGGTTTAATATACCCGTATTCAGCTTGTAGCAAAATGGCCGTTCGAGAGTATCGTGAAAGAATGGACTTCGCACAGTTGACCAATGATGAACTTCATAAGAGATACCGTGTCAAGCATCCCACAATTATTAATTAAATACACAAGTAATTCATTTAATAGCAAAAACCTGTAGGTTGAAAGTGAAATTCAAGCTTTTCTTGCTGAATAATATTATAAAGTTAATTAATAAAATTGTCAATAATTAGTTGAATTCATATTGGCTTTGTTGTTGAGCTTCAGACAGCCGTATTGGCCTTCAGCATGCGGCCTCAGGCCAATACGGCTGTCTTCAGCTCAATAACAAAGCCAATATGAATTCAGCTAATTAATAACATTATAGCATAAATATAAGCCTCTAGATCTTACCTCAGACTTGAAATGATCTTTGAAATCTTGAACCTGAAACACAAGTTACAAATATTTTGTTAAAAGTAATTTCAAATACTGGTTTTCCTCTCACAGGGGTTTTTTTCCTCCTGGAAGACCCGCCAAATTTCGGCCCTTTCCCTTAGATGTTTTTTACCTCTGACAGAAATTTTCCCCAAAAAATAATTTTCCCCAATGAAATCTAAGACCTTTAGACCTTTAATGAGGCGTAATAAAAAAACATGTTTGTTTCCAGTTACCCGACCAACCGTGTCAATTTACCCCCGAACGCAATTTTTTTATCAAAAATAAAAAAAAAGAAAAAAGAAAGCAAAAATCGCGAGTGGACAACAACAATATTGTTTGACACTATTCGGTCGCGATTTAGATCGCAAACGGTCCGAAGTTTATACCACGTGTACGCCATTGTTATGAACTGTACAAGAAGTTGGTAAATCGAAACTAATTGTCCTTTCTCGGAAAAATACAAAATAATATGATTCGTTGTTTCCAAGCTAAGGTAGAGTAATTACGGCCATTCAAGACTCAACTTGTGTAAAACACGTGTTCAATTACCCGTTTAGCTCCACCTCCGTTCGCTGAAAAAGATTAGAAACCGGAGCTAAGCACGTGCTGTTACATAACTAGACGATTGCCATCGAGTAACAAACACACGATTGGTTTAGCGGGTTGATTGCTACACAAAGGAAGCCAATTTTGTAGGCGAGAACGGTGTTGATTAATGGCTTCAGACAGGAAGCGGCTTTCCTTTGATGACTTCAAACTGTCCATTCACACAGATTGCAAATTTTCGCGCTTCTTTTTTTAATGGCATTGATGCTTGTACATGTTCAGTATAAAAACCACCTGCTAACATGAAAACTTTGGAATAAATTATCAAGATAAAAACAATGTTGCAAACTGTGATTATATTAATTGGTAAGTATCAGTTAAAAGAGGATGTTTTGTTTGTCATAAATCAACAAGTTTTCTATACAACAATATTACCGCGGGAATCAATAGATCTAGGTTGAATTTCATTAAAAAAAATCATTGACGATGTCATAAGTCAAGACTGTAATTTTAATCAAATTTTGGAGGTAAAAAATCTCTACTTATGACTGCGTTTTTACGGTAATTATAAAAACCGATCGTTCCTGCGATGCAAAGTTTGACAGTTTTGCGTTCGTTTTCATGTAAACGTTTCCGTGTTTTATTAAATGAAATCGTAACCTCAAGTGTGAAACAGTACTTGATTATCTCAATAAGGTCATTATCTGTAATATCTTGAAATGGTTTGTGCATAACTTTCATTTTAATTATTTTAAACATGTTGGTTCGAAATGAGTATGAACATCAAATAATTCCGAACATTTTCGAACAAAAAAAAAAAAAAGAAAAGTTTCCCGACCTACCGACCATCATTTTTTTGAGCCCGTAACCGGAAACAGACATGTTATTTTTTTAGGCCTTACTATTTTGCCTGAGAACATCCTCTGATTCCCTCCTTTAATAATATATAATGGACTTCTACATACAGCAATTAACCAGGCAATACAATCTCATTTCTTGCAAGGCATTTTCAAGAGTTCCTTACTTATCAACACAAATTGATTTAATTATGTTAGTGCCCATACATATTCATACAGCGGTGAATAATTGATTTTTTAATAAACACTATTTTGCCAAGTTGGCTAGAATCAATGTTATTTCATGTATACAGTGCAAGCATCAATGGATGCCTTTTCAAGTAACCAAACACTCCTTGTGCCATTTCTAACAGTGAACAAGATTTATATGTATCACTGAGTGACTGCCACAAAACAGTCTCCTCCATTTGATACAATGCTGAATGCTCTCCACTCCCATGATGTTCTGCTTCTAGGTGCCAGGCAGCCATAATAAATGGCCCAACACCCACTAAGATGGGCCTAACTAAATCATGGACAATCTTTATCAAATAACCACAAGTAGGCCTAACTAAATCATCAACACACACACAATTTTTATCAAATTACCACAAGTAGTGTTTGCTGACGAATAAAATCTGTAAGCACATAAAGCTGCACATTGAGTGCCGTATTTGTTAAGTGTGAATATGGCAGGAAGAACTTTGCTTATTATGATTGCTGTATAATTCAGGTAAGTTTATAAACACAGAATTACATGAAGACTTTAAGTGCAAGACAGAGCTAATGTAGTTCTCTAACCCTTTGCATGCTGGGATATTTGTCTTCTGCTAAAATGTTGTCTGCTGAATTTCTTAAATTAGCATTTTCTTTGATTTTTTTTCAAAGACTACTATCAGAAAAGCAAACAGCTTGGATCCTGATGAGACGCCACGTTCTGTGGCGTCTCATCTGGATCCAAACTGTTTGCAAAGGCCTTCAAAATCCGGTTCCAGCGCTCAAAGGGCTAATGCTGGTAATGTTGCTGTGGGCTCCAATTCAGATGCCACTGCACATGTTTACCACAAATCTAGCCATAAAGTTGTCAATTGTACCCAGAGGCTGATTTCTGATCACAGTTTTACAATTTTTAGTACCCAAAGCAATGTATGGAAGTGACTCGATGGAGATTGTAATCACCAAACTTGGAAAGGGCAAAATGGGTTCAACCTCTTCAATAGTTACAAATATGAGGAGATAAATTTCCAACATCAAAATGATGGTAAAACAATTATGACAACAGATCTAACATGCACTTGAAGAAGTTTGGCCCTAATTTCATCCAGCAGATAAATAATTGGCACAATTATCTCTCCCCCTTGTGGGCATTCATGCAGTTAACTTTCCAATATTCCTCCATATGGAAGACTGCAGAAACCCAGTGATCAAGAAGGCATCAATCCCCTTTTTGCCAATGATATTAAAGATGTATCGATTGACAGTTTGTTACAGTTTGCATTGTCCAGTTTCGCTTATTTTATTGGCTAGCTTTGTGTTTTATTTGAAAACAGAAATGCCTTGATTCTCTTGAGAACATAATATCAAATTCCAAATTGCATGCAGCTTATATTAAATCAATAAATAAACTTCATTTTTGTGATAATCAAACCAAAAACTCTTTATTTTAACACAAAATAAACAAAAAACATGTTTTATATATTGTATACAAACAATGTTCCATAATGGCATTGAGTTTTCCTTGCATGTATCTTATGATAGAAGGTACTGTGAGAAAAACAAATAAACAAACTGAAAATATGTAAGGAGATCAGCCTGAGAGACTATTTAAAATACTTAACCCTTTGCATGCTGGGAAATTTGTCGTCTGCTAAAATGTTGTCTGCTAAATTTCTAAAATTAGCATTTTCTTTGATTTTTTTCAAAGAATACTATCAGAATAGCAAACAGTTTGGATCCTGATGAGACGCCACGTTTTGTGGCGTCTCATCTGGATCCAAACTGTTTGCAAAGGCCTTCAAAATCCGGTTCCAGTGCTCAAAGTGTTATTTAACATGCTTGAGCTTGCAGGGTGGCTAAATCATGTCCAAGTTGTCCCAGTCGTACATTTTAGGGTCAGGGCAACTGATTTGTTTCAATCCAAAGACAACCATTATTTTTGTGAATCATTTTGTTCTTAAACTGTGAACCAGTTTAACCAAATGAAAAAAACTCATTTCACCTAAACCTCTGACGTCATCAAAGCAAAAACCAATCGTCTACTGAATGTAATAAGTCATGTAACTGACATTTGTATACATTTTTACTTTTTTCCATTTTTGTGTCTATTAAGGTGACATACATCAACTGTTAAAATATTATGACAACATTTTTGGTAAAAATAATGTTTTTAACAAAATTTCCAAATTTACATAAGCAAACAGATGTCATTTTCTGAATGTAAAAAGTAGTGAAACTCACAGTTTGAAAAAAATTCAGGACAAGCAAAAAAAAAACATTTTTATTAAAATAAAAAATAAAACATTTTTCTGTATTCCCATGTTCTGATTTGTATTAGAATCAAATTTGAAAAACAAAACAAAACTGCAAATTGACTCGTCTTTTTTAAAACAATAAATTCTTAAGAAAGGAGCAGTCACCATTATTTCAACACTGAAATATTTTTAATGCAAAAAATAACGTAAGTGCTCTTACTGTATTTCGGAAAATTTCTGAAAATATACATTCCTGAACAATTTACAAAATGTCAGTTAGCCTAGTTATGACATTCCATAGACGCTGAATGTTTTAGCGACTGAAGCAACAATATCTCAAGGAAAGTAAAAGTTTTGGTTGGTATTTTTGTGTGATTATTCAGATTGAAATCACTTTACGATGCTGTGCAAAGCCTTGGAAAAAGGAGTATGTTACTTTCAATATTGAGCAAACTTTAGATAAACTAACATGTAAGCAGCATACCACATCTAAGCATCAATCAATCATGGGATCTAAGATTTATTGTCAAATATTATCATTCATACATGCATTTCGTTATATAGTACTTTATACTGACATATGGATTTACCCAACGGACAAATTGTATTCTATACAAATGAGATTTTTTAGACTTTGCCACCCTTGACTTTTGATTCTCCGAAAGAATCATACCAAAACTAAGGTAGACAGACAAACAAATCAACCAACTGAGAAAAGCATTCTCATTAACTTAATGCACTGAGCAATCCATACTGCCAGACAATATAATACCTTGTGACCGTATAAATACTACTAAGTAGATGTCACACCAACAAAACCACACTGAAAGCTTGCATGATACTTGACCAGACAGTATTTTAGGGGAACGCATTGTAGCTTTTTTTCACACTTCCGCTCTAACTATATTATGTCTGACAACATCAACAATATAATTACCAGACATACACTAGGAGTATGAAATTCTTGCAATCCTCAATGCACAACTGCGCCCCATGCACAATGTCTATCAGTTCCATATTAAACGAATATTCCTTGTGCTGACCTAACAACTGACATTGCATGCACAGTGGTAATAAACATTAAACAGGAAACATAATGACAAATTCTTTAAATCTCCTCTTATATCTTAAATATGATTCAAGAAAAAAATAATATCTAGATTAAAACACATTATTCCTGCAGCAATATAACAAATTTTTATCTATTCACAAAAAAAGTGCATTTCTTATATTAAACATGAAGAAAATTTTGTTCAAATAGGGAAAGTAATTGGTAGCCATCAAAATGTCTCACTCAAACTGACTGTCTTTTCCCCAAGTACGTCCTGTTCGTATCTCATTCAATTACATATAATTGACTTTTTCATAAAGCAATTCAGCATGCCATTGCATTTACAAGAGCTCTTTACCTATCAACACAAAATGATTTAACTACTTCATTCAATCAGTACAAAGCCATGGAAACACCATTATCAACCATAAAATACATCAGCTGTAAAGATATTATCATTACTGTCACTCCAAAGAAAACAGTGCAGGACCATTTATTCACAGTCAGAGAAACATGGGTTGTTCATAACTACTGAAGAAAAGACTGACCAATGACTACTACTGGATGCAATTGACAAAATCTAAATGGTCGATGACATCATATATATGCAAAAGCAGCCGATGTAGACCAATATAGATTATTGGTAACATAAAAATTGCATTTCCATATTCAGTATGACTGACACAACAATCAATGCTAGTAGCCATACACATTCATAATGCTGCGAATACTTGATTATTTTAATAAACATTATTTCGCCAAGTTGGCTACAATCAATGTTATTTCATTTCTCAAGAGCAGGCATCAATGCATTCCTTTTAAAGTAACCAAACACTCCAGCCATTCTAACAGTGAACAAGATTTATATGTCTCACTGAGAATTTTAGACAGTGACCAAGATTTATATGTCTCACTGAGAGACCCTTCAAAAGAGCTGCCACCATTTGATACAATGCTGAATACTCTCCACTCCCGTAATGTTTAACCCTTTGCATGCTGGATAATTTGTCGTCTGCTAAAATGTCGTCTGCTGAATTTCTAAAATTAGCATTTTCTTAGATTTTTTTTTTCAAAGAATACTATCAGAATAGCAAACAGTTTGGATCCTGATGAGACGCCACGTTCTGTGGCGTCTCATCTGGATCCAAACTGTTTGCAAAGGCCTTCAAAATCCGGTTCCCGCACTGAAAGAGTTAATAGCTGCTTCAATATACCAGGCAGCTGTAATGAATGGCCTTACACCCACTAGTGAGATGAGCCTAACCAAATCATGGGCACTCTTAATAAAATTACCACAATTAACTAAATCATAGAATGAAGATCAATAAATCTTGGCCTAACTAAATCATGGACAAACTTTATCAAATTACCACAAGAAGTGTTTGCTGACAAATAAAATCTGTAAGGACGTACAGCTGCATATTGAGTGCCTTACTTGCTTAGTGTGAATATGGCTGAAAGAACTTTGCTTTCTATGATTGCTTAATAATTCAGGCAAGTTCATAAAAACACAATTACATGAAGACTTTGAGTGCAAGAGTGCTTATGTAGTTCATCAACTCTGGTTATGTTGCTGTGCGCTCCAATTCAGATGCCACTGCACATGTTTACCACAAATGTAGCCATTAACGGTTGTCAAGTGTACCCAGAGGCTGAATTCTGACCACGGCTTTACAATTTTTAGTGCCCAAAGCACTGTATGGAAGTAACTCAATGGAAACTGTAATTTCCAAACTTGGAAAGGGCAAAATGGGTTCAACCTCTTCAATAGTTACAAATATGAGAAAACAAATTTCCAACATCAAAATAATGGTAAAACAATTATGACAACAGATTATAACATGAACTTGAAGAAGTTTGGCCCTAATTTCATCCAGCAGATAAATAATTGGCACAATTATCTCTCCCCATGGTGGGAAGTCATGCAGTTAACTTTCCAATATTCCTCCATATGGAAGACTGCAGCAACCCAGTGTTCAAGAAGGCTTCAATCCACTTTTTGCCAATGATATTAAAGATGTATGGATTGACAGTTTGTTACAGTTTGCATTGTCCAGTTTCGCTTATTTTCTTAGCTAATTTGCATTGTATATGAAAACAGAAATGCTTTGATTCTCTTGAGAACATAAAATTAAATTCCAAATTGCATGCAGCTTACCGTATTGATCCTAATAAACGCTCCCGCCCTAATAAACGCGCCCCTATCATATTTTAAAATGAAGGAGTGATAAAAATAATAGCGCCCCCCCCCCCCNGCCATCAGGGGAAGGGGCCCAGGTCCCTCATGAGGGGGAATTTTCGCGGCGTTTCCCTTTTATCGGGAATTTATTTACTTGCTCACTCATCCACAGGTGTTGGGCGCGTGGCCAAGTCACTTTAATACTATCAATATGTCATATAACAACATTTTTTATTTAAAAAAAAAATCAAAAAAAAATCTGATATAATATATACCGTATTTATCCTAATAAACGCTCCCGCTCTAATAAACGCGCTCCTATCGTATTATAAAATGAAGGATTGATCAAAATAATAGCGCCCCCCCCCCATTTCTTGGCTGCTAAGGGGTAAAGTAATTGCATTTTATTGACGGAAAATTCGTTTTTTATCAACAAGGTAATTGGCAATTGGGTGTTCAGATCAAATGTCGCCATAAGGCGAACACTGCGATTCACCGCGGACTGTAAATTTATAACAAAGTCAGCAAGTGAGAATTTCAATTGGCATTAAATCAACACTACATTATCGGGAGCATGAATGTTCTGTTAGATACAGCATTAATGCATAGAGGATGCTATGTGTGAAAACTATCATGAGATTTTACTGCAGTAGTTTGTATTGTGTGTGAGGAAATAATGTGTGTTTGCTGGAATTTAAATGGGGGTTGCTTCACAGGTATTGTTTGTTTATGGATTGACTTGAAAATCAGGTCAAAATTAATTTCGCCTAACTCTTTGTTGTTAAAAAGGGCAATTGCAATGATTAACACCATAAAAGCAAATAGTATTGATAATCTTAATGCTTTATTTACGTTTCCGACTTTACGTACTGTCCGAATTTTAGTACGCATACATGTGCACATAATATCTACATGAACATGTAGTAAATGATTTTCTTTTGTACATTTGCATTTAAAATGCGTGAATGACCCTTGCTGACAGGTTTTTACGGAGGCCGCGCAGTATCGCGGTGATCATGGTGGTTACCGTTAACGAAAGCGTGCAATCGCCGCGATTTCAGGTGTTCGATGAACACCGCGGTCAGTAGTGTGTCCGCCCCCTGCGAAATGTCACCCATCTGGAAAAGTGAACACCGCGGACAGGCGATATTGTTTAAGTATGCGGTGTCTGTACTGTAGTATTCTGGTAAAACTGATTGTGATATGTTTACGTTTGCTCAATGAACTTGGAACTTTTCGCAAATACCGGTAAACGCATTTTAGGTGTTGGCTCATATTATACCTAAAGGGGGTGAAAAACGGGCCCCCTTTGTGATTTGCATCGCGCCCGGGCGCGTTTATTAGGATAAATACGGTATATACAAGGTAGGTATCTCTTGACACAGAAAAATCACCTCCATCAATATTTTAAGCGATTAATTGCCTAAATGGCGGTCGATTTTCGTAAACTATGTACCATTTTGTTGGGTAAGGTTGCCTCGTGACGAAAAATGACCACAAACGGCTACTTTCCAACATAAACTACATGTACAAGAAAACTCGTTGAAATGCTAGGTCGGCGATCGGCAGACCGATGTTCAGTGCCGATTTTTACTAGAGTAAAACTATCAAAATACCAAGGCTACTGAACATAATCCACAAAA
This sequence comes from Dreissena rostriformis, assembly GCA_007657795.1. Lineage (NCBI taxonomy): Eukaryota > Metazoa > Mollusca > Bivalvia > Myida > Dreissenidae > Dreissena > Dreissena rostriformis. The sequence goes on along the minus strand of VMBQ01018511.1, from coordinate 219,398 downwards.
GTACAATAAACAAATACGAGTTTATCAACTTACAACACAGGCTTGTCTTTTTGTTCACACCAAACACTCATATAATCGTTATGTTTGAATGTTTATTTCACTCGTGTACGATGATCATCTTGCAATTACACATTATGTGATTTATTCCGCGCCTCACAGTTACCGAAGGTATTATCGAATAAATGAAACCGGGAACCGTATTTACCATGTAAGCGTCTGATCGACATAGAGCTGGACTCGAAATTGCCGATAAACAATTCCCGATTTACAATGATTTCGACATGAGAACGCAGACAACAGGACGAATCTGTGTTGTAAGTTGATAAACTCGTATTTGTTTATTGTACTTTTGCGGATTATGTTCGGTAGCTGTGGTATTTTGATAGTTTTATTCTAGTAAAAATCGGCACTGAACATCGGTCTGTCGATCCCGGACCTAGCATTTCAACGAGTTCGACAAGTGTTTTCTTGTAGTTTATGTTGGCAAGTAGCCGTTTGTGGTCATTTTTCGTCACGAGGCAACCTTTCCCAACAAAATGGTACATAGTTTACGAAAATCGACCGCCATTTAGTCAATTAATCGCTTAAAATGTTGATGGAGGTGATTTTTCTGTGTCAAGAAATACCTCCCTTGTATATATATATATTATATCAGATTTTTACTTTTTTTTTTTTAT
>VMBQ01018511.1:146803-217906 GCA_007657795.1 Dreissena rostriformis | reverse complement strand
GTGGTGGTGGTGGTGGTGGTGGTGGTTGTGGTGGTGGTGGTGGTGGTGGTGGTGGTGGTGGTGGTGGTGGTGTATACCCCCTTTTCTTCGAAAGGGGGCATAACTAGGTAGAGATAATGCAACCTTAATTTCATTTTTGCCCGAGGTTTATTGATACAATGCATTACAAAAATGCAGTTAGCCTTACATTGGGTAAAATTCAAACAAGGGAGGCAACTGATGTAACAAAAAGAACATGCATAAACGGTAGTTGTTTCCCTTGTTTGAACCATGCTAAATCCTTAAAATGCCTATTTCCGTTTCCAGTAACTGTGACCTTGACCTGTGACCTTGACCTTTGACCAAGTGACCTCAAAATCAATAGGGGTCATCTGCGAGTCATGATCAATGTTCCTATGAAGTTTCATGATCCTAGGCCCAAGCGTTCTTGAGTTATCATCCGGAAACCACCTGGTGGACCGACCGACAGACCGACAGACCGACCGACCGACCGACCGACATGTGCAAAGCAATATACCCCCTTTTCTTCGAAAGGGGGCATAAAAAGGATATACCCAACAGTCTAGTTGTATTTTATACTTAGTTGTCCTTGAGCATGTGAGATTTGTTTTAGATTTCCCCACCCCTGACTTGTTTCTCCGAAAGAATTATGCCCAAACTGGGGGCAGTAAGGTAGACAGACAAACAAATCAACAAATTGAGAAAAGCATTCCCATTAACTTATGTACTGAGCAATCCATACCGCCAGACAATGTAATACCTTGTGACCGTATAAATACTACTAAGCAAATGTCACACCTACCAAAACCCCACTGAGAGCTTGCACTGTATTATTTCTGACAACATCATCAATATTACCAGACATACACTGGGAGTATGGAATTCTTGCAATGCCTAATGCACAACTGCACCCCATGCACAATGTCTAACAGTTCCATATTTAACGAATATTCCTTGTGCTATTCTAACAGCTGACATTGCTTGCACAGTGGTAATAAACATTTAACAGGAACAATAATGACTACCTTATTAATGCCCCTCTAATATCTTAAATATGTTTCATGAAAAAATAATATCTAGATTAAAACATCCCTGCAGCATTAAAACAACTTTCTATTTATTCACAAAACATGCATTAATAATACAAAACATGCAGAGAATCTTATAATCAAATTGGGACAGTAACTGGTATCTATCAAAATGTCTCACACAAACTCACTGTCGTAGCCCAAGTACATCCTCTTCTTATCTCCTTCAATTATGAATAATTGACTTCAACATTAAGCAATTCAGCAGGCAATAACATCTCATTGCTTGCAATGCATTTACAAGAGTTCTTTACTTATCAACACAAATTGATTTAACTACTTCAAACAATCAGTAAAAAGCCATGAAAACACCATTATCAACCATGAAATTAATCAGCTATGAAGATATGATCATTTCTGTCACTCCCAAGAAAACAGTGCAGAGCCATTTACTCACTGTCACAGAAACATGGATGTTAATTTGTCTATAATAACTGTAAAAGAGACTGCCAATTGACTTCTATATCATGTAATAGACAAGTTACTGCGAAATTATTCTCATTTTTGCACAAATGTTTACTGATATACTTTTAAAGCAAATAAGACATGACCCGGGTCATGCAAAAATTGGTCTTATGTCATATGCGGCCAGCATAGCTCCAGATCTGCTGAGCTTCCCACAGTCTGGTCAGAAGCTACACTGTCCGTTTATGAGACCACAAAACCTTGCATGACTTTGTAGCAGACAGTGTAACTCCTGACCAGATTGTGTGGATGCACACACTGGCCTGGAGCTGCCCTTGCTCCAGATGGCATAAGACCCATTTTTACAGGATGCAACTCATATATTAGTAAGGAGCCAAATGTCTTGTTCACAACGGAAAATAATGGAGATCTTTTTTAAAAAAATACCGGTTTCACCTTCCCTTGCAGTCGAACTGGCTCAATAAATTTAATCACAATAAAAGGAGTATGAGAATGTGGTGATGTTGTACTTTCAAATTTTACATGTTCTACAAAGAAGAAGCCAGGCATTTTTTTACATTTACTATAAAGAAGGTAGAAAGTCAGGCATTAGTTAAGATGTTCTATAAAGAAGGAATAAATTTGGGCATTATTTTACATTTTCTATAAAGAAGGAAGAAATCTAGGCATTATTTTCTACTTTGACCGCTCATGAACTTAGATCCAGAAGACTGGGAGATGTCATCAAAGACATAAAACATTGCCTCCTAAAGATTCGTCAGATAATCCTACACATGGATTGTAAACATTCAACAATTTCAGCCACCAGCTCTCATGATTTATTCATCATCAAATAAAACTGATTAGTATGGTTTCCACATAAATAGAGAACTGGAATCAACTGGGGAATGGAGAATTTGCCACAAATCCATGTTAATTAAATAAGTCACCATGGTAATTTGGCTAATTTGCGGATAAATGGTTGTCATATGCAATAACTAAAGGATTCCATAGTCAAATGCCTTTATTAATGCACAATGTGTTTATAAAAGTATTAAACATGAGTTTATTTAGGATCCCAGAGGATTCAATTAAGCCCAGCACAAACACATTTATTCTAGAATGAAGCTGTTAATTCATGACGGCTTCTGCGCATTGCTTTTTTGTTGTGCATGTTCCATTAATTAAAGCATACAATATTCCATGAAACCAACGCAACAAAGTGAGCAAAATTCAACCACCAACCAACAGTAAACCAGGGGTTAAGTCTAGGTGGATCAGGGGTATGCTTCATGCCTCTCACTTTGTTGAGGCATACAAATTCCAACTCTGGTGAGTCTTCAAGACCTACATTAAGCCCTTATTCAGCGTTTTGTTGTTATTAATAATATGACATGCAGATCGAATAATACCAATAAATTATTTTTATTTAATTGTTAGTTCATTTTACCACTCAATTTTAAATTATGAAAGAACTGCAAATCTTTTTTTGCATTGACAATGAATGAGCAAGATTTCATGATATGAACATTTCTACGGTCAACAGTTCAAAAACATTGCATTATGAAGTAATACAATTCATCAATCACTCAAAATGCACAGATATGTTGGCACATCCCTGTACATAGTAGATCAGTCAGAATATTGCAAAAACAATCAGCACATTGTTGCCATGTCTTCCACAAGTTAACTTGTGAATCTCTACACTTCAGCAAATGAAAATTAAATGGGTCATGAAACAAAATTGATGAACTAATCATTCCCGCACTTGGTGGTGAGATATATGATACTGAATATGATAATCAATGAACTAATCATTCCCTCACTTGGTGGTGAATATATATGATACTGAATATGATCATCAATGAACTAATCATTCCCTCACTTGGTGGTGATATATATGATACTGAATATGATCATCAATCATAGCATTTCATTGTTCATGTTGCTGCTCCGGCAATCTCTGAATTGAAGCTTCTCCAGGGAACAACTAGAACAAGTTTGCAATGATAATACCAATGATAAAGTGCATGTTATTCATTCTGTTGCAAATACGAGCATGTAATACTGTAAACTAGAAGGCCACAGGCCCTAAGTTGCTCACCTGAACTGAAGTAACTAAACTGTTCTAAGCAGCTTTTTTGATGATTGAATTATAAATCTGGCTTCTGACCTTCCTTCCTACCTTGAATCATTTTTGAACTCCGCTGAGATATCATTAGACTAAATGTTATGTTTAATGCTGATCGGTTCAAAACATGTGATTTCTAAGTTGTTAAAAAGGTTTTAGTATTGCCATATACAGAAAACTGCTCTGTCCCCTTGCACCTATGTTTTTCAATTGACCTGAATGATTTGGAAAATTGGCCTACATATCATTAGAACAAATGTTCTTAAAAAGTTTCACTAAGATAGTGTTCACAAGGTTTCAGTAAATCAATATAAAATAGTCGGTCTCGCCTGGCTGCCATGTTTTTAATCGGACTTGAACCATTTTTAACTCCGCTGAGATTTTCTGAGCAAGTTTTATGCAGACTGGCAAAAGAGGATGTGACTAGACAAAGACAGCAGGACATTTGTCACATAACAATTACTTTCCGCATTGAAATGAAACTGTATAATGTTTCATATTATAAATGCATTTTTGTGAATAAAGAGATTAATCAGTTTTGTTTGATTGCCGCAGGGATAAGTTGTTTTGTTACAGATTTTCTTTTTGTCAGGAAACATATTTCTGATATAATAGGAGATTTAAACAGGCTGTCATTATTTTCCCTATTTATTAGCTTAGCACATGCAATGTCATTTTTTGATACAGAGGGAGTATTAATATATCAAATGGAGCTTTGCATTTTGTGCAGTTTAGCATTGTGTGCAGTTTAGCATTGTGTGCAGTTTAGCAGTGTGCATTGCAAGAATTTAGTTCAGCGGGCAATACAATATCATTGCTTGCAATGCATTTACAAGAGTTCTTAACTTATCAATACAAATTGATGTAACTACTTCATTCAATCAGTACAAAGACATGGAAACAATATTATCAACCATAAAATACATCAGCTGTGAAGATATTATCATGCAAAGAAAACAGCGCAGAACCATTAACTCAGTAATAACGGTCACATAATCATGGGCGGGATTGTCTAGAATTACTGTAGAAGAGACTGACTATTCACTGCTTCATGATGTAATTGACATAACCAAAATTGTCAATGACATCATATATATGCAAAATCTGCCAATGTAAGACCAATATTGACTTATGGGTTTCATAAAAATTGCATTTCCATATTCAGTATGACTTGCACAACAATCCCTGTTAATGCCCATACATATTCATACAGAGGTGAATACTTGATTATTTTAATAAACACTATTTTGCCAAATTGGCTACCATCAATGTTATTTCATGTATCAAGTGCAGGCATCAATGCATTCCTTTTCAACTAACCAAACACCCCTTGTGCCATTTATAACAGTGAACAAGATTTATATGTCTCACTGAGTGACTTCCACAAAAGAGCTGCCACCATTTGATACAATGCTGAATGCTCCCATTGTGTTCAATAGCTGCATCTATGTGTGTAAGTCAGAGTTTATTCACAGGCCATCGCTGATTCTTCACGAATACCTTATGTGCTGACCTTATCCATCTAGGTGCAAGGCAGCTGTAATGAATGACCTAACAACCAATGAAACAGGCCTTACTAAATCATGGACAATCTTTATCAAATAACCACAAGTAAACCATTTAGTAAATCATGGACACTCTTTATCAAATAACCATAAGAAGACCTTACTAAATCATGGGCAATCTTTATTAAGTTACTACAAGTTGTGTTTGCTGACAAATAAAATCTGTAAGCACTAACAGCTGCACATGAAGTGCCTTTTTGGCTTCGTGTGAATAGGGCTGGATGAACTTAACTTACTTTTATTGCTTAATAATTAGGCTAAAGTTCATAAAAACATAATTTCATGAAGACTTTGAGTGCAAATGCTTTATGTAGTTCATCAACTCTGGTAATGTTGCTGTGGGCTCCAATTCAGATGCCACTGCACATATTTACCACAAATCTAGCCATTAAGTTGTCAATTGTACCTATAGGCTGAATTCTGCCCAATTTTCACAATTTTTAGTGCCCAAAGCAATGTATGGAAGANGTTTTTGTATAGAAAACTCGTTGATTTACGACAAACAAAGCATCGTCTTTTAACTGATACTTACCAATTAATATAATCACAGTTTGCAACATTGTTTTTATTTTGATAATTTAATCCAAAGTTTTCATGTTAGCAGGTGTTTTTTCTATACTGAACATGTAGACAAATGACTGAGGACCCTATTAAAAGTCTCGCAAAAATTCGCAATATGTGTGAATTGACAGTTTGACGTCATCAAAGAAAACCGCTTCCTGTCTGAAGGCATGAAAAACACACTGTTCTCGCCGACAAAATTGGCTTCCTTTGTTTGGCAATCAACACGCTAAACCAATCGGGTGTTTATATCTCAATAGCAACCGTCGAAATATGTAACTGCACGTGCTTAGCTCCGCCTTTCGAATCTTTTACAGGGAACAAAGGGTGGAGTTTAACAGTTAATTGAACACGTGTTTTACGAAAGTTGAGTCCTGAATTGCCGTAATTACTGGGTCTAAGCTTTGACATGACAAATAAATCTATCTCGGATTTTCCGACAAAGGCCGATTTCCCAACTTTTTGTACAGTTACTAATAATGGCGTCCGCGTGTTTACGAAATTCGAAACACATTCATCTTAAATAATGGTGTCTTGTTGGATAATTACTGGATTTTATTTTTTTATTTTATTTTTTGGTATGCCCAGTAGCACACTGCTAACGCGGTGTTGCGCGGCGGTCACTGATAAGAACCGAAATCGTCTGCATTTACCGACTAGGCTAAAGTAATACACGCCGCGGGAATTAGCGAACGCGGCGTTACGCCGAGCGTTTTATCGAGTTCACCTCGCTTTCCAATGCCACGTGGAGGGAGCGCGTTTTTTGGGGAAAACGCGTGGAGTGTACTGTACATCGTGATTCGATATATCGCGATTTCCAATATAACGCGAAATGGCCATGGCTCCCTAAAATCCAACAAGCATGATCACTAAATGACAAGTTTTAATCTGAGAATTTACTAAGTGAGATTAAAACCGGTTCTAGCTAGTATTTCAACCTTTTTCACCCACTTAAATTTTCTGTTTAATCCGACATCCATAAAATCCAGTTTGGTCCAGATTGTTTTCCTTTATTATACACAACATTCACGCCTCAGCGCCTGTGTACTGTGACAAACAATAACCCTGTAACTTGCCAAACATCACAGGTCATTTCGTGTGTCACCTTTCTCTATTGAATTTGCTTTGAACAGTCAATACACACAGTCCATATACATGAAGGTGTATACAATATAGCTGTAAATGTTACAGACACCCAGAGTTCTTTGCACGACCAATTTTTTATCCAAAAGTAAAGTGAGTTGTCTCCCACTCAATTGTTTATATAGGAAAAGACTCCCCAGTTTGTCAAAATGCACTACACATTTTTTATCCAAATTTAAAGAGAATTGTCTCCCATGCGGCTGATGTGCGCTACAAAGTTTTTATTTCAACAATCAAATATTAAAGCCCATGCTTTCCATGAGGAAGAATGACGTCATATTTTACATGGGATTTAATTTGTGCATGCTTTCTTGAAAATAAAACTTGGCAGTGCTATTCGGATTACAAATAAATTATACGCATTTGAAAATACTTACATGGAATAATGTTTTGTGTTATTCCAATGTATAACATATGGATATAACAAATAATTAAATAAGGTAGGTAAATAGCGTGTTTTGAGATTGTCAAAATATGCTTATGCATACATTTACATGCATGAATGACTTGACAAGTTATATTGCGCGCCGGTTATATCGCGATCTTTGGACCCCATCAATCGCGATGTATTGGATCTGTTGTGTATTTTAATAAACACTATTTTGCCAAATTGGCTGACATCAATGTTATTTCATGTATCAAGTGCAGGCATCAATGCATTCCTTTTCAACTAACCAAACACTCCTTGTGCCATTTATAACAGTGAACAAGATATATATGTCTCACTGAGTGACTTCCACAAAAGAGCTGCCACCATTTAATACAATGCTGAATGCTCCCATTGTGTTCAATAGCTGCATGTACAAGGAAGCTGTAATGAATGACCTAACAACCAATGAAACAGGCCTTACTAAATCATGGACAATCTTTATCAAATAACCACAAGTAAACCAAAGTAAATCATGGACACTCTTTATCAAATAACCATAAGAAGACATAACTAAATCATGGGCAATCTTTATCAAGTTACTACAAGTTGTGTCAGCTGACAAATAAAATGTGTAAGCACTAACAGCTGCACATGAAGTGCCGTTGTTGCTTAGTGTGAATAGGGCTGGATGAACTTAACTTACTTTCATTGCTTAATAATTAGGCTAAAGTTCATAAAAACATAATTTCATGAAGACTTTGAGTGCAAGTGCTAATGTAGTTCATCATCTCTGGTAATGTTGCTGTGGGCGCCAATTCAGATGCCACTGCACATGTTTACCACAAATCTAGCCATAAAGTTGTCAATTGTACCTAGAGGCTGAATTCTGCCCACGGTTTCACAATTTTTAGTGCCCAAAGCAATGTATGGAAGAAACTCGATGGAAATTGTAATCACCAAACTTGGAAAGGGCAAAATGGGTTCAACCTCTTCAAAAGTTACAAATATGAGAAGACAAATTTCCAACATCAAAATAATGGTAAAACAATTATGACAACAGATCATAAGATGAGCTTGAAGAAGTTTGGCACTTATTTCATCCAGCATATAAATAATTGGCACAATTATCTCTCCCCCTTGTGGGCATTCATGAAGAGTGCAGAAACCCAGTGATCAAGAAGGCTTCAATCCCCTTTTTGCCAATGATATTGAAGATGTATCGATTGACAGTTTGTTACAGTTTGCATTGTCCAGTTTGGCTTATTTTCTTGGCTAGCTTTTGTGTTTTACATGAAAACAGAAATGCCTTGATTCTCTTGAGAATATAATATTAAATTCCAAATTGCATGCAGCTTATATTAAATCAATAAATAAACTTCATTTTTGTGATGAATGTACCAAAAGATCTTTATTTTGACACACAGTAAGACTCATGTCTCAACTGAGGGCAGTAAGGTAGACAGACAAATAAGTCAACCAACTGAGAAAAGTATTCTCATTAACTTAATGCACTGAGCAATCCATACAACCAGACAATGTAATACCTTGTGACCGTATAAATTCTACTTAGTAAATGTCACACCTACCAAAACCCAATAGAGGTTGCATGGTAAATGACCAGACAATTTTTGAGGGGAACACATTGCAATTGTTTCACACTTCCAATCTAACTATATTATGTCTGAAAAGATCAACAATATCATTACTAGAGATTCATGGGGAGTATGGAATTCTTGCAATCCTCAATTTACAACTGCATGCCATGCATCAAATGACATTGCATGCACAGTGGTAATAAAGAAGAGAAATAATGACGGCCTATTTTAATCTCCTCTAATATCTAAAATATGTTTTCTGAAAAAATAATATCTAGCTTAAATCATGTTATCCCTGCAGCAATAAGCAACTTTCTATTTATTCATAAAAAATGTATTAGGTATATAAAACATGAAGAGAATTTAATAATCAAATTGGGACAGTAACTGGTATCCATCAAAATGTCTCACTCAAATTCACTGTCTTGGCCCACCAAGTACGTCCTCTTCTTATCTCCTTCAATAATATATAATTGACTTATACATAAAGCAATTCAGGAGGCAATAAAATCTCATTGCTGCCAATGCATTTACAACAGTGCTTTACTTATCAACACAAATTGATTTAACTACTTCATACCATCAGTTTTAAGCCATGGAAACACCATTATCAACCATGAAATTAATCAGCTATGAAGATATCATCATTTCTGTCACTCTAAAGAAACCAGTGCAGAACCATTTACTCACAGTTACAGAAACATGGATGTTAATGTCTATTATGACTGTAAAAGAGAGGGAAATTGAATACTACATAATGTTATAGACTAGTACCTTCAAATGTGTTCTTTTTTTCACAAATGTTTAATGATATACTTAAGAAAACAAGACATGACCCGGGTCATGCAAAAGTTGGTCTTGTGTCATATGTGGCCAGCATAGCTCCAGATCTGCTGAGCATTCCCACAGTCTGGTCAGAAGCTACACTGTCCATTAATGAGACCACGAAACCATGTATTTATGACATTGTAGTGTAGCTCCTGACCAGATTGCGCAGATTCACATGCTGGCCTGCAGCTACGCGTGCTCCAGATGGCATAAGACCCATTTTTACATGATGCCATTCATATGTTAGTAAGAATCCAATTGCCTTGTTAACAAGGGAAAATAATGGAGATCTTTTTAAAAAAATCCCGGTTTTACCTTCCCTTGCAGTCAAACTGGCCCAGTAAATTTCATCACAATGCAAGGAGCTAGGGTGTATGATAATGTGGTGATATTGTACTTTCAAATTGTACATGTTCTACAAAGAAGAAGTCAGGCATTATTTTACATTTACTTTGAAGAAGGAATAAATCTGGGAATTATTTTACATGTTCTATAAAGAAGGAAGAGAGCTAGGCATTATTTAACATGTTCTATAAAGAAGGTAGAAAGCCAGGCTATATTTTACATTTACTATAAAGAAGGAAGAAAGTCAGGCATTATTTTAGATTAACTATAAAGAAGGAAGAAATCTGGGCAGTATTTTACATTTACTATAAAGAAGGAAGAAAGCTAGGCATTATTTTAGATTTACTATAAAGAAGGAAGAAAGCTATATGCATTATTTTACATTTAATATAAAGAAGGAAGAAATCTGGGCATTATTTTACCTTTGCTATATATAAAAAGGAAGAAATCTGGGAATTATTCTACATTTTCTATAAAGAAGGAAGAGAGCTAGGCATTATTTTACATTCACTATAAAGAAGGAGGAGAGTCAGGCATTATTTTACATTTACTATAAAGTAGGAAGGAAGCCAGGAATTATTTTACATTTTTACTATCAAGGAGAAGAAAGTCAGGAATTATTTTACCTTTACTATAAAGTAGGAAGGAAGAAAGGAATTATTTTATATTTACTATAAAGAAGGTAGAAAGTCAGGCATAACTTTACATTTATTATCAAGAAGGAAAAAAGTTAGGCATTGTTTTCTACTTTGACCGCTCATAAACCTAGTTTGAGAAGACTGGGAGATGTCATTACAGACATAATACATTGCCTCCTACAGATATTCAGTAGATAATCCTACACATGGATGGTATTGCAACATTCAACAATTCCAGCCACCAGCTCTCATGATTTATTCATCATCAAATAAACTGATTAGTATGGCTTCCACATAAATAGAGAACTGGAATCAACCGGGGAATGGATAATTTGCCATAAATCCATGTTAATTAAATAAGTCACCATGGTAATTTGGCTAATTTGCGGATAAATGGTTGTCATATGCAATAACTAAAGGATTCCATGGTCAAATGCCTTTATTAATGCACAATGTGTTTATAAAAGTATTAAACATGAGTTTATTTAGGATCCCAGGGGTTTCAATTAAGCACAGCACAGACACATTTTTTTCAAGAATGAAGCTGGTAATTCATGACAACATATGTGCATTGTTTTTTTGTTATGCATGTTCCATTAAAGCATACAATATTCTATGAATTTGTTAACCAAGGCTTAGTAACATAGTGAGCAAAATCCAACCACCAACCAACAGTAAAACAGGAATTGAGTCTAGGAGGATCAGTGCTATGCTTCATGCCTCCCACTTTGTTGAGGCATACAAATTCCAACTCTGGTGAGTCTTCAAGACCTACATTATGCCATTATTCAGCTTTATGTTGTCATTTACAAAATGACATGCAGATCGAATGATACCATTAAATTATAATTATTTAATTATTTAGTTCATTATACCACTCAATTTTAAATTATTACAGAACTAAAAATCTCTTTTTGCATTGACAATGAATGAGCAAGATTTCATGATATGAACCATTTCTACGGTCAAGAGAGCTAGTACATTGTAAAAAATATGAAGTAATAAAATGAATGAATCAATCAAAATGCACAGATAGTTAGGCATATCCCTGTACATAAATCTATTAGAACATTGCAAAACCATCAGCACATTTTTGTGGTGTCTTCCACAAGGCAACTTGTGAATCTCAACTCTTCAGCAAATGAAAATTAAATGTTGCATGAAACAAAATTGATGAACTTATCATTCCCTCACTTGGTGGTGAGATATATGATACTGAATATTATCATCAATCATAGCATGTCAGTCATTGTTCATGTTGCTGCTCCGGCAATCTCTGAATTGAAGCTTCTTCAGGGAGCAACTAGACAAAGTTTGCAAAGATAATAACAATGATAAGTGCATGTTATTCATTCTGTTGCAAATACAAGCATGTACTTGTGTAAACCAGAGAGCCATGGGGCCTAAGTAGCTCACCTGAACTGAAGGAAGTAAACTGTTGTAAGCAGCCTTTTTGATGCTGTATAATAATTGTGGCTTCTGACCTTACTTCCTGCCTTGAACCCTTTTCGAACTCAGCTGGGATATCATTAGAATTAATACATATATAATGCTTATTGCTGATTGGTCAAAAACATGTGATTTCTAAGTTCGTTGTTCAAAAGGTTGAACTATAGCCACATAAGGAAAACTGCCCTGTCCCTCCCCTTGTACTTTTCTTTTTCAATTGAACAGATTTGGAAAATTGGCCTAAATGTCATTAGAACAAATGTTCTGGGCAAGTTTTATGAAGATAGTGTTCACAAGGTTTCACAAAATCAATATAAAAAAGACCCCCCCCCTCCCCCCGCTGGCCACCATGTTTCAAACAGAACCATAACCATTTTAAACATGGCTGAGATATCCTTAGAACATCTTCTGAGTAAGTTTAATAAAGACTGGAAAAAAGTGACTTCTAGAGTATTCATAAAAATTCACTTATAATTAGCCATATTAAGAAAACTGCCCGCCCACTGGCCGCCATGTTTTTCAATGGACCAGAACCATTTTGAAACCCATATATCAAAAGAACAAAAGTTCTCTGTGTAAGATTCATGAAGATTAGACAAAATATGTTACTTTAAAAGAGTTCACTTAAACCATATCAGGAAAACTTTTTTTACATTAAGTCTTCTGAAATAACTTAACTCTCTCACAAGTCATCTCTTCGTGGAAATTCACAGATCAGACACAACACCGAGCAGAACAATGGGCCATGTTAATGATGCCATTTCAAACAATTTATGAAGGCTTCCTTTTAAGCCATACAATATTTCTAATTATTCTTAAGCATTGTGTCTCGGAACAATAGGAGTAATATCATCACAGAGAAAATTGCAGGAAATATAGAAACACCACCACTTAAAGAGTTAATAGGTGCATCAAATTACCGAGAACAAACCAATTAGAGTTGTAAGTTGAAATCATTGACAATTAAGGTAAAACTAGTCTCTACTTTGACGATTGGCTAACCATTATTGTCTAAATAAACAATGGTTACAATTATCTAAATGAATCAATTACTCAGCTATGTTCCAAGAATCCTATTTCAATTGATATAGTTTGCTTTTTTCATAGTGAAAGACAGTTAAAATTCCACTTGCATACTGATGGAAATAGATTTTGACAATTTAAAAACAGACCTCTTCAAATAGAAATAGTTTATTGGAAAATAATTGTTTTATTTTAAATAGTTTAAAAACATTACAATTATCAAAATTGTTCAGCCTCATTGTCCAATTGCCATTTCTATATTGTAGCATTTCTGTTCTTTAATATAACAGTTATCAGGATTCAAAATGCCTTTATGTATAACAACTCATTTGTTTAGTCTATATTAGCAATTATATCAACAATTCTTAAGTCCATAAGATATATATTTGATAAGACACATGCTTACATAAAAATCAGTTGAAAGTATAATGACTTGACACGTCTTGAGTTTCCACTTATATGATTAGACTGTTATTTACATGGAAACAGTTTTTAACTTAACCAAAATTTTAGNTTTAACCCTTTGAGCGCTGGAACCGGATTTTGAAGGCCTTTGCAAACAGTTTGGATCCAGATGAGACGCCACAGAACGTGGCGTCTCATCAGGATCCAAACTGTTTGCTATTCTGATAGTATTTTTTGGAAAAAAATCGAAGAAAATGCTAATTTTAGAAATTTAGCAGACAACATTTTAGCAGACGACAAATTTCCCAGCATGCAAAGGTTTAATATAACAGTTATCAGGATTCAAAATGCCTTTATGTATAACAACTCATTTGTTTAGTCTATATTAGCAATTATATCAACAATTCTTAAGTCCATAAGATATATATTTGATAAGACACATGCTTACATAAAAATCAGTTGAAAGTATAATGACTTGACACGTCTTGAGTTTCCACTTATATGATTAGACTGTTATTTACATGGAAACAGTTTTTAACTTAACCAAAATTTTAGTATATGAAAGGCCCAATACTGACATTAAAACGGTTTTCAACATGACTGCTTATATGATAGAACTTTGGGTATTTCCTTAATTAGCAATTAACAAATTGAGTATGATGAAGTTTGTTGCAACAATAGAAAAATGATGTTTTCAAAACTTTTTAATAATGAGCATTTATTAAACATCTAGTTTGTACTTAGCCGACATCACCAATCCTGAAAATATGTAGACTTGTGGTCACAAAAATGTAAACAGATGTTACGACTCTAAGTGGACCATCGAACTCATATATGTGTCGTGTTCTGAGAAAACTGGGCAAAATGCATGTGCGTAAAGTGTCATCCCAGATTAGCCTGTGCAGTCCGCACAGGCTAATCCGGGACGACACTTTCCGCTTAAACTGGATTTTCGCTAAGAAGAAGCATCATTTAAATGAAAAATTCCATAAAAGCGGAAATTGTCGTCCCTGATTAGCCTGTGCGGACTGCACAGGCTAATCTGTGATGACAATTTACGCACATGCATTTTGCCCAGTTTTCTCAGAACACGACACATATGACAGACAATTATCGATAATGTTAAAGATGCACTTTTGATTAAGATTTGCTTCTACATATTGATGCAATCATTTAGCCCTTTGCATGCTGGGAAATTTGTCGTCTGCTAAAATGTCGTCTGCTGAATTTCTAAAATTAGCATTTTCTTCAATTTTTTTTCCAAGAATACTATCAGAATAGCAAACAGTTTGGATTATGATGAGACGCCAGGTTCTGTGGTGTCTCATCTGGATCCAAACTGTTTGCAAAGGCCTTTAAAATTCGGTTCCAGCGCTAAAAGGGTTAATAATTTACCACAGCCTGTGTCAAACATGCATCAAACTCGCTAAAATGAAGCATATCACACAAATAATGGTTTTGAGAATGTACTTTCAGGATTTGTTACGAAAAATCCTTTTTTAAATTTCTCATAGAATAATGAATAATGAAGTATCATATTTCAAGCGCTCATTTGCATTTCCATGATCAGTTATTCCTATTCTAAATCAATTATTAGCCAATAAACATTCATTATTTTACTATTCAATTGCACCATCCAAAAACAAACATGAAGGCAATTCCCAAATGATTTATTGCACATTAATGCAGTTGGAGCAAAACATGAGCAGAAACATCCGCACTTCAATTATCGTCATATCAAATATGAATTATTGCGCTATTTTTTTTATTAAATCATTCTTTGCGTTCTTCTTGGTCGGGAAACAGATAAAATATTGAGGAAATCAATTAAGCAAACAATATTTCATATTTGTTCACACATTTCAAGTACCATTTATCAAGGATTAAATCTGCAGAATCTGATATTTATTATCAATTATTCACATCCTATAACTTGTTTCTAAAGTTTCATAAAGCTGTTGTCAATATTTTACCATGCTTACCATGGTGAGTTATTGAATGGTGGAATTACCAGACACTAAAAAAAAATATGTATATAAATACTGGTAAAGCAAAATTAATGTGGTAATAGAAACATTACAATAAATTGTCTATTGCGTACATGGAACAATTCTGATTAATATCAGTCACATTCTGGTTCAAATAACCTAAATACTTAAAAGGCCTAAAAAAATAACATGTCTGTTTCGGGTTACGGGCTCAAAAAAATGAGGGTTGGTAGGTCAGGATTTTTTATTTTTTTTTATGGTTCGAAAATGTTCGGAATTATTTGAATTTCGTAGTCATTACGTACCAACATGTTTTAAAAAATTTAAATGAAAGTTATGCACAAAACAATTCAAGATATTACAGATAATGACCTTATTGAGATAATCAAGTACTGTTTCACACTTGAGGTTACGATTTCATTTCATAAAACACGGAAACGTTTACATAAAAACTACCGAAAATTAAATAACAAAAATTTGAAATAATGTTTAAAATGTATTTAACTTTTAAAATAAGTCAGGTTTTATTCGATATAAATATGACTTTGCCTCTTCATTGGATTTTTTTCGCTACGCTGAATTCCAAAATGACGGAAGAAAATGGCAGCTCAGCCTTCGTGTCAAGCAACCGCGCTCTAGCAGACGGCCATTTTCGATGATATCGGCATGTTATAAACTTCGGGCCGTTTGCGATCTAAATCGCGACTGAATAGTGTAAAACAATATCTTTGTTGTCCACTCGCGATTTTTTTTTATTATTTATTTTTCATTTTTTGATAAAAAAATTGCAGTCGGGGGTAAACTGACACGGTCGGTCGGGCAACTGGAAACAAACATGTTTTTTTATTACGCCTAATGGAATAAATAAGACATATGACTTCAAAGCTATATATATAGACATATTCATTATTGTTTATAAGAATTGTAATTATTTAAAAAAAATATTAATCCATATTTATGACAAAGTTGACAAAATGGTGGTTTGACCAATAATTATGCCTCAAATAAGTCAATTCTGTTATCCACCACAATTATGTGATCATGAATAACTTTCATTCCAATAATCAGAGTCCTTCAATCTAACAACAGACATTTTAACCATTGGGTTACAAAGACAAATCCATTTCTGGAATTACTTCTTTAATTGAGATCATGATTGAAAATTGGGTTCTTTATGCATTGCAAACTAGAGGGTTTTTCAATGTTTTATGTCTCCCAAATTTAGATTTCAGACATTCCGGAGTCATTTAGATAATTACTGGAAGCGTTTATATGTCATTCAAATGCTTAATTAGCACAGTTTGAAACAGAGTGCATGAGAATTTTATTCTAGAGCTAAATGATTTTATAGAAGGAACATTTATGTGTGTGTAAACTTTTGCTTTACATGCCTAGAAGCCTTTACACTGCTACTTGATGTATATAGCCGACTACTTTTTTTGGCCATTCACTTCTCGTTCATTTGTTCTTAAATTTGGATAAATACATATATATTGAATGTTTAGATTTCAAGTCAATGTACCATATAAAAATAAAAGCCGTAAGTAATCAAACCAAATTCAGCGTTTCTTTTCATTCTTTTAACTAAATGCAAAACAAATCCACTTCTTATGAAATCACTTGATTGCATCATTCTGGTGAAGAACGGAAGTTCTTGGCATTTTGATACGCAGTCGCATAAACTATAACGATTGTGTGTGTTAAGGATGGATTAATAATAACAGTGTTTTCAATTGGCACATTTTTCTGATGTATGACTTTCAAAATCGAAATGTTTTTGTTTTTATGACATGTCAATTCAATCCAACAATTTACATTTTATGAAGGTCGCCACTTTTTTCATCATTGACAGCAGTATTGGTCAATAATTCAAGTGTAAATTAAATGCCCAGATTCTTGGAGAATTTTAAACAGTTCTTGTCATAAACATTTCTAAATATAAATATTGTAGCAATTGTAAACACAATCCAATAAACCTTTTCACAAAATAAATCATTATGCTGATTCAAATAAACAATATTTTTTGTTTATTTGAACAATATAACAATATTGAATTTCTGATAGAAACCTTTGGTTGAAATGATTCTGGTAAGCTACATGCTCACGGGAGGTAAAAACAATATTATCAATGCCAAATACAAAGTAAATGTATTTCAATATAAAAAAGATGTTTTGTTCCCACACTTCAATGATCAATGTGCTGACAAGCAGAGAACCGGATGATTTTCAAAGCCAAAAGGTTAGACAAAGCCATCCACGAGACCCACAATACCATATTTAACTGTCTCAAAAGCGCGAGACAAGCTATTTGTTTTCTGCTACCGTTTTAAGATCGCATTACCAGAGAGGCGTGAAAATTCGAAAAGTCTGCTTATTTGTTTATGGTCATTAATTCGTCTATTTCTAAGGCTATTCATGTCCTATTTGAGCACTCCTACTGCCTGTATAATGCTTTAAATGAATCAATTTCATGTAAAATATACAAGCTTTAATATCTAAGTCTAAGGGTCTTGGAGAAGGCTTTCTTCTTATAAAGACCCAAATATACTGGGGGTTTTTTTTGTTGCTTTTTATGAAATTTAAATATAAATGGGATAATGGACCGTAAAATATATTTTGGAGAAGAATAAAAGAAAACTATTCAAGGATAAAAGCTTTTGCATTAAGTGCATGATCTTATCAAAATTAACATGATGATTTTATATTAGTTGATTATTAATGTGGCACCATTAATGTCTTTAAATTCATCGTGATTATTAATTATTAAATTTGTGAACATATTTTGTATATTACTTTTAATGTCAATTACTTAATTACATACATATATATAATATATTTATATATACAAGTTTTATCCCCATAGATTATAAATTAATTCCTTAATACATGTATACTTATTTAATCGACAAAATATTGATCAAAAGGGTAACATCATGCACATACTAAATTATCAGGTAAAATTGAATCACTTCTTAAGGAGATGCAAAATTCTCTGTACAATAAACGATGTTTATCTACAAAAGAATACTTAAAACAAACACTATACTGTTCTTACTGTAAACATTAAGGTAAAACACACAATATTATGTACTACCTTAAGGTAAAACAAATGTTATTCTGAACTCACTGTAAACAATAATGTAAAACATACGATATTCTGTATTGTCAACATTAAGGTAAAACACACAATATTCTGTACTTACTGTAAACATTAAGGTAAATCCAAGTTCCATTGGCTTCACGGTTATCAGTGCCGTCTATATAGATCACTTTACACTCATACCATCCTCCATCGGATTCCTGTATATGACTTATTTCTAAAGAAATTTCTTTCACCAAACGTGCACGCCCACTATACGCCTCGTGAACGTTTGCGGCGTATCCGTCGTATTTCACGAGGACCGAGTCCCGTAAGCCTTCCTTCTTCCAATCGAGCATGTAGGTGACCGGTCGGCCGCCAGGGAAGTTAAGATCACAGTCGAGTATTTGCTGGCCACCCAGGCTGGCGAACTTGGAGGCTTGAATGCACAATATTCCTGAAAATGGATACAATCAAAGCGCCATAAGCATAACAATTTAATAATTGTTGAACAAAGTTTTTGAATAATATTGTTGCATGCCATAAAATGTGTAACTTTGTAAATAAATATTTTTTGTCTGTTATTTAGAGGGATGGGGGACAACTATAAGGACAACTGTCTGCCAACTGGCAGCCATCTTTAACATTAAATTCAATAAGCATACTTTACAACAACTCAAACATCATAGATTAAGAAACAATGATATCAGTGAAACGCATACGTGCTTAGCAAAATTGCTGTTTGCCACTAAGATGGGAACAATAAAATTGGGCAATAACTTCCTCAAATGCCATAAGACTGGAATAACCTAACAATACATGTATGGCCATTTGGTAGAGAAGCTGCCTTACATGCCATTGGAATTGCCTTATTCAAGGGATCTTGTACAGCAATGAAACTGCAATTTTTGAGAATTCATTGAAGTGGAAGTGGAAGTAAACAAATTCTGCATATAAAGATTTATCAAATTCAGATCGTAAGTTTTGATTATCTTGCATGACAATTACAATTATAAAGAAAGTTATAATATTAATAAAAGGGCAATAACTCCTTGAAACTTAGTTGAAGCTGAATGATCTGACAATATGCTCATTCATATCAGATGGGGATGCTGTATATGAATATAAGATCCTGAAATCTTGCTTGGAAACAAAAACTTAGCAAATATAATATTATTAACCAAAAGGCTATAACACTCCCGAAAAATTATTAGAGGGTAACGCCTTGACAATATGGGTATGTAAATCCTACGACCCAATTTTCATCAAACTGGGATCCTAAGTCTCTAAAGTCTGAAGTCTCACGCGGAAACAAAGTACAGGTCCAATGGACTGACATTTAGTATAGCAGACACAATTATTATTGATGTATTATTATCACATCATTGCAACTTCAACAACAACAAGAGGGCCATGATGGCCCTGAATCGCTCACCTTTTACTTGCATTGGCCTTGTGACCTAATTTTTGACCCCAGATGACCCATATACGATCCAAAATCAGATATTATCAAGATAAACATTCTGACTGTATTTCATTAAGATCAGATGAAAACTATGACTTCTATTGTCTTCACAAGGTTTTTCTATGATTTGACCTAGTGACCTAGTTTCTGACCCCAGATGACCCAAATACAATCCCAATCCAGATGTCATCAAGATAAACATTCTGACAAAATTTCATTAAGATCTGATGGAAACTGTGACCTCTATTGTCTACACAAGGTTTTTCTATGATTTGACCTAGTGACCTAGTTTCTGACCCCAGATGACCCAAATACAATCCCAATCCAGATTTCATCAAGATAAACATTCTGACCAAATTTCATAAAGATTGGATGAAAACTGTGACCTCTATTGTCTACACAAGGTTTTTCTATTATTTGACCTAGTGACCTAGTTTTTGACCCCAGATGACCCAAATACAATCCCAACCCAGATTTCATCAAGATAAACATTCTGACCAAATTTCATAAAGATTGGATGAAAACTGTGACCTCTATGATATACACAAGGTTTTTATATTATTTGACCTAGTGACCTAGTTTTTGACCCCAGATGACCCAAATACAATCCCAACCCAGATTTCATCACGATGAACATTCTGACCAAATTCCAGAAAGATTGGATGAAAACTGTGACCACTACTGTCTACCCATTGTTGACAGACGCACGCATGCAGCCACGCACGATGGACGCCGGACATCACACGATCACATAAGCTCACCATGTCACTTGATGACTTAAAACTGCATATTGAAATTGGTTAATATTTAAGATAAATGAAGCATTTTTTCATTCTGCCATTCATTCGCACACTTGGAACAATTGGAAATTCCGGAAAAAAAAGAACACCAAATTGCATCAATTGATTTTCATACACAGGGTTAATCAGCACCTGACGAGGATACAGCCATAAGCTGTTCACACCACAGTATACACAAATTAAACCATATTCTGTCATCCCAGCTCCATAAAATGTTTGATCAGAAGCTTTCTCAAATATTCTGGGATATAACCACATGGTACATCACTGAGCAAACATGGGTGTGTTTATTCAGATGAAATAAAACTGTTCCCTTGAAATTGATTTAGAAGATTTCCCCATTCGGTACTACAAAATACGGAGCCAAATATAGAGCAAGACCAAACAGGGCGCAATATTAAAGAAGCCCTTCATCGACATCTTAATAGAACCGGACTATTGCCTAGCTGTATGCAAGATTCACCAATACTGTCAGACAGATAGTGAACAGTGAAAATCCATGCTTGATTCCAAAATAATCAGGCGTCCACAAATGTCATAACCCTGGCAGACTGACATTGTATTTTTGTTGACCCACGTCATTGAAATCCACAAAGATCCTTGTTACATTGATTTTATAAAGTGCATCCCGTCAATTTAAATGATTCTCTTTGGATATAATTACAGGATAGAAGCAAGCTTTGGGCGCCCTGTCCATATGTACCATTATCTATGAGGTCTCTGTTTTAGACCCAGTCCTAATGGACATATAAATGCCTGACAGCCCATTTGTACTGTACACTTGCCATGGAAGATAAAAAAACAAATGAAACTATAAACAGAAAAATAATAATAGCCACCACAATGATTTGTTGTCTAATAACTGCTCGGTTGATTTTTTTTGGTTAAATTAGCTCTTTCAGTGCTGGAACCGAGTTTTGAAGGCCTTTGAAAACAGTTTGGATCCAGATGAGACGCCAAAGGATCCAAACTGTTTGCTATTCTGAGAGTATTCTTTGAAAAACAATCGAAAAAAATGCTAATTTTAGAAATTCAGCAGACGACATTTTAGCAGACAACAAATTTCCCAGCATGCAAAGGGTTAAAGCTTCTGAACTTTTATTTATTCTTCAGCCCTTTTCTACAAATGTTATTTCAGGAGGATTTATTGTCAAAAAATTACTAAATTAACAACCCAACTGGATGAGAATGTATTCCTGAACATGCATTCATGGCTGTTCAACAAAATCTCAAAATGTTGATAGAAGTGGACATTTCAACAACAGTGTTTTTCACTTTCATAAACATCTTTTCCAAACAGATCATTAAAGTGGTTCACTGCAATCCATTTGAATTGTAATTGTGTTCATGAACAACAATAAATGATCAAACAGTTCATGAAATGAATTATGTCTCAACATTATATATGACTTCCAACCACAGAATAATATGATCTATCAACAAAAAAAAACAAAATTAATATAAAAGTCTTCCTTGACATCACTCTTAGAAAATATAAGGTCAAAAGACCACCATTTATTCACTGTTCTGTCATATATGGTATACAAGGAATATTCAGGTAAAACTGCTATAATTTCTTTTTGTTAGTTGAAAGCAAATCGAAGGTATTAAAAAAGACTGAGAGTTATAGTTTGGGGGGGGGGGGGTATNAATCATTCATCCGTGACGATTAGACGCTTTAGCACGTGGGGTAGGTGTGGTTCCATATTTTTGCACGTGGAAATGGTGAAACGCGATGAAATTCTAGTTTAATTTCAATTTAATTATTTAAGGTGGGTTCTTACACAAGAAAAACATAAAATTAATTTACAAAACAATATAGCTTGTATGAATATTCAGGAGGGCAATCGCGCACTTTGCATTTTGCAGGCTTCCTTACCCACTTGCTAAAGCGTCTGATCTTCACGGATGAATGATTTTATTGTTAGCTTGCACATAATGTAGTCAAATGATCACATGTGCAATTTTGAATAAAAATATTTACTCATTACTGAGATATGTAAGTTTTAAAAGTGTTGAGTTAGAAGAGTCACCAAGTGTAGTAAAACGGGATATACATGTTATTCCAATTTAATTTCAATTTCATCATTTTTTTTACAAAAGGAAAACATAACATTAATTAAAGAAAAACAATATGGCTCATATGAATATTCAGGAGTGCAACAGCTCAATCGGCATGTTGCAAGCCTGTCACTTATTAAGACGTGTAAGTTTATGCGTTTTACTTTTCACATTGTTATTATTTAACGTTGTACGACTTTGCGAATTTGACTTTTGAAGTGACGGTTTTCATTTGTTAAGTTTTATATTTAGTTGTTTTTCAATTTCAATTAAATTTTCAGGAATTATCAGATATGTGTTGAATTATTTTCGGTCAAAATTTCAACACAATCCGTTCAAAAATAAGGGAGCTATTTTGATATGATTAAGTGATGCGTTCGAAAAGTCTCCAAGTGTATGCGGCCTTGGCCTCATGTGTGAATACGTTTTACCCAAGCACCCAGTATAAGCAATTATTATTAGACATTACCTAGTTCATAAGACATTTCGTGCAGCGAAACAAGTACTTTTAGGTCAGACAAAACTCGATATTCCTGCCTGTCACTTACTTTTATTGCCATTTTATACACGAGAAATAATTGACTTTCACATGACAAACATTTTTATTGCATTGAATTTGTAAAGATATTCATGCTTGAGTATTACTTGTGAACCATTGCATATCAGGATGAAACAAACTGGTTCCATATTGCTCATATTTGTTTGAAATGAAAGTATGGACTTAAATGTCATACCGTCATCATGCTCTATGTATTGCATTTTCATTTCAGCCATGCATCCAAAACTTGAATGGTTCCCAGCCTTATCTTGATCTGAGAAACTTTATCGCCTTAACCTTTCACGACTGTGACCCAGAGCAGGCAATCATTCGCAATTGTGATCCGTCTTACCAAAGAGCCGAAAATGAATTTTTATTAACCATTCTTTAAATGGGCGCTCTGGGACAACCAATAGGGTGATTTGTCACTGACTCTTTGCCTACTGGTGAAACTGCATCATCGATAAGGCAGGATGATGAATTCAGCTCGGAAAAGAAACACAAACAACGCCAAGTGTCAGACTTTTTTTATTACAGATTCATTAGCCGTCTCGGAAAGACGTAGAATAATGGAGGATTGTAATAAAACCCCAGCATTTTTCAGAATTGGCTTCAAGGCTTCCGCTAGCCATTGTTAGTCTCCATTATTTGCCTTTTATAAAGTTCTGCATGGAAAACAGCCTCATAATCAAGACAACTCTAGGATTGTAGCCAATCGACATTCATTTCATACAGATTCCTTTTTTATTGAATGTCTAACTGAGCTATGTTAATCCATTCATTGAGTGTAAAAGGCCAAAGAAGGACAGGACTGCCACGAACAATATAATATACCAATTAAGAAGCCAATTAAGGAGTTAATGAATGACATCCTTCAGGAGCCTATAGTCAGGAACTTGTAACATAATTTGTCAACCACTCTTTCATTGAAACTAGAACATATTGAGTTTGTTTGTTAATAAGGTCATTGACAGGAATATCAGCTCATCATGTACAAGAAGGCCTAAAGGCCCTAGGTCGCTCAACTGATAAAGTTTGTTATTTTCCACCATTTAGGGAATGGGGCCGGGTCCCTTTGGATTGGGAAAAATCGTGTTGTTTTGACTAAAATAGGGAAATGACTGTTGTTGGTTTTTATTTGCCAACAAATACTTTAAAAATGAGAATAAAAGTGTTTTCAATATAATATTTACTAAGGCTCAACTTTTAGATCTCAATGGGAGATGAACTACAGGTTGAGATTTAGAAGGAAAAAACAATCTTCTTTTAAAACCTTTAATTTGAAATAAGTAGGACCTGTGGCCCATGTGGGAAAATTAAATACTTTTTTTTTCCATTAGGAATGGGTCTCTATAACGGCCCCAAATTTGAACGGGAAAAAAACGCAGTGAGACATGTAGAAACTTACCTGTTATGTGTAGATTTTGTGATGTCTGTGCAATAACTGTGGTTTTTATCAAGGTGTTTTTACTCTGTATAATACTGACAATATTTGTTCTGAGACAGTATCAGAACAAGTTTTTTTTTTCTATTAAAATATGATTTTTTTGAAAGCAAGTCACACCTGGAGTGGGACCAATTTTGACCTCAGTCGTATACTCTGAATAACCTTAGAACAGGAACATTATAAATTGTTAATCAAAACGTATAAATTCACCTTGCAGTTGCATAGAAGATTTTTTAAGTTATTAACTGTATAATTTTATATAAATCATGTAACCCCAGGGACATTTTTTGCACAAACTTAATGGAATACCACTAGATGATGTTGCCAAATGTTTAAGCCCTAACCATTGTCGATTTAGAGGAGACGATTTTTGAAGTTTTCATTTTCAAAAATCTATATTTTTCTCTCGTGAAAATTGAAATCAAACATTGCAAACTTTACATCAAATAAACACAATATTTATATGGGTATGCGTAACCTATACACAATGGTTGGTTTTTGGTTCCTTTACATATATGAGTAAACATGTCAGTATTGGCGCATAGTTGTGCTAAGAATATCTAGGTCCTGATGGACATCATTAAAGTAAAGCAACCATTCATAATTGGGTCCTTTGAAGTCACGTTACAGATAATCTTGGTAATCTCGTATTTTAATTAAGCATGTCATCTCAATATGAATGTCAATAGGAATGTCTCTAATTAAAAGACATATCTTGTTAAAATATCAGACTTTCAAAAAATGCAACTTATAATATTAAACTATTATGTACTCAGTTTGGTCTTTGAATGCTTTGGTTGCATATTAATAGATGTTAGAACTATTGATCTGTACAATATTCATACATGATAATTGAATGCAGACTGCATTACAAAGCTGTGCATTAATATAATAAATTATTTTTTTGTCACAAATGATGCAACAGGCAGATTAACCAATTCTGAATTATGCGTTTATATTGCATGATACACAATAATGACAAATAATTTTCTTTACGTGTTAATCATTAAGAATGTCAATTAATTTAACAACTCCCCTTTTAAATGTATAGCACAAGTTCTTAATTTCTTCCAATACATTATTTTGGAAAAATTATATTAATTAAAGTATCAGACCTTGAAAAAATGCAACTTATAATATTAAACTATAATCTTCTATTATGTACTAAGTTTGGTCTGTGTATGCTTTGGTTGCATATTAATAGATGTTAGAACTATTGATCTGTACAATATTCATACATGATAATTGAAGTAGACTGCATTACAAAGCTGTGTATTAATATAATACATATTTTTTAAACATCCAAGTCAACTGTCCGATTAACCAATTCAGATATGAATTTATATTGCATGATACACAATAATGTGACAAATAATTTCCTTTACTTTTGATTGCGTGTTAATCATTAAGTTTGTCAATTAATTTAACAACTTCTCTTTTAAATGTATAACACAAGTTCTTAATTTCATCCAATACATTATTTTGGAAAAATTATATCATCAATACATGAATAAAATACCAAGCGAAAATCCGCAACAATTCAAACTGGTAGATCTAAGGCACTCCTAAGACCCTTTATCTTCACATTGGTGTTATGGATTTGCATGTATAATATATAAGCACTAACGATAATTAACCTATTCCGTTATGAGCATTACAAAACAGTTAATGATACTTCATAGAACATGCAAAAGCTACAAAAACGACTAATTATGCCGAAGAATGGCATTTACTTTTGAGGGTGCTTCAATGCTGTAGAACTTGTGAATGATATCATGCAAAACACAAGGCAATTTCGGTGGTTCTTAATAGTTTATAAATATATAATAAATATGCACCTCATATGTTGCTATGTCAAACACATTTGATTATTCGTTTTCCTCTTGGATAGTAGTATGCATGCAGGCATTAAATTGATGTGTGGTATTGCTTTTTTGTACCTAAACAATGTCCATAAGCACATTAGGGGTAAACAAAGTTGTGAGTTCTCAACTCTAATAACTCTTATTTGTGTATAGGAATAGTTGTTGATGTGAGTGGAAAGAAACTTATTGTTTTGCCTTATGCCTGGTATGCAAATCAATTGTTAGAAACAGGGACATTAGTCAATTCAGATTAACTAGATTTTCTGACTGTTATAATGATTGGGATGTGTAAATATGTGCAGAACTTACATGTATTGTAGCAGGCATTTCCCCAGGCGGTTTTAGCACAGCGGGTGCGCGGTGCTTGGAGTTCAAATTCAATCTCACTGCGGCGCTTGTTTTTCCGGTGTCGCCGCGACGCTTGACAATTTCACAAGCGCTCGCAAGCTCTATCCGAATGTTGTCTGCATTCGGCCAACGACCAATTAAAACACGCATGCGCTAATCAGCGGTGTGTTCATAATGCGCTAAGATAAGATGTGCGAACGATTTACAGGTCGTTTATAGGGGTCAATTATGGTGTTTGTCCCCTAATTATGGGCGATAATGATCGATTACTACCGTTACCAGTGGTGTAAGAGCAATTAAAGTTATGCTCAATTTGTTTGTTTATTTAATTTTAATTGTTAACGACTATTTTAGCGGCACTTCAAAAAATAAACAGTTACTTTTGTTTGTTGCGGTTGTGGGTAATTTAAGTTAAAATTACAATTAACTGGAATCAAAACTCTCATTTGATTGCTCCCGCCCACTTCAAATATTTTCACACTTTTTTTTAATCGGCGACTATAACTTTACAGTACCAACACTTAATTTATTCAGATCAAATAGTAATAGTTTCTTTCATATTTACGGAATACGCTAATAACGGCTATATACCTACAGCACATTTTTCTTTAGTTTGTGTGCATGACAGAATGATTAGATCTAAGAAACGACCAGTCCCTGTGTCTGGCAAATCTGCAATATTTTATTTCT
Organism: Dreissena rostriformis; assembly: GCA_007657795.1. Lineage (NCBI taxonomy): Eukaryota > Metazoa > Mollusca > Bivalvia > Myida > Dreissenidae > Dreissena > Dreissena rostriformis. Next base: position 190,079 of record VMBQ01018511.1, on the reverse strand, counting down.
TGGTCAGGATTAATAATGAACCGTCGCTGTCAGAGAGTTCAATAAGTGAAAGTGAAAGTGTCCAGGACGTAGCCAGTGATCATGAGACCTCCCAACAAACAACAAAGCGGTTCAAGCAGCGTGCCAGTGGGTTTGATAGTGGTTGGAAGCAAGATTTTCCAAAGGTCACAGAAGTTGAAGAAGGTAAAAATATCTTTCCTTAACTAAACTTTTTAAAAGTGTAAAATAAAACGTTAACAAGTTTGTAGTGAAACCAACGTTGAAACCGTTAATCAGAAAGTTGTTTTGTTGTATTAAAGAATGGACATTTCAGATAATTACATTTCAATATGAAAGCATATCTTAAATAACTGTAACTTTTTAAACATGCAATGGGCTATTTAATACTACAGTTGTTCGAAAACTAAAACCTTTTGTAGGTATGATGTGCTCTGTGTGCATTAGTCACATGTGCAGACCTGCGCATTCAGCAGTCGGTACTGCCCCGTGGGTAGATGTGCCTTGCACTTGGATGGCAAGGGACTCACTTAATCGCCATCAGAGGACAGAGACCCACTCCCAGGCCAAACTTCTGGGGGCAAACCGCCTGGCTCCAAGAAATCTGTTGGGGCAGCATGAAGAGATGGGCTCTCTTCAGAAAAGTGCCAGGATCTCAGCATTCAAGTATTTGTACTGGTTGATGAAGCAGGAAATTTCTCACACAACAAACCACCTCCCTCTTAATGATCTTGGTAAGTAACTGGGCAATATGATATTCGGACATTTCTTTTTTTAAATATTTTCTATATCAATAAAGAGTGTTTCATAAAGTTGCTTGTTGATAAAAAAAAGGTATGTTTAATAATTGATGTTTCAGTGAAGCTCCAAAGCTGCTCCATCCTGGCTAACATGAACCAGGGTCAGAACAACAAAGGTGAATTTAAGCGCTTTGTACAGGAAGCGGTTCTGGGCATGGGCAACATCATTCGACAGGACATCCTGACCCATGACCCATGACATCATGTTTTGCTTGCTGATGCCTACTGTTATTTTGCTTTTTATTTAATATTGTAATACATGACTTGAATGAAATAAATTGAGGAAAAATAAATAAATAATAAAAGAAAATATTGTGTTTTTGTAGCTCCCAAGTAGTGTAGATTTTGATTTAGAACAGTTAGAAAATTTAAAAAATCGACACGCGGAAAGGGGCAAGCCCCTTTCCGCACCAACCCCCTTCCGCGCTGTCTTTCCGCTGTGCTTGCCCATAATCCTGGGGATATGCCTGATTGTAGATAAGTTTATTAATTGTTGTGTTGAGTCACACTTCATTTCAATGTACAGAATATTTTCCACCACCCCAATGTACTAATTGATATGAGAAACAATGCTTGTCACCATAGGATGACTTATGCTCCCTTTTTCGAAACCGAAACGCAAAACCTAAACACAAAGTGTGACAGAATTTCAGACGGACAGAAGGACAGTTCGATCACTAGAGCAACGTCGGCTATTATGGACCGTCGGTAGTTATCGTCAATACCTGATTTTGGTCTTTAATTCTATGAAAGATGGGTAAATGACATCATAAATGATGTAATACATGACGTCACTTTTCTATAATTTCGATTTGAACGAGGTCAACAGTATATACGTGAACAAAACAAGGAAGTAAAATTCTACTTTACCAAAAGTTCATGACGATAACACATACGATAAGGAGGATGGCGTTTCTGTACCAATGTCATGTGTTCTTGGCTGCACTCAATTGAATACATTTCTACTTAAATACAAGTTTAATACATGGAACAATGTTTGCATAGCCAAATCGAGTGCGATTTGCCCTTGAAACTGCAGATATCAGATGTGTCGCTAAATGCCGACGCAAATTTATGCGATAGGCAATTATCGACAGGTTGTTATGTTAATAAATGAAACAAATAACTAATGGTCTAACCACTATTTGAAACGTGTTAATATATTTATACCGAAACTCTGATAAAGTAGACCCATTTTGATATAAGATTTTTGAAAAAGCAGACCCATTTGTATACGATACCATTGAGAAAATGGACCCATTTCAATACTAGAATTTGATAAAGTGGACACATTAATTTTCATACTAGAATTGTAATCTCTATCATATCAATACAGTATACGTATTGAATTTGCTATTATATGATGTTTTTTTAAATTTCATATATGTATCATACCCATTTTGATACTGATACTTTCAAATCTATATGCATTTATATACAAAAAAAATCTGATTTCAATACCCATATCTATACTTAGATGCTCAAAACCATACCCATATCTATAATTTTTGTCAAAAAACACATCCCATATTTGCGGCACACCCCTATATACCTTTATATAGGAAGTAACCCCCCTGGGGTTCACCTATAGATCTTGCACCTATCGATATTGCGGTATGCGATTCATAAAAGAAAGGCCTTCTTACGTCTTTGCAGCAGTTCGTTACATTTGACCTTAACTCTACCGAGTTAAATTCACGAGTCGGATGTGGAGACTAATTTTGTTCACACATTTAAATTTTCTGTATAATCCGACGTTCAACACTAAATCTAGTTTGGTCCAGATTGTGTGCCTTCTTTGTACATCACATTTACGCTTGTGTAGTGCGACAAACAATACCCCCATTCGCCCAACATGAAAGACATGATGCCAGCTGTCAATCACATTCTTGGAAATCATATCAGCCAATCAGCGCTCAGGCAGCCAAATACACGCTTCACCACATGAAGGTGTATACAATTACTATAAATGTCACAGATCAATACTGACCTATCTCAAGGACCGTAACGCTGTAGATACGGCGTAAACGACTTGCTATTTTAATGTAGAGAAAACGTTTCCACAATTTAGAAAATGCAACACCGATTTTTTAACTGCACTACAAAGTTTTTATACATCTATCAAATTATGAAGCCCATGCTTTCCTCGAGGAAGAATCTATATATCTATGCGATTATTTAGCTTGCTCACAATAAAATGGAATTAAATAATGACGAGTTAGAAGGGTTTTTGAAATGTTTATTTGAAAAAGTGTACGATGTTGGTAATGGCCGAATCCTGTCGATAAGGCCCTCCGCACAGTCAACTGATGATGACGTCATTTTCTTACTTACACACATTGGCGCCGATATCTTATACCCACAGATGGCAAGAGGCTCCGTTAAATACACGATATATGACTTCCGTTTCTTTTCGAAGCGGCTGTCATCCACATGGGTACGTCTTATGTCTTAAACTGTCGATAATATCCGACGTTGCTCTATATGCCCACCTTCAGGGCCATAAAAACACACATAAAATAAAATTTATTAGATTTATAGATTCCAAATAAGGATGGATTTTCCAATTATAGACAACTCAGGTCTCTCTCGGTGCAATTCAAATCGGCCTATCAGCATTAAACCAGCTGTTGTGTCTGATGAAAAAATATCAGATTAAAAGAGACAGTAATCGTTTGCAAGTTCTCAAGCCAATTTGTTGGGAAGTCTAGGACTACATTGTACATGAAGTTACTATTTGTCTTCTGGCTTTCCTTCCATAATTTGCCTGAGTGTGAAGACATCTGTCAGAATAAATTCCTGTTTTTAAAGTTTTACACTTCAAAATAACAATACACACGATAAGAGTGTTTCTATTAATTATGTCCCTGTTGGTTAGGAAAGGAGCTGTATTGGTTGGTAATATATTTATAACTAAGCAACAAGATATTGTTCACTTTAAACATTCAAATATTACCAACATGGCTAGTTAATGGCATAATTACTTAAGACATAAGTCAGAAAATGAGGATCCAATTTTTTCCCAAGATTTAGAGATTCATTTTAATTTTTACAAATCAACATTGTTTTGCACGAAAAAGAGAAATCTGTTAAAAAATAATTTTAATGAAATGACTAAACATCATTACCCAGTGTTTACTTTTCACTTGATGTTAAAAATAAATTCCAGCTACAAATTAACACTGTATCTGATTTTAATAGCAACTAATACATTATTTTAGGAAAATTTGTGTGAAAATATCTGTGTTATGTGAGAAATAAATATTCGAAGTAAAGAAACAATGACTCCTTTACTTTAAACAGATACATCAATATAAGACTGAGTTTAGCAACCTTTTCTACATGTTCATCAAAAGGTTATTACACTACGGAAAAAATCATTGGAGAGGATCTACTCGACTATATGGGTATATCAATTATAACACCATTATTTTCATCATGAAATCGTAATAAATTTCATAAAATCTAATGCTGAAACAATTGTCTGGGTGGATGGACAGAAAAACATTTAGCATGTCAAACAAAATTATTGTTTATGTATTATTTCACATCCCTGCAAAATCAATAACAACAAGGTGTGTTTGTGAAACACTATGTCCCCTTTTGAGCGATTTTGACCCATATATTTTTCGTTTGACATTGAAGGATGACCTTGACCTTTCACCACTCAAAATGTGCATCTCCATGAGATACGTACACATGCACGCCAAATATCAAGTTGCTATCTTCAATAATGCAAAAGTTATAATTTTGACCCATATATTTGACATTTGACCTAAAAGGATGACATTGACCTTTCACCACTCAAAATGTGCAGCTCCATGAGATACGTACACACGCACGCCAAATATCAAATTGCTATCTTCAATATTGCAAAAGTTATGGCCAATGTTAAAGTTTGACGCAAACAAACCAACAAACAAACCAACAGACAGGGCAAAAACAATATGTCCCCGAGTATAGACTGGGGGACATAAAAATGTGTTATGCTCCCCACTTTAAACTGCATATTGACATTCATTCAAATACGAATTTTCATTCTGTCAACTGCACAAAAAAAATGAATTTCAATATTTATTTTTTTCTGGAAAAAACAACTACAGACACCGCCATGCATCAATTGCTTTCCTGTACAGTGTTAATCCATAGCACCTGACAGGGATACAGCCATAAGCTGTTCACATCACAGCATACACAAATTAAACCATATTCTGTCATCCCAGCTCCATAAAATGTTTGATCAGAAGCTTGCTCAAATATTCTGGGATATAACCACATGGTACATCACTGAGCAAACATGGGTGTATTTATTCAGATGAAATAAAACTGTTCCCTTGAAATCGATTTAGAAGCTTTCACCATTCGGTACAAAAAAATACAGAACAAAATATAGAGTATGACTAAACAGGGCGAAGTATTAAAGAAGCCCTTCATCGACATCTTAATTGAACCGGACTATTGCCTAGCTGTATGCAAGATTCACCAATATTGTCAGACAGATATTGAACAGTGAAAATCCACGCTTGATTCCAACATAATCAGGCGTCCTGAAATGTCATAATCCTGGCAGACTGACATTGTATTTTTGTTGACCCACGTCATTGAAATCCACAAAGATCCTTGTTACATTGATTTTATAAAGTGCATCCCGTCAATTAAAATGATTCTCTTTGGATATAATTACAGGATAGAAGCAAGCTTTGGGCGCCCTGTCCGTATGTATCATTATCTATGAGGTCTCTGTTTTAGACCCAGTCCTAATGGACATATAAATGCCTGACAGCCCATTTGTACTGTACACTTGCCATGGAAGATAAACACAAATGAAACAATAAACAGAACAATAATAATAGCCACCACAATTATTTGTTGTCTAAGAACTGCTGGGTGGTTATTTTTGGGTTCAATTAAAGCTACTGAACTTAAAAAAAAAAAATATTCTTCAGCTCTTTCCTTAAATGTTATTTTATGTCAAAATATTACTAAATGAGCTACTCAAACGGCTGAGAATGTATTCCTTAGCATGCATTCACGGCTGTTCATAAAATTGTTGATAAAAGTTGACAATTTTATAAAAGTGTTTTTCAAGTTCATTAACATTTTTCAACACAGATCATCAAAGTGGTTTAATGCGATCCATTTTAATGTAAATTGAGCTCATAAACAACAATAAATCATCAAACAGTTCATGAACATGATGCATGTCTAAACATTATAATTAATTTCCAACCACAGAATAATACCCCTGGTGTCCTTACTGCCTACTTACGGCGACCCAGGTTGCAGTGAGAACGCCATAGACGCCATAGAGACGTAGTAAGGACGCAAGAGAACGCAGTGAGAACGCCGAAAATTGCTCAGGACGCTAGCCCAAGGCGACCACTTTGAACATGTTTAAAGTAGTCACCAAAGTCCGGCGTTCTTACGGCATTCTATTAAGGACGTCGTAGAGACGCAAAAGTCATAGTAGGGACGTGGTTGGGTCGCTGTTAGGTCGCCATGGACGTCGTGTGGTCGCCGCTCAAACCCACAGACAATGATCATTGACTGCAAGGTATGTCACCGTATGGTCGCCACTGCGGGGACGCCATGGTCGCAATAAGAACGCAGTAAGAACGCCAAGGACGCTGTATGGTTGGCTTTGATCGCCGTAAGAACGCGGTAAGGTCGCGAGTGATGTATTAAGTGAGGAGGCGTAGAACGCCATAAACCAGGACGCTGGTGTGACGGGAAGGCGAAAAACAGCATTCTTACCGAAAAAGTCATTGGCGTCCTTACTACGACAATCAGAAATGTCCAGAAACACAGTTTTAGGTCGCTGTAAGGACGCCAGTCCGGTGTGACTGGGCTATAACATGGTCTATCAACAAAAAAACAAAGTAAATATAATAGTCTTCAGTGACATCACCCATAAAAAATATAAAGTCATTTAAGACCATTTATTCACTGTTCTATCATATATGGTAATACAGGGTATATACAGGTAAAACTGCACCAACAAAAATTTCGCTATTATTTCTTTTTGTTAGTTAAAAGCATTTCAAAGGTATTAAATTAGACTGAGTCATAGCTGGGGGAGGAAGGGTATAAGGGAATATGCGGCCTTGGCCTCATGTGCAGGGATCATATTTTTTTCAGTTTTGTCGGTCCTAGACCGATTGCGGTCATAAAAGACTGATTGAAAATCCCAAACAGTCGGTCCGATTCTGTTTGCTAAACTTCCCATGTCATGAAATCGATTGCGAGTTACATACATGTAGTGCACATGCTAACACACCCTAATTAATTCTTATCTCGATTAGGTGTGATAAAACAATCGCTGCTCATGTGTGAATACGTTTTACTCAAGCACCAAGAATAAGCAACATATTACCTAGTTCGCAAGACATTAAGTGCATCAGAACAAGTACTTTTGTGTCAGACAAAACTTGATATTCCTGTCTGTCACTTACTTTTATTGCCATTTTATACACGTAACATAATTGAGTTTTACATGACAGTTTTATTGCATTGATTTTGTCAAGATATTCATGCTCGAGTATAACTTGTGTACTATTGCAAATCAGGATGAAACAAACTGGTTCCATATTGCTCATATTTGTTTGAAATGAAGGTATGGACTTAAATGTCATACCGCTATCATGCTCTAAGTATTGCAATTTCATTTCAGCCATACGTCCAAAAATGGAATTTTTCCCAGCCTTATCTTGATCTAAGAAACTATAGACTGCCTCAACCTTTCACGTGTGACCCAGAGCAGGCAATCACTCGCATGTGATCCGTCTTACCAAAGAGCCGAAAATTAATTTTTCTTACCCATTCTTTAAATGGGAGCTCTGGGACAACCAATAGGGTGATTTGTCATTGACTCTTTGCCTACTGGTGAAACTGCATCATCGATAAGGCAGGATGATGAATTCCGCTCGGAAAAGAAACACAAACAACGCCAAGTGTCAGACTTTTTTTTATTACAGATTCATTAGCCGTCTCCGAAAGACATAGAATAATGGAGGATTGTAATAAAACCCAAGCATTTTTCAGATTGAGTGTAAAAGGCCAAAGAAGGACAGGACTGCCACGAACAATATAATATACCAATTAAGAAGCCAATTAAGAAGTTCATGAATGACATCCTTCAGGAGCCTATAGTCATGAATTTGATATATAATTTGTCAAACACTCTTTTATTGAAACTAGAAAATAATGGGATTTAAGTTCAAATTTGTTTCTTAATAAAGTCATTGACAGAAATATAAGCTCATCATGAACAAGAGGTCCTAAAGGCAGTAGGTCGTCCAACTCAGAAAATGTGTTTTCTTTTCACCATTTTGGAAATTGGGCAAAATCGTGTTATTTTGACTAAAATATAGTTATGACTGTTGTTGTGTTTTTTTCTAACAAATACTTTAAAATAGAGAATAAAAGTGCTTTCAATATTATATTAACTAAGGTTCAACTTATAGAGCTGGATGGGACATGAACTACAGGTTGAGATTTAGAAGAAAAACAAGTGATGTGTTTGTGAAACACCATGTCCCCTTTTGAGCGATTTTGACCCATATATTTGACATTTGACCTTGAAGGATGACCTTGACCTTTCACCACTCAAAATGTGCAGCTCCATGAGATACACATGCATGCCAAATATCAAGTTGCTATCTTCAAAATTGCAAAAGTTATGGCCAATGTTAAAGTTTGTGCAGACTGAGGGACATAAAAATCTTTTTTTAAACCTGCAATTTGAAATTAGTAAGGACCTGTGGGACCTTTTGGGAAAAATAAATAGTTTTTTATTGCATTTGGAATGGGTCTCTATAACAGCCCCGAATATGAACGAAAAAACACACAGTGAGACATGTAGAAAATAACCTGTTGTGTGTTAATTTTGTGATGTCTGTTGCAAATTGTTAATCAAAATATAAATTCCCTGACCCTTGGGGTTGCGTACAAGTTTTTTAAAGTTATTAACTGTATAATTTTATATAAATCATGTAACCCCAGGGACATAATTTTAACAAACTTAATAGAAGACCACTAGAAGATGTCACACACCAAATGTTTAAGCCCTGACCATTGTCGATTTAGAGGCGAAATTTTTGAAGTTTTCATAATAAAAAATCTATAATTTTCTCTTGTGAAAATTTAAATCAAACATTGCAAACTTTCCATCAAACAAACACAATACAATATTTATATGGGTATGCGTAACCTAGACACAATGGTTGGTTTTGGTTCGGTTACACATATGAGTCAACATGTCAGCTTGGCGCATAGTAGTGCTAAGAATATCTAGGTCCTTTATGGACATCATTTAAGTAAAGCCACCATTTATAATTGGGTCCTATGAAGTCACGTTACAGATAATCTTGGTTTTCTCGTATTTTAATTAAAGCATGTCATATCAATATTAATATTAATAGAAATGTCTCTTTAAAAGACATATCTTGGTAAAATATCAAACTTTGAAAAAATGCAACTTATAATATTAAACTATCTACTATTATGTACTAAGTTTGGTCTGTGTATGCTTTTGTTGCATATTAATAGATGTTAGAACTATTGATCTGTACACTATTCATACATGATAATTGAAGAAGACTGCATAGCAAGGCTATGCATTAATATAATAACACTTTTTTTTTTAAATGATGCAACAGTCAGATTAACCAATTCTGATATGCCTTTATATCGCATGATACACAAAAATGACAAATCATTTCCTTTACTTTTTTTGGGTGTTAATCATTTAGAATGTCATTTATGTTAAAATCTTCCCTTTTAAATGTATAGCACAAGTTCTTAATTTCTTCCAATACATTATTTTGGGGAAAAAATATAGCATCAATACATGAATAAAATACCCAGCGAAAATCCCCAAAAATGCAAACTGGAAGATCTAAGGCACTCTAGACCCTTCATCTTCACATTGGTGTTATGGATTTGCATGTATAATATATAAGCACTAACGATTATTAACCTATTCTGGTATGAGCATTACAAAACAGTTAATGATACTTCATAGAACATGCAAAAGCTACAAAACCGACTAATTATGCCGAAGAATGGCATTTACTTTTGAGGGTGCTTCAATGCTGTAGAACTTGTGTATGATATCATGCAAAACACACGGCAATTTCCATGGTTCTTAATAGTTTATAAATATATTATAAATATGCACCTATTATGTTGCTATGTCAAACACATTTGATTATTTGTTTTCCTCTTGGATAGTATTATGCATGCAGGCATTAAATTGATGTGTGGAATTGCTTTTTTGTACCTAAAAAATGTCCGTAAGCAAATTAGGGGTAAACAAAGTCATGAGTTTACAACTCTAATTTTTATTATAGGAATAGTTGTTGATGTGAGTGGAAAGACACTTATTTATTTGCCTCATGCCTGGTGTGCCAATCATTTGTTAGAAACTGTGACATCAGTCAATTTAGATTTATTAGATTTTCTGACTGTTATAATTATTGGGATGTGTAAATGTATTGTAGAAAAGTTTATTAATTGCTGTGTTGAGTCACACTTCATTTCAATGTACAGAAGGTTTTCCACCACCCTAATGTAATCATTGATATGCCAAAAAACACACATAAAATAAAATGTATTAGATTTATAGATTCCAAATAAGGATGGATTTTCCAATTATACACGTCTTGGGTCTCTCTCGGTGCAATTCAAATCGGCCTATCAACATTAAAGCAGCTGTTGTGTCTGATGAAAAAATAACAGATTAAAAGAGACAGTAATCGTTTGCAATTTCTCAAGCCAATTTGTTGGGAAGTCTAGGACTACATTGTTCATGAAGTTACCATTTGTCTTCTTGCTTTCCTTCCATAATTTGCCTGATCAGTGCGAAGACATTTGTCAGAATAAATGCCTCTTTTTAAAGTTTTACACTTCAAAATAACAATAAACATGATAAGAGTGTCTCTATGAATAATGTCCCTGTTGGTTAGGAAAAGAGCTGTGTGGTTATATTGTATAACTAAGCAACAAGATTATATTGTTGGCTTTAAACTTTCAAATATTACTAACATGGTTTATAGTTAATGGCATAATTACTTTAGACACAAGTAACAAAATCAGGATCCTATTTTTTCCCCAAATTTAGTGCTTCATTTTAATGTTTACAAAACATTGTTTTGCATGAAAAGGTGAAGTCAGTTCATAATTTTTGTAGCATTGACTAAAAATCTTAACCAGTTTTTTTTTTACTTTTCACTTGACCTTTACAAATTCTTGCTACAAATATACAATGTTCGCGTATTCTGGCTAAATCATTGTTAACGATCAAAAAAAATAAAATTGGGACCAAAGAAATAATAATGATGACATTAAATTAACAGATTTCAAAGTAACAATTTTGAAATGTTTATTCATTTAGTATTATCAAGATTTAAATAATTCTTGATTTGAATTGCTAATATGTTAAGTATCAGATTAGAAAACTTTATTATATCTGATTTTAATAACAACTAACATTATTTTAGGATAATTTGTTTGCAATTATCTGCATCATGTGAACAATTAATTTTTCAAGTAAAGACGCAATCAGGGTTTTTTTCCCCCTTTTTGGGAAGATAGCCCATGGCTTTGGAATTGGGAATTTTATCGGCATTTTCAAGAAATTGGGAAAATAAATTCAGTAGCCTTCTTTGGTATCACTTTATGAGTACAACCATATACATTGATATAACTCTGTATAATAATTCAAATTACAAGATCAAAATCATATAAATCATTATTATGTACTCTGTTACATGTAATTGAAATAAAATAAAATTGTGATAAAAAATAATCATTAGACAATTCTTAAAAAAAAAAAAAAAAAAAAAAAAATGGGATTTTTTTTCCAAATTTTGGGAAAAAAGTATACCTTTTGCCATTGGGAACATAGCCGTTATTCGGCTATAAAATCGGGCCAAAAAAAAACCTGCGCAATAACGCTTTTTTACTTTATAGAATTACGTCAATATAAGACGGATTTTAGCAACCTTTTCTACATGTTTTTTTGGCAAACTTTTGTAGATTTTACAAAAAAATGTACATAACAAAATAAATATACAGATTAATTTATATTGAGAAAACCGAATCTAAAGACTTATCTTTCTTTTGATCAATATGTTCGTAGCATTATGCTTTATAAATCTAACAGGGTTATTCACCAGCAGTGTGGAACAATGAAATGAAAGGAAGCCAGACAAAGTTGTCTACAAGATAAGTACCAAGTTGTGTTCCAGGAATACCTCTCAAGAAAATATGATGCAAAGTAATTATGAGGACATGGGGCTCGTAAATCAAGACTGTCATATAACAATATGAAGACAACAAATTGAGATGAAAATAAACCACTGTTAAGATTGATGCGCGCAGAATTTCTTTGGGGGCATGTTCGATATAATTGAAATGTTTTGCTAAAGAAGTACCACTTGATAATAAGTCAATTTTTCATACCAAGTGCATTGTTAACAGCCTGTATTATTCAGCAGTGGTAATCTGTTGAGCAGAAAGAGTTAACCATTGCCAATGTGATCAGATTATGTGGAATCCTAGATGATGTCTGACGATGCAAATATTCTTAAAGATGTCAGACGCTGTGAGTATCATAGAAGATCTCTGACAGTATCCTAGATGTCAGACACAGTACCCTAGAAGATGTCTGACAGGGTACCCTAGAAGATGCCTGAATCATTTGGCAGTGGTTATCTGTTGAGCAGAGTTAACCATGGCCATGGCCAATGTGATCAGATTATGTGGAATCCTAGAAGATGTCTAAAAATGCTAGTATTCTTAAAGATGTCAGACACTTTGAGTATCATAGAAGATGTCTTACGATGCAAATATTCTTAAAGATATCACACACTGTGAGTATCATAGAAGATGTTTGACAGTATCCTAGATGTCTGAGACACAGTACCCTAGAAGATGTCTGATATCCAAGCAGATGGAAGGACAATAATGTTTGCTTCAAGCAACTGGCATTGCAACTGGCATTCTGCTTGTACAAAAGCCAGCTGGAGCTCCTTTTAGAAGTGCCTGCTACCTTCCTGACAGCAAGCTTCTTCTCTGACCTATACACCCTGAGGCACTGAACATTTTGCCAGTCTCCTTGTTGGAACTGTTCCTGAAGGTCCTGTTGCTTCCCCTTCTTGAGTTTGTTGGCCTTCATACATCTCTCTTCCCATGAGACAGTAAGTTACACACAGACACAGTATCCTAGATGTCAGACAGAGTATACTCAATTGTGTAGGGCGCTCCAAAACGCTTAATTAAAGATTATTTGTACTCATACATTTTACAAAAGACGCTTATTGGAATCCAATCAAGAGTCCTAAGGAGTAAGCAACTTAACTAGACTAACTTTGCAATGATGCCAAACTGAGGGACCCATTAAATAAAAATCACAGCTGCAATTTGAGGCCCTAAATAGTTAAGATTTTACACCAAAATCTGCCCATAACCTGCTGCTCTTGTTGAGGTGAGCATTTCAAGCCTCCAGGACCCTCTTGTTCTAATCAGTGTGCGATGATCATTTCCCCTTGTTCAAGATGACAATCTGCAATGTGAGAGGAATAACACACACACAATATTCTGTTAGTTTGTTTCCCAAGAATGTATTGCCAGTAAGATCTCTGAATTTCTGACATTACTATGATTAAGTACATTGTAAACAGCCCTATGACAAAGACAAAGTGAGCTACAAAATGCACTCTATATATTTGTGTTATCTTGGTCACAATAAGAATATACCGTTTCATAGGATAAGTTAATGTGCATACTTAGTGGTTATAATCTCATGTTCATTCATTGATGCTTGTAATAAATTAATAACTCCCTTAAATTATTGATTAGACCACAACATTTTTTTGTGGTATCTCGGTCATAATAAGTTCACTCTAGAATAAATATTTAAGATTTTTATTCACAAAGGTTATATAACAGTATTATGTTTATAACAATAAACAATAATTATGAATTATTTTGGTTTTCATTCCGTTTCATAGGATAAGCCGGTTTGCATACCTTAATGGTTAAGATCTCATATTCATTTATTGATGCTTGTAATAAATTTATAACTCCCTTAAAATATTTATTTGACCACAACATATTTGACAGGTTTTCAACCTCAGTGGACAATTTTATAAACAGTGGTTAATATTGACTGAAGTAACTTGATTACCGCAGTTATTTACATGGTTATGTTACCACCATATATTTGTATTTATATAAATGATGATTACTTCGTTGTGACTTAACCATTGAATTTTTTTAACTTACCACTGTACAATTACCAACAATACAACCCTGAAAATGACGTCCTTTTTGCGCAATTTGTCAGACGTACATTGTCAAATATAGCCTCTGACTCTGTCACAAAAGAAATAAGCAAAACACGGGCTAAAACTTTTAGTGACCAAGAGGTGGACGTATTAAAGAACTTAATGAAAGAAAATCCCCATAAAATCAAAGCAAATCAAAGCGGCCTAATAAGTTATGGACTCCATGCTCGTTGTAGTCAGAAACTTGGCACAATTTATTTTTGAAAGCCCGTTGAACACTCAAAATCAACAAATATTTCGTAAAATATTTCGTAACATAAAGTTAACCCATAAACAATCAGTGTTCCTTAAAAGCAATTGCCAAAATTTGAACCCTTGATGTGGTCTGGTAACATAGATTTAATAAGATACAATGTTACCAGACCACATCTAGCGTCGAAATTGTGGCTATTATATAAGGAACACTGACTTTTTATGGGTAACTTTATTTTACGAAATAATTTACGAAATATTCGTTGATTTTTAATGTTAATGGGGCTTTAAAAGGATCTGTCTGGTTATGATGTTTATGCATTAAAACGCAACTCATTCATTGATCGTGATGATATAACTATTTTGGTAAATTTACATTAGCGACACGGTAATTTACATGGACCGAAGTATGGTGCAACGTAGCAATAAAACGAAACGAACACATACTGTTTAATATATGTTGTTACAAGATTTATTATCGAATCTCGGGTAAATACAGTTTCATGCAATTGCAGTGCACGTTTTGCAAACTTAAACATGGTTTTTTTACATAATTTCACAAAATTTATTATCGAGTCCCGGCTGTTAAAAGTTGAAAGCAATAGAAGTGTGCGTTTTGCAACACCGCTTTTTCAAGATAGATTCTATATTTGAAATATGAAATGAGTTAAATACACATAAAATTATTCTTTGGAACGAAAGCACTTGCATTGAACATCAAATTAACTGCAGTTTGTATTTTAGTAGCTAATATGTATTAAATGTTCATGCATTAAATATTGGGGACTTAAAATGACATCTACATTCGATTCAAGGTACCGAATTAATATATGTACCATCACTTAAATTATGTTTTAATTAAGCTTTATTTAATTTAATTCTTGCATAGTTGACTTATTGTTTTGTTCATTAAGCTTACCGTACCTTATATATAATGAAGAGTACAGAAAACAGAACAATGTTTAAGTTTTGCAAATGCTGATTGTTTCTCGCGATTGGTTCACCTTAAATCTTAAATGCAGTCTAACAGAGCTGTCTATGCCTAACATAATGTTGCACTAGAGTAGTAGAAGTGGGATATCAATAGGGGGCAATAAAGGGATAGCGATGGTAACTTTTAGCCAGACAGAGAATGAATAGTGAATTGTATTGTGAACTTATAGAACGTTCTAACGAATATCGGCACAAATTGCTCATATCGGGACACCGGGACAATCACCTAAATCGCTGTCCTGTCGAGATCTGGCATGTATATTTTAATTCCGTTATCCATATATCAAATCAATGATTATCTAATTAGAATTTAGTTTTTCAAATTTAAACCAATTAAATCGTCGCGGTTCTTTATTCCAGAAAAAAATAGCGAAACCAAAAGCATAAATATTATCGATGGAAAGTAATCCAAATCAATTAGAAGTATTGAAATAAATTAGAATTACGGTAATGTGTTTTCCTGAAATATCCTACATCTTATGAAACTAAACAACTTATTTATTTAAAAAGAAGAGCATACTTATCAATTATCTTAAAAAAAAATATTACTCTATCCAGTTTTTCAAAGCTGCACGTAAGACACAATTTATAGTGGCATTTATGGCAATTAGGAATAGTAATTCGCTCCGGACGGTCATAAGTTCGGACATTTTAATATAAGGTTTAAAAATCGAATATTCGAATATATTCGAATAATGACAAACCAATATTCAAATATCATTTCCAGTATTCGTTCCCATCCCTAGTTAAGACCTATTTATTTTAGCTCGATTGCATCAAAAGCCGTAGGCTTATATAAACGCTCTCGAGTCCGTTTCCTGGGACTAGAACCAGTACTTGGTGTCTTTGGGGGAGATGAAAGGAACGCTCCCAGTGGGGTTCGAACCCATGTTCTCCCGATCGCAAGGCGGACACCATATCCACTACGCAACAGCGATCTGTGAAATTATGTGAACATTCAATACTTGTAATGTATGATGTATTGGAACAATCGATCTTAAAATACCTTCCCCATAACTTTGTATACCTTAACATAAAATGAGGTTCGCTATTGGAAAATGGGGCTTATTGAATGTGCATAAAGTGTCGTCCCAGATTAGCATGTGCAGTCTGCACAGGCTAGTCAGGGACGACACTTTCTGCTTAAATGAAAGTTGTGATTTAAACGAAGTCTCTTCTAAACGAAAATCAAGTCTGATGTTGTGTTTTCTCAGAGGGAGGCTTAAACATACATGTACTATAACAGCTTTATAAAACCCATTTGGCCTGTTAATTATTATTTGCTTTTTGTCTGACTTCCAATGTCTATGGTTACTATGGTTATCAGGAGTGATGAGAACCTGACCCATGGTCACTCTGACAGCAGCCCAGAGGGCCCGCTGCCGGGCAGTGCCAGCCCCAGTCAGTCCCCAACCTCCCCGACTTACATGACCCCAGACAAGCCCCTGACCAATGGCAATGGCACCGCTGAGGCAGACACCAGCAAAGAAAGTGTCGAAGGTTGGCTTGTTTTAGAATATGATCTACTGGTAGTATATTGAATATTGTTGTATATGATTTATTGTATAGGCTATCATTTTCTATGATCTTTTATATTTTAGTTATTAGTACTCAGAGGGTTAACCCTTTACCTCTTAGATACGCATTTTGACGCATTTTTAACCTTGGAAAATCAAATTAAATTTAAAACTTTTCTTCATAGATTCAAGTTTTAAAGGCTTCATTGCCAACCCTAAGATACTGATGAGCAGCAAACAGCATAAAACCTGAACAGCCTGCAAGTTACTAGCAGGCTGTTCTGGTTGTATGCTGTTTGCAATAGCCATTTTCACATTGCTTGTGAGCGGGAAAGGGTTAACTCGTGTATGTAAATTGTCGTCCCAGATTAGACTGTGCAGACTGCACAGGCTTATCTTGGATGACACTTTCCGCTTTTATGATATTTTCATTTAAAGGAAGTCTCTTCTTATCCAGTTTAGGCGGAAAATGAAGTCCCAGATGATCATGAAAATTATTATCATCATTATTATGATGATTGAAACACCAGGATCAGTCATATCTGAACTTTGTAAATTTGATACTGTTTGAACAGTCAATGAAGTGAATAAATAAAACAAGTTGATTTCATGTTTTAGATTATGAAAATGAAGAGTTCAAAGTGGAGGATGAAATTGAGCCCAAGGTTGCATCACCCAGAAAAGCTAAACATGAGGCAGCAGCTGCTGCATCTCATGCTTTGGCTGAAGTGAAAAAGGTTGAAGTTGAAGAAGAGACGGACGACACGGCTGGAGATGAGGACTTCATTGACTGAGGATCAAACCTTTGACCTCCCGTTCACTGGGCAGACCTCATATCCATGCCACAGTGAAATGTTGTTTTTGTTTTTATTATACATTATTGCTTGTGATGAACACATATAAACCGGCCTTGCTGCGTGATCAACCTAAACTTGACATGTTGTGTATGTGTAATAATGACACATAGAACTGTTCAAATGGAAATCTGCCATCTTGTTCACATAAATGTCACATTATTACAATCAACAACGCTCCAGAGACCGAGATAGATTCCTTACAATTCATTGCTGCCATCTCTTCTTCCTGAAGACCTGGCAATAAATGGCCTAAATTAGTGGGTGTATATTTCAAATAATATGAAACTTGATGGACAAGCTTTTAACATGGTGGCTAATTTGTAAAACAAAAAAACAGCCTAGAGATTGAATTATTTCCAGACAATTCAGACAGTCTAAGTGATGCAATCTGTCAGTTTGCAATTTATTTGGATTCAAAACAATACATATGAAGATAACTGTGCTAAGATTATGATAATTCTTCCCATGTTCTTATGCAAGACATTTTTCACTAAATGCAATAAATACCGGTAAATCAAATAAGAAACGGTTGGGTTAAACCACGCAACATTTGGGAATAAACATGTTACACAGCTTGGCACTTTTAAGGGGTAATGTATTTAAGTCTATTATATCACCTGATTCAAATAAACGATGCTGCAGTTTTACTCTTTCAGTTCTTGAACCGAATTTTAAAGGCCGGCCTTTGCAAACAGTTTGGATCCAGATGAGACGCCACAGAACGTGGCGTCTCATCAGGATCCAAACTGTTTGCTATTCTGATAGTATTGTTTGAAAAAAAATCGAAGAAATGCTAATTTTAGAAATGCAGCAGACGACATTTTAGCAGAAAACAAAATTCCCAGCATGCAATGGGTTAGAAACAAAAACTATTCCTACAGCATCAAGAATGGCCAACCAATCTCTTTATTGAAGCCAGGCACCGGCAAATCTGAGATTTTTTTACTTGATCTTTTTTTGACAATGAATGAGCCATTTGTGTATATGATAATTCCTTTTGTGAATACAGAAAATCCATGTATATGGTAATACCCTTTCACAAAAACGCTGCACAAACACAATCAGTTTGGGAAGTGTATGAGCAGGATATGAATGATGTTCAAACCTAGCAAGATTGCAGCAAAAACGGACAATTAAGGGACAAGTCAGCGCAATAATCAGAGATCCATTGCCCATGACCATGCTCTTTTAACGTCCTCACAACATAAGTTTTGTGCATGCAAAATAACTTTCCATATATGTGGCGTGTTCTGAGAAAACTGGACAAAATGAATGTGCGTNTTTGGGTCAATTACTTTTCACTGCAAGCTTTTTGCAACAATTAATTTTTTCCCTCAAAACTATTTGTCAATTAGTGTTTTTACAAATTGATCAAAATGTACAAAATTTCTGGATTAGATTAGCGCTTCATTTTTGGATATTGATAATTCTCAGCAATTCTTATTCCAATTAAGTCATTAAAAATTAACAGTGACAATGGTTGTATGTAAATATTAGCATTAATTGTATATTGACAAAGGAATGATGGAGTCATTTTGTTTCAACCAGTTTCAGTCTTTCAGTTTCGGAGCAAACTCACATTGCCAAACCCTCTCAATCAATTACAAGCCAGTAGAAATCCGGATGTTATAAGTTTTTGAGACACGGAATCACAGCAGTGTTTTGAGCCGAATATTTCAGAATCTGTCACCAACTGTGCTATTAAATCTGATAGTATACTCTTCCCAATGTCTTTTCCCGACGGTTTGGGACTCATAACGAATTGATAAATATTGGGCACGCACGCCGTTTATGAAAGTTTCCTAACCCGTCCGCGGTTAACAGAGAACATTTTCCCGAACTTATTTCGACGGAAGTAAATTTTTATATTGACACCGGCCCAAAACAGTGACTATATAAACTAACTGAAAATATTACGGCCGCACTAAAGGTTACAATACACTTATCATAATTAAACGCGTTACGGAGGAAAACGGAAAATTTTAAACGACAAAGAATCAATTTCAATTCGTTTTCCATTTTCATAATCATTTTCTGTACGATTGACTTTTAATTTCAATTTGTTTTCTGTCAAATACAAATCGTAAAAACGATAAAACAAACCTTATCTGTTGCCTTGACTTTATTAAGTGTTGGGGATGCATAAGATGGTGTGATGGCACACTTTATAGAGTGCTGGGGATGTGTTAGGTGTGTGATGGAACATTTTATAGAGTGTTGGGGGATGCATTAGGTAGTGTGATTGCATACTTTATAGAGTGTCGGTGATGCATTAGATGGAATGATGGCACACTTTATAGAGTGTCGGGGATGCATTAGATGGCGTGATGGCATACTTTATAGAGTGTCGGGGATGCATTAGATGGCGTGATGGCATACTTTATAGAGTGTTGGGGGATGCATTAGGTGGTGTGATGGCATACTTCATAGAGTGTTGGGGATGCATTAGGTGGTGTGATGGCACACTTTATAGAGTGTTGGAGGATGCATAAGATGGTGTGATGGCACACTTTATAGAGTGTTGAGGATGCATAAGATGGTGTGATGGCATACTTTATAGAGTGTTGGGGATGTATTAGGTGGTTTGATGGTACACTTTATAGAGTGTTGAGGGAAGCATAAGGTGGTGTGATGGCACACTTTAAAGAGTGTTGGAAGATGCATTAGATGGTGTGATGGCACACTTTATAGTGTTGGGGGATGCATTAGATGGTGTGATGGCACACTTTATAGTGTTGGGGGAGGCATTAGGTGGTATGATGGCACACTTTATATAGTGTTTGGGGATGCATTAGGTGGTGTGATGGCACACTTTTTAGAGTGTTGGGGGATGCATTAGGTGGTGTGATGGCACACTTTATAGAGTGTTGGGGGATGCATTAGGTGGTGTGATGGCACACTTTATAGAGTGTTGGGGGATGCATTAGGTGGTGTGATGGCACACTTTATAGAGTGTTGGGGGATGCATTAGGTGGTGTGATGGCACACTTTATAGAGTGTTGGGGATGCATTTGGTGGTGAGATGGCACACTTTATAGAGTGTTGGGGATGCATTAGCTGGTGTGATGGCACACTTTATAGTGTTGGGGGATGCATTAGGTGGTGTGATGGCACACTTTATAGTGTTGGTGGATGCTGGGGTGATGGCACACTTTAGAGTGTTGGGGGATGCATTAGGTGGTGTGATGGCACACTTTATAGAGTGTTGGGGGATGCATTAGGTGGTGTGATGGCACACTTTATAGTGTGTTGGGGGATGCATTAGGTGGTGTGATGGCACACTTTATAGAGTGTTGGGGGATGCATTAGGTGGTGTGATGGCACACTTTATAGTGTGTTGGGGGATGCATTAGGTGGTGTGATGGCACACTTTATAGAGTGTTGGGGGATGCATTAGGTGGTGTGATGGCACACTTTATAGTGTGTTGGGGGATGCATTAGGTGGTGTGATGGCACACTTTATAGAGTGTTGGGGGATGCATTAGATGGTATGATGGCACACTTTATATAGTGTTTGGGGATGCATTAGATGGTGTGATGGCACACTTTATAGAGTGTTGGGGATGCATTAGGTGGTGTGATGGCACACTTTATAGAGTGTTGGGGATGCATTAGGTGGTATGATGGTAAACTTTATAGAGTGTTGGGGGATGCATTATGTGGTCTGATGGCACACTTTATAAAGTGTTGGGGATGCATAAGGTGGTGTAATGGCACACTTAATAGAGTGTTGGGGATGCAATAGGTGGTGTGATGGCACACTTTATAGTGTGTTGGGGGATGCATTAGATAGTGTGATGGCACACTTTGTAGAGTGTTGGGGAATGCATTAGGTGGTGTGATAGCACACTTTATAGTGTTGGGGATACATTAGATGGTGTGATGGCACACTTGATAGAGTCTTGGGGATGCATAAGGTTGTGTGATGGCACACTTTATAGTGTTGAGGGATGCATTAAATGGTGTGATGGCACACTTTATAGAGTGTTGGGGGATGCATAAGGTGGTGTGATGGCACACTTCATAGAGTGTTTGGGGATGCATTAGATGGTATGATGGCACACTTTATATAGTGTTGGGGGATGCATTAGATGGTGTGATGGCACACTTTATAGAGTGTTGGGGGATGCATAAGGTGGTGTGATGGCACACTTCATAGAGTGTTTGGGGATGAATTAGATGGTATGATGGGACACTTTATAGAGTGTGGGGGATGCATTAGATGGTGTGATGGCACACTTTATAGAGTGTTGGGGGATGCATAAGGTGGTGTGATGGCACACTTCATAGAGTGTTTGGGGATGCATTAGATGGTATGATGGCACACTTTATATAGTGTTGGGGGATGCATAAGGTGGTGTGATGGCACACTTCATAGAGTGTTTGGGGATGCATTAGATGGTATGATGGCACACTTTATATAGTAGTTGGGGATGCATTAGATGGTGTGATGGCACACTTTATAGAGTGTTGGGGATGCATTAGATGGTGTGATGGCACACTATATTGTGTTGGAGGATGCATAAGGTGGTGTGCTGGCACTCTTGATAGTTTGGGGGATGCACTAGATGGTGTGATGGCACACTTTAAAGAGTGTTGGAGGATGTGTTAGGTGGTGGGGGTTTTATTAGGGAATATGTGTACTTTAAATCCTGAGAACAAGAAGCTGAATGTGGCCATTGTCTTTGAGATCAGACATATAAATGTGTCGTGTTCGGAGAAAACTGGCATAATGAATAAGCATAAATTGTCATCCCAGATTAGCCTGTGCAGTCTGCAAAGGCTAATCAGGGACAACACTTTCCGCCTAAACTGGATTTTTGCTTAAAAGAGACATCATTTAAATGAAAATGTCCATAAAAGCACAAATTGTTGTCCATGATTAGCCTGTGCACACTGCACAGGCTTATCTGGGATGACAATTAAGGCACATGCATTTTGCCCAGTTTTCTCAGAACACAACACATATAATAGGAAAAGGCTGATATATTTAATAGGCCTATAAATCTTAGGAATGCATGCCCAGAATGCAATGCAATCCTTATCATTAACAAAGCAATGAATAGTAATTGTGTTTGGGGATTTCTGAATAAATCGTTGAGAGATGTTCAGATGAATGGAGGCAATAAATGTTCACCTGCTGGCCCGGCTAATATTGGAAAAGAAATAAACCCATACCCCATCATAGACTTCCAGCCGGGTAGTGTGATGTTTAACACCTGGTTATTGCAATCCTAAATCCTTTACAATTAGTTTTCTTTCATGTGCTATAAAACTATGAAATATTACCTAGAACAAATATTTCTTTGTATTGAATATCTTTTACCCAATAATAAAACAAAAGCACTTTTTCTTCGCATAAAAATAATTCTCTTTACAACCCATATTTATAATGTACATGCAAATATATATTCATCAGACTTCAGTATTTTACATGTAATTATAGAGTATAAACCAGTTGCGTGCCTGGGCTAATGCACTCAAGCATACATTTGATTTAAAAAGTTAAAAAATTGAAGCCCTTAAGACATAATAAGAACTGCCGCTTAACCCGATAAGTCATTATAATACTTTCCCTAAACCGTTCTGTATAAAAAAGTATCATTCATCTGTGTGAACTTTCATTTTAAACAACTATTTTAGACAGATTTAGATGTAAAATACCCCTTCAAAGTGCATCAACAACCTTCCAAGGGGATTTTTTTTATCTGGTGGACCCCCACCACTAGCTGTGGCGCCTATACTCAAAATAAGTCCAGGCAAGCCCCTGTAACTACTAGATCTGAAATAATGCATAGCAAAATAATCACAAATGTATTAAAGACATTTGCGTATAGTTTGTCGTACAAATTCAATTGAATATGTTATCTGTGTAACCAATGATAAATAAAATGAGCACATGTTGTGTCTCATTCCTTTTAGGAAAGCAATTCAAATTTCTTAGATTTCTTTTAAATCAAATTGTGTGTCTCATTACATTTTCCACATACAATAATGCTTTAGGTCATAAATCAAGGATGGGCGTAATCACATAAAACACTGTGCCCTTAATTGGAGATCAGGCCCGATTATTTGATTAAGAGTGCACAAGAACATGAAATATAGGGCCTCATGTCTGTATTACCGATGTCTGAGACTTAAATAAGTAATCTGGCACTAGAGTGATGTAAAACAACAGACGAGGTGCAAGAATCAGGGATTGATTGTCACCTTGATTCAATGGTTCACGCTAATCTTTCCAGGCATTGGAAACATTTCTTGGCATTAAAGTAATGGATTGTGTTTCTGTGAATAAGCTTGTACATCCATAAAGATGCCTTCTACAGCATTCCATTCAAATGATACCCATGATCATTGGTCCAAACCAATTAATCTATGTTCAATGATCTTACACTTAAAGGCAAACCAAAGTTCAAGGAACTGAAACTAAAACCTTCCACTTGGCCAATGGTCTCAAACTGAAACCACACCCATGGTCAATGGTCATACAACAAAAAAATAACAATAGTAAATTGTCTGATACTAAAATCAAACCCATAGTTAAAGGTCTGAAACTCTAACCACATCATGGTCAATGATCTGAAACTCAAACCACACTCATGGTCAATGATCTGATACCCCAACCACACTCATGGTCAATGGTCCAAGTCCAAACCACACTCATGATCAATGGTCCAAGTCCAAACCACACTCATGGTCAATGATCTGCCAGTCAAACCACACTCATGGTCAATGATCTGAAACCCCAACCATACTCATGGTCAATGGTCCAAGTCCAAACTACACTCATGGTCAATGATCTGAAACCCAAACCACACTCATGGTCAATGATCTGAAACTCAAACCACACTCATGGTCAATAATCTGAAACTCAAACAACACCCATGGTCAATGATCTGAAACTCAAACCACACTCATGGTTAATGATCTGAATCTCTAACCACACTCATGGTCAATGATCTGAAACTCAAACCACATTCATGGTCAATGATCTGAAACTCAAACCACATGCATGGTCAATGGTCTGAATGGTCTTAAAAAAACTAAACCATGCTCAGAGTAAACTCAAGTTATTGAGCCGAACAGTTTGTTTTATTTTAAGTTACAATGACCTTGACCTTGATCAAACTAGTCATTAAAACAATCCAGTGTTTTTTTTCCACCTTTGGGGGAAATGAGGCAAACCACAGATGAGTATTTTTCAACATTTTATTTCATAGATAAGCATGATAACATGTTTAAATTACAAGTCTCTTTTGTTATATTAAATAATTAACTGATTTGCTTCAAATGATACATTAGATTATGCTGCTCAAACTTGATGTGAAAAAAATGCTTGGATTATTTACAAAACTTCCTTTTTGTTGGTGAATGTTGGTAAAAAATGTGTCCTTTTTTATCAAAATAATGCTGAAATAATCATCATGATATCACAAAAATACTGTTGAAAATGGTAACAACAATCCAACGAGAAAACAACAAAAACTATTGCACTTAAAGTCTCTTCCCTTTACACTTGTCATCTTCATCCATGCCAACAATTCTGCCAGAGACGACCAGACTGGAAAAGATTGCTGGCAATATTATGCGCCATTTGCACTTTTGGCCCAAAATTAGTATAGAAATATTCCCACATTATTGCATTTCTCTGGCTACCTATTTGGCACAGGTGTCCCCTATAGACAAAGTGGTCTTCAGAATTTTTGTTTTACTTAACTGTTTTGCAAATATTGAAGAAATATATGGCATTTATGATGCAAAAGATGAATTCAAATCTATCTATTAAGACATACATTGTATTTCATACAAGGTTATCCACGTATTGAGTTTTATTTAAAAAAATAATATAAACCCATGTATTGCTCTTCAAGCATGTGAAATGCTTAGAATAAACTGCATGTAGTACATAGATCATTCATATTTGCACCCGCATAATGGCTGTTATTGTTAATAATTGAAACACTAGTCACATTAACAATTCATTATCCCTGTTATTATGAACAAAAAAATGAGTACTGCCTCTAGCTAAATTCTTAAGCACCAATTTATTGTCAATTACTTAGTGCAATAACCACATGGGGAAACAATAAATAACATGTTAACAGATGGGAAAACTACTACAAGCGATACACCACAATATTGTATCAATATTAAACAAAACAAAAAAACTATATGCCTGTCTGAAACAATGTTGACCCCAGATTTTAGAACGCCATTCAATGCATAATTATTTAAAAATGAGTAATACCTTGAAATTTGAGTTTCGGACACACTGGCATTTAGCTAAAGATGTCCTATCGACAAGGGTTAAAATGTAAGGCATAATATTAAACAATTTCTCCTTTGAATGATGAAGTTTCAGTCTGCAAAGCTGTATAATGTATATTTTGAGCACCGACCTTAAAGTATGACCTTAACCTTTGAGCTTGGGACACAGGCCTGCCAGGTAACATTGTAAAAAAATAATGCACATTTCTGGAAAATTATTTTAAAGTTGCCTTTAGATTCAATAAGTAAAGATCTGCACAAGCTGTCTGATACTCATATTTGAGCTCTGACCTTTAAGTGTGACCTTGACCTTTGTGCTAGGAATACAGGTTTTGTGCACACTAGTGACTTAACATAGTGAAAATTTTTTGGCAAGCTAATCTAAAATTGCTTGATGATTAACAAAGTTTCTTCCTAAACAAACTGCATCTTTCCTATACAAGACTGTTCATCTGTAATTCTGACCTTTACATTTGCATTAAGGATACAAGTCTTGCATGCGATGTGCAATCTCCACATGCTGAAAACATGTAGTTAGTTATTATTTATGAGCGTTTGCAAAACATGCTCTGTAACTTAACGTGAGCTCACAACTAGAAATTGCCTGTTGAATGATGAAGTTACAGTCCAGACAAGGTATATTATGGCCAAATTTAAGCTTTGACCACAACTTGACCTTTGAGCTAGGGATATGGGTCTTACATGTGGCACACCATCTCCACACCAGGAATATTTGTTAACCCTTTGAGTGCTGGAACCGGATTTTGAAGGTTTTTGCAAACAGTTTGGATCCAGATGAGACGCCACAGAACGTGGCGTCTCATCAGGATCCAAACTGTTTGCTATTCTGATAGTATTCTTAAAAACAAATCGAAAAAAATGCTGATTTTAGAAATTCAGCAGACGACATTTTAGCAGACGACAAATATCCCAGTATGCAAAGGGTTAACTTATGATAAAATTGCCTGATGAATGATTCAGTTGCAGTCATGAAAACATTTATTAGTGTCAAATCTTATTTCTGACCTCTTAGTATGACCTAGAGTTAGGGTCATGGGACTTGCACGTCACACTCTGTCTGCACATTGTGAACATTCGTGGAATGTTAAACAACCTGCCTATGTCAAGCTGTAATTTTTCTGAGAATACATTGTTTATTTCCGATATGTAAAGAGGCATGGTTTGTCCTGATTACAAGATGAAATGTGTACTTCTGATAAGCCTTTGGCTGTCATAAACATTCCAGGTCTTCATACTTGAATATCTGTGACAATGGCTCCCATTCCCCGACACATTTCTGACCTCAGGCTAAATGGGGGAATTGTGGAAGTACACTACACACCAAATGCAGAGTCAAAAGCAATTAACCTCAGCACTTGTCAAAATTAGAAAGATGTGCACTGATCAGATATGAACAACTATGGTGAAATAATTCACAGGTGCCTTACTGGTAGTTTGTCAATTATTATTTGAAAGCACTCCTTAAGGTAGCGCCACTGTAATGGGCACCTTTCCAAATATATTCTAATGTATTATTTTCTTAATCAGCATCATTTCACTTAACTACATGCACATTTTTAGGTAGGCTTTTCATGCTATTTAAAAAAGTAACATGCAACATATTTCATGTTAAACATAGGTTATATGCTATATTAAATCAAATTACGTTAGAAAAGAAATAAAACGCGTCGCAAAAAATATGCGTTGTTGGCAGGATTTGAACCTGCGCAGAAAGATCCGGAAAGATTTCTAGTCTATCGCCTTAACCACTCGGCCACGACAACTTTACATTTGTACCAGCTTAAATTAGATATCCATTAGTAAACAGGTAAAAAGGCTCTTCATTGTTTGAAGAAATCGCAGGAAATCATTACAGTGGCGTCACCTTAAGAGCAACATTCTTCACAAAACATCACATTTTTCTGATAGATGCCAGAAAACGAAAACAAAAAGTAACATAAATAAGAGTACCAAGTAAATACATTGCATGAAAATTGAAATTATGACCAGACAAAAACTATGATTTATTCTTCTTTTCTAAAGAATCATATGGAGACAAACACATGAATTATTGAATGAATATACACTACATTAACGCACTTTTAGTTTATTCTTGTCAGATTCACGGAGGATTGTCACAGACACGTCTGTGGTTTATTGCCTGTGAATAAAGCTAATGCATTTGTTATTATCAGATCTAATTTGCTGCATTGTCTTTTGTAACCAAATTATACATAATGTTCTTCCATGGTCGTTGTTGCGGTGACATGCTTTCTTCTGGCTCAATGATTTAATGAAGAGGATGATCAGATTGTCTATTTGTTAGATCAGACCATGTCTTTAAATGGGACCATAGGGGGATGAGGCTGCTAGCAACAACAAATGAAACTGTTATTCATTTATACCCAGACATCCTATCACATCACAATATTATACATACACCTAAAGTGTAGTTAAGTTTAGTTAAAACTTATTTATTTTAGCTTGATTGCGTATAAAGCCTATGGCTTATTTGAAACGCTCTCGAGTCCGTTTCTTGGGACTAGAACCAGTACTTGGTGTCTTTGGTGGAGATATAAAAAACGCTCCCACTGTGGGGATCGAACCCGTGACCTCCCGATCGTTGGCGGTCACGGTTCGATTGTTTGAAGGCTTGCTTGCACTGGCTCCATCATCAAAGGTTCAAAATACACTATAACTTTCTAATTTATATGTGCCTAACTCTGTGAAAAAGGGGGTTTAATGCATGTGCGCAAAGTGTCAGCCCAGATTAGCCTGTGCAGTCCACACAGGCTAATCAGGGACAACACTTTCCGCTTCTTATGGATTTTTTTGTTAAAGTAGTGAGTCTCTTTCTAAAGGAAATCCAGTCTAGGCAGAAAGTGTGATCCCTGATAAGCCTGTGCAGACTGCACAGGCTAATCTGAGATGACACTTAACGCACATACATTAGCCCATTTTCCAAAAAGGCAAAAAAAACACCCCCTGCCCCAATAGCTAAGACTCCTGTAAACGGTTTGCATCATCATACCCATGTCAAAATATAATGGAGTCCTACTGACAGTTGTTCAAACAACCAGGAAATTGTAGCATAGTCTATGATACTGTGGGATCATGGTATGAAAGTATGTCGTCATCACAAGAAGACTGGTGCTCTTTAATTTCTTTGTACATGTTGAGGCTTTAGGATCCAGGGAAAGATCTATACTGAGCATTTAAGAACACTCCAGTATTCTGAAGAAACATGCAGTTATTGAAACCTGATGGGAAGGCACCATGAAAACACACATTCTTCCTTTAAGTGTTGTATTGTGGGTACTATCTGAAACATCACAGTCTTGTATTAACTCTGAGCCCAACGCAGACAAAGGGTATTCAAGCTTATTGATAAATCAATTGTGATACTCTTTGGACTTAATGAACAGGTTGAGTGCCTGAAAAAGACATGCAATTAATGAAATGATAGAATCTATTGGGGTTGGTGATAGTGTTATCAAATTATGAGGTGCCCTGTATTGGCAAATATTTGAACAGTTGAGGCATTTCTGTTACTCTAAAAAGAAATGACCAATTCACATGACTGTGTTAATGGCTGTTAAATCCAGTCCTGTTCAATAATCTTAAGTTGGATACATTTACACAGCCGTTTTGATGCCTGCTTGAAGACCAGTGCACTGCACTTAAACATGGGCATAAAACATGACCCATCCAACCCTGAGCCAATTGGTATTGGTATAATGAAGCGGCATGGTTATAACTCTAAACATAAAGACCAACATTTTGTATTTCTCTGAGGACAATGTAGCAAATTATTTCCGCAATAAAGTGGTAATTTCAGAGTAAAAAGACACTAGTGACAGATAAATGTTCCTCGGTTTGATGTTCATGACCAGTATTCAGCCTTCTGCAGTTTTTCTCTTGATTTATATATTCCAGATTGCACATAAAATGCTATTTTTCAGTGTTTGATTATTCCAAACACAATCATTAACACCATTTTCATGAAAGATGTCCCCATGAATAAAAATGCCTATAAAAATAGGATATAATTGACCATTACACTTTGCAAATAGTTTTGTCTTCTGAGAGAATGTCACGGACAATAAAATACAAAACACAATTAAACATGTTATTGGAAGTGTATGTTGCTGTGAACATGTTGAAGGGACCATACCCCTCTAAACAATTTAGTTCTACACAATTAATGAGAAAAGTTCTATATGATCTGAACTAAAGGGTTATAATTGGGCCATATAACTACTTGCAATACATGTTTGACTAGGTTTTTTTTTAGGCCACCTGAGCACCACGTACTCATGGTGAGCTTTTGTGATTGCCTTTTATGAGTCCTTTGTCGCTGGTTGCCTGTCTCCTTCATCACCATTTACCTTGTTAACATTCTGTTGGCAACAATTATTGTCCAATCTTCATGAAACTTGGTCAGAACATCCCAATGATATCTTGCCTGAGTTCAACACTGGGTTATGTGAGGTCAAAAACTAGGTCACTAGATAAAATTGTAAAAAATCTTGTCTACACTCTCCGAGTTCCATTCTTTAAAGTCAAATCTTCATTAAACTTGGTAAGAACATTGGTTTTAATTAAGTCATGGTTTAGTTTCAAAAATGGTCTGGTTTGTTTCAAAAAATAATATTTTGTNGGACAATGTAGCAAATTATTTCCGCAATAAAGTGGTAATTTCAGAGTAAAAAGACACTAGTGACAGATAAATGTTCCTCGGTTTGATGTTCATGACCAGTATTCATTTATGTTTAAAGCCTGCTGCAGTTTTTCTCTTGATTTATATATTCCAGATTGCACATAAAATGCTATTTTTCAGTGTTTGATTATTCCAAACACAATCATTAACACCATTTTCATGAAAGATGTCCCCATGAATAAAAATGCCTATTAAAATAGGATATAATTGACCATTATACTTTGCAAATAGTTTTGTCTTCTGAGAGAATGTCACGGACAATAAAATACAAAACACAAATTAAACATGTTATTGGAAGTGTATGTTGCTGTGAACATGTTGAAGGGACCATACCCCTCTAAACAATTTGGTTCTACACAATGAATCAGAAAAGTTCTATATGATCTGAACTAAAGGGTTATAATTGGGCCATATAACTACTTGCAATACATGTTTGACTAGGTTTTTTTTAGGCCACCTGAGCACCACCTACTCATGTGGTGAGCTTTTGTGATTGCCTTTTACCAGTCCTTTGTTGCTGGTTGCCTGTCTCCTTCATCACCAATTATCTTGTTAACATTCTGTTGGCAACAATTATTGTCCAATCTTCATGAAACTTGGTCAGATCATCCCAATGATATCTTGCCTGAGTTCAAAACTGGGTTATGTGCGGTCAAAAACTAGGTCACTAGGTAAAATTGTAAAAAATCTTGTCTACACTCTCGGAGTTCCATTCTTTAAAGTCAAATCTTCATTAAACTTGGTAAGAACATTGGTTTTAATTAAGTCACGATTCAGTTTCAAAAATGGTCTGGTTTGTTTCAAAACATAATCTTTTGTGTCAAATCTTCATGAAACTTAGTCATTCACTTAGAAATAAAATAGTTTGACGTTTATTTTCAAAATTATTTTAGTTTAAGATAGATATTTTTTATTTTATCTGACTGAAGCAATGAAAGGTGAGATTTGTCTAATTTAATCTCTGCGCTTACATGTAATATTAAAGATTTTAAATATACACAATAATTTACACTAAAATATTAAATAATCAACTTTTAATAAATTTTAGTACACAAATATTCTTTCCACTCTTAAACATTATTTGCCAAATAAACTGATGAAATTAATATTGTTTACTCTTTTTTACTGAAAACTTGAATCCTGGACATAAACGCACTCAACATAATTTAACTGGAAAATATTTTAATACAGTTGGAAGTTTGCTTTTCATATAATTATTAGCCGTTGAACTCATTTTCCCCAAATTGGGAACAAGCGTTAAGGAGAAAACCACAAAAAAAAAATGTTTAAATGTGAGACCTCAATTGTTCAGGTATATATTATGCCCAATATGTACCTGAAATCAGTCTCTTAGCATTCAATTAAACTCAAAACTTGGATAACTTGTCTTAAAAGTTTTAATCCACCCAGTAAAAAGAACGTTGTTTGCCAAACAGAATCACAGATTTTATCTATAAACTATAACATTGCACTCAAGTTGTTTTGGTAGATTTTGATTTTGTCTGGCATAAACTCTCTCAGCATCAACAAATTCCTGTATACTTAATGTCACTATATATGGACAAAATTAACAGAATTTCCGTGAAATAAAATACATGTAACAGGATCAAGTCACAAAATTAATATCTCCTGATACCTCAGGCTGGATTCCCAATAATAAAGACATCAGTTTAACGCAATTTGCTCTTCCTGTCTATGCAATGCTTAGCCAATTTACTGACGATGGAACTCCCAGGGGCCTTGAGGCATCTACTTCTTGAGTGAAGTCGACTGGTAAATCTTGTAGATCCAGTTTAGTGGTTGTAACAGATTGCCAAGCATATACTGTGACAGCTCCTCCAGTCAACTTGTATTAGTGGCAGTTTGTGTTGATGAACACATAGAAGAACACCTTTAATCAAAGCGCTGAAGGCACTGCAGTTGTTCGCTATTGCATAACCTTTGACGCCACTCAACTTTCAAAATTAAGTTATCGCTTTTTTAATCGCAAGTTTTAAATAGACTCAACCCATTCAAATTTATAAAGGGTGTGTCTGAACGCACAGGTTGAGATGTGTGTGCACTGTTTATCATCCTATTGACGTTGTGGAGATAACTTAGACAACATAACAACAACATGTCCCTTTTTAGACGTTCTGAAGGCATGGACAATATTATGAAAATTGTATAATGAGCAAAACTTGCGAAGATTGTGTAGACGCATGTAAATGGAAGTTACACAATCTGCACTATACATCTGTATTCAGAACTCAATCTGTTCTGCACGTCTACATTTAACGCATATTAACATGTATATAGAAGTTACACATTCTGCACTATAAATCTGTATTCAGAACTCAATCTGTTGTGAACGTCTGCATCTTACGCTAAACACAATTCTCCTACGCAAAATTATTGACGCAGACAAATAGGCTTTCATAACAATCACAATCTGCACTAAAAATCTGTATTATAAAATACAAATTATAATATAGCCGCATAACAATCACAATCTGCACTAAAAATCTGTATTACTAATTCTAGTTGAGACGCAAATTAAACACCTCCCACTGTTTGTCACGTGATACACAATCTGCACCAAAAATCTATTTTCTGAATTCAATATGTTGTGCAAGTCTGCATATAACACTAACCGTTTTGCTCAAACTAACCGAATGTTTTGAAGTCTGTGTGCGTTCAAGCGTGGGGTGTAAACAATGCATCATTGAGCCGTCAATAAACCACTAAAATTGTTTATGTTGAACTCAATATAACTAGTACATTATAAATCAAAAATCTTTTTGACAAAAATACCGTCTTGAAACAAAACAAATATGCACAAACTTAATAATTTCATGCTATCGTTTCAATGAACTATTTTTTTTTCGGAGAAAATCTTATGATCATTTGACGAAATAAACACGCTAAAACACCCGCAAAAAATACCGCATGAATAAAAATAACCGACCAATGCTACTTTACATATCCAGAACCAGGGCCTTACGAATGGAATTATGTAAAGATTTGACCTCTAGTTGGAGTAAACAAAGGAAACGTAGCCAGGGCGGAATTAACCTGTTTTGGGTCCCTAGGCTGCACATGTTACGGGGGCCCCTTTACCCCCTTATGTATATTGAAAATCATGCTTGATACTGCAAGTACATTCGTACATGCTATATGCATCTTTGATTGTAATAATTGTTATGATGAATTGTGGATGGGACTTAAATATACTTATTAATAATAATACAAAGATCGGAAAACTTGCATTTTGATTCACAGGTGGTTAGCATGAGTGTATCCGTCGATGTGTTTAAGTCTAACAAAAAATGAATCACAACATAATTATAATAATAACGTTATTGATATCAACGAGCATTGAATACAATTATCAAGCAAACTTCATTAATTTTTTGTTAGTTATTTTTCCCAGAAATTTTAATTTCTTTCCATTTCATCTTCATTCATTTTCATGTATTGACATTAACGTGTAACTCCTCAGCAGCCCCCCCTCCCCCCCCCCATCACCAATATTTTTTACGAACCTACTATGTAAGTAAATCGCTTATCCTTACTATTCTACCGAAACAAAGTCAGAAGTTTTCAATACAGCTTTATGCATTAGCGTTTTACAGGAAATGTCACGTGTCAGTTAAGTACACGGTACTATAAAACTCCCCTTTGTGTCATAACAACATATTTATCTTGATTTCGAAACAGCCGAAATATGTATGCGTGGATTGCGTTGGATATTAATGTTTTTCATGCATACGGTAATTCAAACTTAATTTTGTTTAAACATTGGACATTATTATTAGTTAGGAACGAAAATTAATATTTGACGAATAATAATTAGCACTATCGCATGATAGTGTAAATTTCACGTGTCAGTTAAGTACACGGTACTATAAAACTCCCCTTTGTGTCATAACAACATATTTATCTTGATTTCGAAACAGCCGATATATGTATGCGTGGATTGCGTTGGATATTAATGTATTTCATGCATACGGTAATTCAAACTTAATTTTGTTTAAACATTGGACATTATTATTAGTTAGGAACGAAAATTAATATTTGACGAATAATAATTAGCACTTTCGCATGATAGTGTATTGCAATCTCAATATCCCATTGATGAAGTTCCTTGTATTAGCACTATCGCATGATAGTGTATTGCAATCTCCACATTCCATTGGTGAATTTTATGTTCTCTGATCTAGTAATAGCCTTAGATTATGAATGACCTGTGCGCAAGAATATACTACGTAACACATAGTGGACTATTTAAGCATTCATAATATAAACATACTTTGCGACATGTATAGTGAACAAATGTAGTTTTTTTTACTTTTACTATATACGATCCGTTCCAAACTATTCCATTTAACACAATATTCATATTATGTGTCAATTTGTAAATGAATATAGTTCAAGAACTGAAACCGCGCCGCAAACTCCTTTTTGCACGTATGCTTACAGGTTTGTTGGTTTATAATAGCTAAGACACTCTAAATCGGAATTCGTGATCTAGTAACCTAAGTCCTTCGCAAGCGAACAACTAAAAACAGCAGAACTCTTATTACATGTCATATGATTAAATGAATGTGAAATAAACATTTCGTCCTGAATATTTAAAGTGAAGTAAACAAGGCTTGTCACCATAGGATGACATATGCCCCCTTTTTCTACATTTATAAACCTAAACGCAAAGTGTTTTTCCACATTTTTCGAAAAAAGTGTAACGGAATTTCAGACGGACAGACAGACGGACAGTGCGATCACTATATGCCCACCTATCGGGGGCATAAAAATACATGTTTAAACATTGTGAAATGTGTAAAAAAAAAATATTCAATTTTAATACTGTTGACAAATATCCAGAACACTCTAAGATACCCACTGGGAGGGAATCACATGCACAGTTTTGTCTCATATTAATAATTAATAATCTCATTAACGCCTCCTGTCTGGAGCACCTGCGGTGTGTCATTTTCATCAGGTGTCTAATTTGTAAAAACAGCATCATTAATAGCACTAGAATACACTTGATGCAATTCAATATTATTAATAACTGAACAATGTTCAGCTAACAACATGAAATTAATAATAAATGTCCCTT
This sequence comes from Dreissena rostriformis, assembly GCA_007657795.1. Classification (NCBI taxonomy): domain Eukaryota; kingdom Metazoa; phylum Mollusca; class Bivalvia; order Myida; family Dreissenidae; genus Dreissena; species Dreissena rostriformis. Next base: position 154,285 of record VMBQ01018511.1, on the reverse strand, counting down.
TTTTTTCTCAGAAACTACATGCACAGATAAATTAATATTGATTCCTTTCTTGGCATCAATCCAATATGATTAGCCCTACCTATTAAATTTTCAAACTAGTATTTCCCCTAAAATGCGTGTTTTAACCATTTACTTGAACTATTACAAATAAAAATACTTTACAGATTGGTTTAAATACTTTTTTTTTAGCCTGATCACATCAAAAACCATGGGCTTATTAACCCACTCTTGAGTCTGTTTGCTGGGCAGAACCAGTACTAGGTGTGCCTGGAGTATTTGAGAACACTCCTTGAGTGAGGATCAAACCTCAGAGCCCCATTTCTCTGAGGTACTTTCATAATTTATAGACTTACAAACCCATTTTATTATACACTAAATAATGAAATTTTACGAAATTAATAGTTTCTTTGATTTAAAAAAAATAAACATATGTTGACACTGTAAATTTCTATCAAAAATGCTCTATGGTGTGCAGAATTTATAATAAATTAAAAATGATGTGTTAAAAAAATACGTAAGTAGCTAAGTGGAATGGGGCCTTGGACCTCCTGATCCCTTGACTGTGAGGTACCACAATATACTATGTCACCACAACGTCAATATAACAGCAACAGTCAAAATCATAATGAAATAATTCTTGCCAACATTGTATAGTTTCATGTTTCTATGGTCACAAACTTAAAATCAATGTTAATTGCACTAATTTAAGTTCACTTGAAAACGTATAAAAACTGATAAAAATATCCATTTTTGTACAATAAGTGCTAACACAATTAAAGAAAATAACTGTTCTTATTTTACTATTTAACAAAATATTTGCTTACCATAGTTAAAATTTATTTATAGGTACGGACTGAGGTACAAAACAAGAATATACATAATATCACAAATGAAAACGTGCACTGTACAGGTTGCATTGCTGATATGGTGCAGTATTGGCTTCAAAAGATACTGCAAAACATAGTACAATATTGAGAATACTTTAAAGCCAGTGTTGACATTTTTGAAGTTAAGGATATCTTGTTCAAAAGTTGTTATTTTTGACGATAGAAATCAGAAGGGCTGACTCTGACACGATTGTTCACGCTGACTTTTAAAAACAAAAAAAAATCTCGCTATTGCAGTTTTCATTCAACATGGAAATCAATGGATGCCTGTGAGACTAGTAATCATGCTGAAATTTTCTATGAGATACATTCAACAAGACCGATTTTTATATAAGAGCCTCATTCTGGGAAACTAGGACTTAATGCATATGCGTTTAGTGTCGCCCCAAACTATCATGTGCAGACTTGGACAACACTTTCAGACTTAAATAAATTTAAGATAACAAGAGACTCCCTTTAAAAAAAAAATACCTAAAAAGCGGAAAGTGTCGTCCCTGATTAGACTGTGCAGACTGCGCAGGCTAATCTCGGACAACACTTTACTCAAATTCATTAAGCCCTGGTTTTCCCAGAGCAAGGCTCATTTATATTTTTCCAACAAAACAACACAGGCACATACCAGCTAATGGGCCCAGCATCCACACTACCCATGGTCTCATTGTGAACACGTCCTCATACATTCCCAGATAGCAGGTGGCACCCAATCTCTTATATATCTTCCTGCATTGATTCTTATCTTTTCTTTCGTTAATTTCTTATTGCTCGCAGCTGCTATTATATTTCAAATGTCAAACACCATATTAGGTGCATCAATTTTGAATTTTAAGTGTTTTGCTTCATATTAAAGTAGAAAGAACCTCAGGTGCTTTAATATATAAGTTCACCACAAACTCTGTTTTCACTCCTTGTCTGTCACATATATATACATAGAGAGCTCTGTCATCGTTCAATAATTTCCAAGTCACAACACCACAAAAAAGCTGCAAATTTTACATGAATACCTTACAGAAATATCCATTTCAAATTCACAGAAACTGGTAGGTTCTATTATCGGCATCATTATCAGCATGTGCGAAGTATATATATATATATATGGCATAAATTATCACCGTTCCTTTGTTTTTCACTACCACTGCTAAACTGTCATCTTCATAGAATGTCCATATTTGGTCCTCACTTCTGAATATCAACAATTATGGTAACTTAAACAGTGGCAACTCTATAGCTTAACCTTATTACAAAGGAAACAAACTTCACCATCAAATTTTTTACAGTTCCCGCTGCGCAATTAAGTTGCAACAATTACTTTACTCTGAGTGTAAATTATATTTGAACTTGACTTTGAACAACAATTATTAAAGGAGCAATGGTTTTCATTAATTTTCAGTTAAAAAATATCCTGGAGAAAAAAATCTGCCTGGAGAAATATGTCTTTCAGCTCAAAACTTCAGTAACATATACATTTTGAAAATATATTAATCAGAAAAAGAATATTTGAGATGCATTATTGCATAATTGGTTGCAATGAAATATTTCATTGAGTAGGGATTTTTTAATGAAGAAAGCCAAAGAAGGGCAATTTAATGACTAATGATAGTTCTTTAAATGTCCATTTAGGTTAAAATGGAAATTAAAACACTTCAAATTTAAATAACTAACACAATTTTCAAAATATCAAAATATTCACCCACATGACCTCTATTTTCATGATGTAACAACAAATTGCTATTTCAAATGATTTTTGCAGTTCGAAAAATTGTCGTGTCTAAACTGTATGACTGTTCCTGCCATACAAGTAAAGATACCAAAGAAATAAATACAATAACTGTCATCAAGTAATTATTGATGCTATACTGCCAAAACATTAACATGTCTTCAATTTTTTTAGTGTTTAATCAATTGTCTATGATGCCAAATAAGTAGAATGATCTCTGATTTATTAATCTTTAACCCTTTGCATGCTGGAAAATTTGTCGTCTGCTAAAATGTCTTCTGCTGAATTTTTAAAATTAGGATTTTCTTCAATTTTTTTCAAAGAATACTATCAGAATAGCAAACAGTTTGGATCCTGATGAGACGCAAACTGTTTGCAAAGGCCTTCAAAATTCGCTTCCAGCACTGAAAGAGTTAAACTTTAATTCCATACAACAAAAATTAAATTAAATCCTTGTCACCCATGAATTTCAAGGCATAATTCCACACATTTTAAAACTTATTACTCACACATTAAACAAAAGTCTACTTATTCCATCTGATACCAATTTAATAGGAGAATCCTGGTATTTAAATTCTAAAAACCATGAGCTGCCACACAGGAATAAACACTCCATGGACCTGATCTTCATTTTCCTGTGCATGTGAATAGGTGATAAAACTGCAAGATACAAAATTACTTATTTATCACCCATAATCCACCCATGAGGCATCAATAACTCTGGGAGATGATGTCTGACTGACACAAGACCTGATGGAGTTCACCGACTCCAGGAAATTATTTTTAATGTAAATATCTGATATTTAACCAGTTGAAGAATCTGCAATTATACATGAAACAAAAGGAAATACAATCAATTATTTTAATAAAGAAAAATAATTGGTTTTCCATTGTTTATCCATCGATAAAACAATGTTTCAAAGTTTGGATGTGTAGGAATGAACCATAAGAAAGTTTAAGTCACAGGTGAATATGTGTCGTGTTCTGAGAAAACTGGGCATAATGCTTGTGTGTAAATTGTCATCCCAGATTAGCCTGTGCAGTCCGCACAAGCTAATCAGGGACGACAATTTCCGCTTTTATGGAATTTTTCGTTTACATGATGTCTCTTCTTAGCGAAAATCCAGTTTAGGCGGAAAGTGTCGTCCCTGATTAGCCTGTGCAGACTGCACAGGCTAATCTGGGATGACACTTTACGCACATGCATTTTGTCCAGTTTTCTCAGAACAAGACACATATATGCCAGGCATCAGAACCACAAAGAGTTCTTTATTGAGCAATAAATATTGCAAAATGGTTTTTTATTCTTACACTAGTTGCATTTGATAAATATTTGTACAATTTGAATAAAAACTATTATATTTAACCCTTTGAGCACTGGAACCGGATTTTGAAGGCCTTTGCAAATAGTTTGGATCCAGATGAGACGCCACAGAACGTGGCGTCTCATCAGGATCCAAACTGTTTGCTATTCTGATAGTATTTTTTGAAAAAAAATCAAAGAAAATGCTAATTTTAGAAATTTAGCAGACAACATTTTAGCAGACGACAAATTTCCCAGCATGCAAAGGGTTAACTAAGGTGTGTTCAATTTTGAGACTTCTTTCTCATCATGCTCATCACTTCTGCAAAGTTATTGAAAATCCATCCATGTTGAAAAAGTAACTATTAAAGACCCGAAATAGCATGTTTTTTTTTTAAATATTTCTTGTTAACACTTCAATAATTAAGAAAGGTGGAAACTGCAGTATGCTGCTTTAAGAGTTATGAGTGTGCAACTATTGTATCTAGTATTGCAATAATGAACATATACAACAGTTTAAATCTCAACCTTCTAATGTAACAGCGCACGTTCAAAATTGCAAACTGAAAATTGGTATGAAAATTGGGTACCAGTGTTTCTTAGCAAATAAATCTGTTAACACCCCACCTCCTTATAGCTAATGATTTTCATTAAAGGAAGATATATCTAAATGTGCAGTTCTCATTAGAGCTATTTCAATGTTCAAATGGTTATATAAGCCTAAGATAAATGCTTTCCAGTGCAGAGAAATATTATATTTCTAAACACTGCAGGAACTGTTTGGGGGTGTTATTATGTTTAACACAAAGTTGCATGTTGTGTTTTGCAATGTTACAGAAATATCATTACCTTAACCTTTGGGCTTTTAATTTTTTTCAAACCTTAAAACATTTTTCCTACATATTCTGCACAATTAAAAAATGAACCAGCTAACAAAATTGTATAGCTCTTTTGACTATATCAAATCTTAACATGTTAGTGTTCCAACATCAGCCATTAGTTATAATCATTAATTCTCTTTAAAATATTAATAAATAGAGAAATGCACTTCCAAATGTATTAAAAACATTTTTGCATTTCACTGTATTTCCTTCGTTTACCCACTTAAAGTTAAAACCTCCAAGCACTATCACATCTTAAATTACATTTCTTTACCAGCACATGTTCTCCTAGTAATGTGCCCACTAAACACCTTCAGAATTGAAACACTATCCCCAATATTACAAAACTCTGAGAACTTATTCTGGCGAACACTGTCCAATATGACAACAAGCGTTTATGACAATTCCTTTCAGTGTTCACTGCGGGCCATTCCAAACAGGCTGGAAGTCCCTGCCAATTGTGATCAATACATACACCTTCTCAGAGCTATCCTAACTGTACTGCAATTAAAACTACTGTGGAAAACAGCCGACATCAAATCTGATTTTAGTCCCCACAGAACCAGTGTTATTTGATTAAAACTTGGGTACATAAAGTAGTATTTCTTCACTTTGTGTCCATTTCAGTATCCAACAAAGATAATTTTGGTCATGCAGGGATTGCTGTTTACTAAATATAGCAGATTTAAGTAACATAGAATTTTAAAGTTTTGCTGGGAGGAGCAAAACAGACATTGGTTTTGGCTTTAACATAACTGTATTTTTCATGTATCAATCTTTACTAATATTACTTGTTTATTCCCAAATTATAAATAACCAAACTCCCTATGAGGCTTGCTCTACTGCAAAAGCATATAAATGACCTTAAAAAAACACAAAAAAACTTTGCTTTGTACACCAATCCCAATCTTATGTCAATGTAATGGACTATTTCTAGTTTAAATTACCCTTTACCACTTAGAAACACACTAACAGGCATTACAAAAATCATATTAAATTTAAGACCTTTCTTGCTAGATTCAAGTTTTAAAGGCTTCATTTCCAACCCTAAGGTACTCACGATGAGCAGCAAACAGCATAAAGCCTGAACAGACTGCGAGTTACTTGCAGGCTGTTCTGGTTTTATGCGGTTTGCATATAGCCATTTTCACTTTGATTCTGAGAGGGAAAGGGATAATACTCTTAGTCTAAGGATTGCAAACACATATTAAAGAAAGATCTAGAGTGAAGGAACAAGGTGCTGTGCCCTGCTAAGTTTGGGTTTCCACCTACCTGCGCCTCTCTGTTTGTCAACACAAAAATTGTGAAAAACCATTACAATTTATTATATTTAAGCTAATATTCATTGGCAAATGAGTAAAAATGGCTCTTAAGGATTTTTTTTTAGTATAGTACTAAGAAATTCCCAAAATTCATTTAATTATTAGATTTGTTAAATGCATGGTCAGTGTTTTTTTTTACCTGCAAGTCCCGCGTCCTGGACTCACAAAAACCTCAGGGGATGCAAGGTTTCGATTTATGTGAGTCCCAAAAATGCAAAGAAATTTCTAAACAAGAGGGCCATCAGGCCCTAAGGCGCTCACCTGAAAGCCATAGGAACTAGACTCTTCTGAAAAAATGCAAGCTGATTCATGACGATTATTTGGGACCAAAAAAGTGACTTTTAACATGTTTTTTTTTTTTTCTATTTGACCTTGTGACATAGTTTTTNGTTTCAAGGTTCTAGTGCTAATAGTGTAGGAGGAGATATTGGCCAGGACGGACGGACGGACAGACAGCGGAGATAACCACAATATCCCCACCTTTTTTTCAAAAAGTGTGGGGATAACTACATGCATACTAGAAATCTGAAGGCAACACTGGCTGACTCACAAGGGGCACCAGTCTAGATAGAGATCAACGGTGGAGCTGAGCTGCATCAATAACAATTACCTCCCTAATATTCATATTATGATGTAGCATAACCTCCCTTCATACAGAAATTGTGCACATTAAGCGACGGTAGAAGATCTGCCATGAATGTTTTTTCAGCGTTAGCTGAATACGCCAGGTTTTCACCTTAGCCTGACCTTTGTAAGCGACCAATCAATTTGAATATAAATTTTCCCGCTGGTGGGCCTGAAACTTTTCGCAGAAGAAAACGTGCAATCTACAAACAAATTTCACATTAACATTAATATGTTATTCCATCGACTTTCATTTTTTGGGAAGTATTGGGTATGAAAAGGGACACTACAGTTCGTTTAGCAACGATGTTAACTGCGTATTCAGCATGAAACAATTGTATCTCTAATGATAAGGTTTGAGAGATAGAGCAGTTTCACACTTAATTCTCGACATCAATACAGTTTGTGTGTGCCCCTTTATATTCAGAGGATTGTCAGCGCCAGAGCGTTTGTACTTAAAGGCTATGTTCTCATATTTAGTTATTATTACCATATTGCTGTCTGTGTACTAGTATATTTTAGTTCATAAAAGTATCGTTTTTCGATATCCTGATATTAGTTTTGGCCAAACCATATTTAATTGTTTTCGAAATTGAACATTAAACATGTAAAAGTATAAAGTTTTAAACAAGCCGTCGTTCAAGCCGTGAAATCGTGACCTCACTTTAAGCATTGCATTCCAAGCCGCAAGGTATCAGGGTGAGTTCGCGCGGTCAGTACAGGGATTGTTATATAATATAGATAGTAGCGC
>VMBQ01018511.1:116246-144803 GCA_007657795.1 Dreissena rostriformis | reverse complement strand
ACAAGACCAATACTTAAGAATGATCAAATGGGAAAAGGTAACCTAGCACTGGCAGTAAATATGGGGCTCATTTACAGGTCAGATTTGGAATCTCTGCTGTAAAATGAGATTTTAAATGAATTAAAGGGAGGCAAATCTGTAATAAAAAGAACATGCATAAACCGTAGTTGTTTCCCTTGTTTGAACCATGCTAAATCCTTACAAGTTTGGAAAGAATTGGATGAAAAATTTGGACTTTATTGCATAAACACCATTTTCTCAATTCAAGGGGAGGTAATTCTGTACTTCATGGACCAATAATGCTCATTTTTTGTAGGGTTCGTGTCCTCATTGATATAAAGACACTGTGCAAATTTGGAAAGGATCGGACAAAAAATGTGGAAGATTTTTGAAAGTTTTCACAAAATAGGCAAAAACGAATAAACATGCAAAGTTCAACGAGCTCCTGCGGCCATGTTTTTTGACGAATCAAATTTCTTTGAACAACTTTTTCAGGGGAGCCTTCAAAGGTCATCCCTGTGAAATTTTTTGAAAATCTGATGAGCGGTTTCTGACAAGAAGATTTTTTAAGGTTTTTACCATATATGGTCATGGCGGCCATCTTGGTTATGTGATCAAATTTTTTTTAACAATTCTTTTGTCCCATGACCTAGGGATGCTCAACATGAAATTTAGTTGAAATTGGCTCAATGGTTTAGTAGAAGAAGATGTTTACAAATTGTTTACAGACAGATAGACGGACGGACGGACGGACGCCGGACGCTGAGTGATCACAATAGCTCATCCCGAGCTATCGCTCAGGTGAGCTAAAAAACATGTCTGCAAATAATTACAGACTACAGTACCACTACATTAAATCAACAAAGATGAAACAAAACATTTTCTAATTACCAGAGGCTGAAATATAATTATAACATTCTGAAAATGGCACCATGATATACAAGCATACTGTCAAAATGTGAAATACTGAGTATGCAACTACATGTTATATCAGTTCCTGAGGTCTTTACAGACCTTTATACAAACTCAACTTAAGCAAGGTACAAACAACTTTTTCTTTTTTTTTAAACAACCTGTTACTGTTTTATAAACTTTGCATGAATATTCCCCATTTGACAAATTATTTGAAGTTCAATTACAATACATAACCCCCATGGATTCAGTATAGTTTTATTTGTAGCTGCATGATGTAAATGAGCAGAAAACCCCATTTTTACAGAATTTCGTATACGGATTAGATACAAAATTAATATTTAAAGCTTGACCCATTATCTCACTTTGAACTTAACAGAAAGTATTTTATCATCTCCAGCTATTTAGAAACCTTTAATGCACTTCATTGATATAAATATAGTTGCTTTGCTTTCAGAGATCTCAGGGACATAAACTGTACATTTATTTCAAGGTCAATATTCATTTATAGTTTGTTCACTATAATAATGCTTATTATGATCACAAACATGAACTTTCTAAACATAAATTTGGTACGTTTCACAGTGTTTACTTTATTTTATTTTTGTATCAGTGACCAGCTGCCCCAATCAAATATGGACAACATGTATGAAAGGGAAGTAACTCATGTTATACATTGACTGAACAAAAATACAAAAGGGAAGTAATTATCATCAACACTGAAATTACATTTTTGAATTACAAAATAGAAATTTCTGTTATAACGGACAATTGTTTGGAGTGTGTAAAGTTAAAGTTTACAAGACTCGTCCATGTCTTCATAATGGGTCCAAGCACTCCAGCCTAATTGATTTGTATACTTATAAAGAATTTTTTTAATGGACGAAAAGTGACTTATGGCTGTTATTTCCAGCTATTTAGTTTCAATTTATGGGATAACATTTTGGCGTGCTTTTGTGCTGAAGGGGGAACAAGCTCCAGAGTACTCGGATGAACCCCAAGTTTTAATAGCATTATGGCCAGGACAGATCGACTTCTTTGCATACAAATCTAGAATTTTGTGTTGTTTTGGCAACAATTACCCTGGCACAATGACAATTCATTGCAAGAGAAATAAAGGCTAGCCAAATATTACATTAGCCCTAGTAAGGGAGTAAATTGTTACAATATAAGTGAATGGTAAGATTATGTCCACTTCATACTTTCAAGCTCACATTCTTTCTTTTACTCTTTGAGCTAGACAAACTATATACAAATAAACTCGATTATGGAATTAATATTATGATAATATTAATCTACACCAGACCTTTACATGACAATTAAGTTTTTTTTCCATAATTAGTTCAGTTTAAAGAACTTTTTTGCCAACATTGTTAGCTTCATAAATATAAAGTTTTTGCCTTGATACCATATCTTGTAGTCAAGATATGCTCAGGACAAAATTTCAGCATGAAAATTCAAAAGTGCTGTTACTGTGAAAAAAGCAAGAGTTATGGCTCTTGTGCACTGAACTTTCCATTATTGAAATCAATCTTCCTATCAATTGTCACGTTGATACCTCATACAGTTTGCAAGATATGCCCATTCAAAATTAAAATTTATCAAATTAACAAAGGGCAAGTACTCTCAAATATGGAAGCGAGAGTAATTTTCTGTGTGCAATGCACATCACATCAATGAGATTGACCTACCTATTAAGTTTCCAGATCATGCCTCTTATAATTTTCAAAATATGCCCCATTCAAAAGTTTAATTTATCAAATTAACAAAGGGCAATAACTCTCAAATATGGAAGCAAGAGTAATTGTTCATGTGCAATACACATCCTATCAATGAGATTTACCTAACTCTTAACCCTTTGCATGCTGGGAAATTTGTCGTCTGCTAAAATGTTGTCTGCTAAATTTCTAAAATTAGTATTTTCTTCGATTTTTTTTCAAAGAATACTATCAGAATAGCAAACAGTTTGGATCCTGATGAGACGCCACGCTCTGTGGCGTCTCATCTGGATCCAAACTGTTTGCAAAGGCCTTCAAAATCCGGTTCCAGCGCTCAAAGGGTTAAGTTTCAAGATCATGCCTCTTATAGTTTTCAAGATATGCTCCATACTTAATTTAAATGGAAAAATAAACAAAGGGAAATAACTCTTAAACATGTAATCAAGAGTTTTAGTTCCTGTATACTGCATAACCCTATAATGAGATCAAGCTACAGTGTGTTTTTTTTTTAATTTAGGGCCGAAATTCGGCTTTTTTCCCAATCTCAGAAAGTATCTATGAAGTATCAAGTTGATACCTCTAAGAGTTTTCTAAATATGCTCAGTACAAAATTTAATAACAAAAAATAACAAAGGGCAATAAACTCCTGAAAAATTCACTAAATGAGCTAAAGATATTATGATTTTTTGAGGCAATCAAATACTGGGACATTTAATTACCACCCAGGATCCTTGGAACCAATAATTTTAAAGATGGCAGGATTTAAAGAAGAAAAAACAATCAGGCTATTCATATTTCAGCATCAAACAATAAATCACAACAAATAACATCATAAACAACCATTAAAATGGAAACTATAGAATAAAATTATGCAGAATTGGAAGAGCACTAGCATTAATAATATCAGCAATTGATCAAGGAACTAATTTTAAACACGGAAGTTATGAAAGCAATTAGTTTGGTACTGGAAACTGAAATATTGCAATATTGATGAACGTTGTTTGCAGTGCAATGAAACTCATGAAAGTGAATCCGAATCAATAAACGGGAAGAAACAGTGGTAATAACAAGTGGAGAGATTAGTTATCATTATCAAAATCGAAGAACACTTCACAAGAGTTTTTCTACCTTTGGACTCCATGAATCATCTAATAGCCATGCACCATATTCAATTAGCAACCATTTTTACTTAAAATTCATAAAGACATTTTATGATGACATGAATGGCATTTTGCAGCATTATGTAATTAAGTGATTCAGTTACCCAAATGGCATATTCATTGGATTCATACATTAATCTAGCTCATTTCATAACTCACAGCAATATTTTGATGACATTAGATGTCAACCCAAATAAGTAATTTAATAGCTAATATCATGTTTTTTTTATATTAAATTTAACACAAGAAGCAAGCTTTTCCTTTACCAGTCTTCAGTTCCTAGCACCTACAAACCAAAAAGGCCCATGAAAGACACAGCATAGAAGATGGCACTGGAAATTATTTTAAAGTGTATCAAATGGTTATCACATTTTGTTAAACAAAATATTGGCTCTAAACAGGCCTTTTTCCTGGCCTATGTATGGGTCTTTTAACAGATCCATTTCCAAACCAAAATTGTAAAAAAAAATCCCAATTTGAAAAAAAATCCCAATTTCTAAAAAATAAAATAAAATGTTTTTATATTTTTTTAGAAAGAAGTGTCTTTTGATTATAATATCTCGATTTCATTTCAATGACATCTATCAAAGTAAATAACAATAATTTATATGATTGAGTTCTTCCAATTTGAATTATTATAAACAGTTCTATTAAATTAGTTTTTCCCAAATCAGTGGACTTTTCGCGCCAAAAAAAGCCCAATCCCGAAATTGCATTTTTTTCCCAAAATGGCAGGAAAAGGCATGTTTAACCATGAAGAATCAATCTCCATATATTAGCACAGTTGCCATTCTGATGTTGTATTTTCTTCTTAACAGACATTACATCCATTAGCGCTAACTGTAAATTATGAACATTCTACCGATAATTGGAGTTCAATTCTGACAAAAAATCCTCAAGAATTTTCAGCCCAAAATTGAAGCATTTCTGTAAGTCTTGGAAGAAGAATAAAGTATCAGATCAGACCATGTTGATAACACACTTGGTATCAGACCTGCCAGGAAATGTTATCACAAAATGTTAAATTGCATTAGAATTATTAGCCATGAAATTCTAGAGGAGAATTACATATAATTAAATACACACAGATATATATAGTCGCATATTGTGGACCTATTTTTTAATGCATAAATGGTAACCTTATTGTGCTTAAATGAAACAAGAGGGCAAAGATGGCCCTAGATCGCTCACCTGTGAAATGAGCTTGCCCTGTGGCATGATTTGAACAATCTTTGTCACATATCAAATATCAAAGCTGCGTGCTTTGTGGTTAAAGATAAACAAGGTTTTTCAAGCCTTAACCTGGTCCATGTTTTTCAATGGACCACAACCACTTTTGAACTCAACCAACATATCATTAAGACAAACATTCTGACAAAGTTACATGAAGATTGGGCATGAAATGTGACTTCTACAGTGTTTACAAGGTTTTCCTTTTTTTGACCTAGTGACCTAGTTTTTGACCCAGCATGACCCAGTTTCGAACTCGATCAAGGTATCATTGGGACAAATCTTCTGACCAAGTTTCATGAAGATCGGACAAGAAATGTGGCCTCTAGAGTGTTTTCAAGGTTTCTCTATAGCCAAATAAGGAAAACTACCCCGCCCACAAGTGGCCATGTTTTTTAATGGACCGGAACCACTTTTGAACTCAACTAACATATCATTAAGACAAACATTTTGACAAAGTTACATGAAGATTGGGCATGAAATGTGACTTCTACAGTCTTTACAAGGTTTTTCTTTTTTTTTACCTAGTGACCTAGTTTTTGACCCAGCATGACCCAGTTTCAAACTTGATCGAGGTATTATTGGGACAAATTTTCTGACCAAGTTTCATGAAGATCGGACAAGAAATGTGGCCTCTAGAGTGTTAACAAGGTTTCTCTATAGCCAAATGAGGAAAACTGCCCCGCCCACTGGCGGCCAATTGCTTTTTCAACGGACAGGAAGCACTTTTGAACTCAACCAAGACAAACATTTTGACAAAATTACATGAAGACAAAATTACATGAAGATTGGGCATGAAATGTGACTTCTACAGTGTTTACAAGTTGTTGTTTTTTTTAGCTACTGCCCTAGTTTTTGACCCAGCATGACCCAGTTTCGAACTCGATCGAGGTATCATTGGGACAAATCTTTTGACCAAGTTTCATGAAGATCAGACAAGAAATGTGGCCTCTAGAGTGTTTACAAGGTTTCTCTATCGCCAAATAAGGAAAACTGCCCCGCCCACTGGCTACCATGTTTTTCCACGGACTGAAACTGTGACTTTTGAACTCACCAACATTTCATTAAGACAAACATTTTGACAAAGTAACATGAAGATTGGGCATGAAATGTTACTTCTACAGTGTTTACAAGGTTTTCTTTTTTTTGACCTAGTGACCTAGTTTTTGACCCAGCATGACCCAGTTTCGAACTTGATCGAGGTATCATTGGGACAAATCTTCTGACCAAGTTTCATGAAGATCGAACAAGAAATGTGGCCTCTAGAGTGTTTACAAACCAATGTTGACGGACGGACAGAAGACTGACAAAGACCGATCCCAAAAGCTCACCTGAGCAATCAGGTGAGCTAAAAACAACAGGACTACATTGATATACATGTAGGAACACTGACAAATTACTCTTAAATTATTTCGTTCTCAATTGCACCTTACAAATTTATGTCTGTAACAAAACAGGCAGAAGTAATGGCCTTTCCAGTTGGTGAAGAACTCTCAAAGCATCTCATTCCATGAACCTCATTAATACAACCACAAATGCATTTGTTTCACTGTTTATTCATGCAGAAATGTGTCCGGAAGATTGCTAAGTGCCTTATTTAATTAGAAAATTCTCCAATAAATGCAGTAACAGCTTCTTATAAAGAAAGCCACCAATCTCAGGGACCGAGACTTTGTCCCATTTGACCACAAAACCTGAGGTCTTCCTTATTGATTTTAGAAAGTGTTTAATGACACATGAACTTGTACATTTGTCCACCACAACCTACATCGTTATCTCTCTCAGAGCGGCTAATCAGATTCCGTTAAATTGTGTTGAAAATGCTTGACAGCGTCCTTCCTTGCCAGAAGGGCACTGTGAACATGTCTACTAAATAGTAAAACTTTTAATGAAGTATCCAACGGATGTCTCTGTAAGGCAAAAGCAGCCTTGGTCTGACTAATTAGCAACCTAAGTGGCCTGGACACAATTAAGAGATATGTATTTGCCTCGCAGTCAATGAAGAAAACCACAGTGTAATTGAAAGGCAGGTGACATTATCCTTGTAACATCATTTTCCTCTCTTACTGGTGCTAAGAAGGGTTATAGGTGCTTAAGCGTAACAAATTGCTTGGTTATGTAAATTAATTTCTAATAGTAGTGCAAACGAAGAACAAAAACAAGAGATGTGTTTGTCAGAAACACAATACCCCTACTGCTCCGCTTTGATTTTTTTTTTTTTTTTACCTTTGACCTTGAAGAATGACCTTGACCTTTCACCACTGAAAATGTGCAGCTCCATGAGATACACATGCATACCAAATATGAAGGTTACATGTGAAGGGACATAGAAGTTATGAACATTTTTCAAAACCTAAACGCAAAGTGTGACAGAATTTCAGAAGGACAGACAGACAGATGGACCGACATACAGACGGACAGTGCGATCACTATATGCCACCCTACCGGGGGCATAAAAACTTCTAAATATTATTATGACCTATGCAATTTCAGTGTATCTTATTTACTTTACTATTTACGTTAACTGCATCCACTCACTTGTTCATAAAACGTTGTTACAACCAGGTAAATAAGCATTACTTGAATGAAAACTTATGCAAGAAATTTCAGAAATTAATTTGAGCTTTCTTTGTTTCATGTTCTTACAATCCAAGCAGAATTATTAGTCTTCTGAACACAGCACAAATTCAAACCAAAATGGAAATGTTATTTCTATATTTGATGATACAGCTAAGTTTTTAAGTTTTATGGCGCTTTAAAGCAATTACTTGTGTATGTACTCTAAACTTCTGCAATTTGATGTTAAAATAATAATGTTTATACTTCCCTGAACAAACAAGACTTAACAACTTTTCCATACAGCTGATATAGCACTAGCAAGTGTTCAAAAGGATTTCTAGTAATTTGATGTCTTGCTGACAGTAATAATAGTCTTTCACAATGGGGTTATCCCAGCCAATCATTTGATTGAAGTGTTAAAGATATTGCCTCCTTTTTAAATTTATATTGAACAGATGCCTTTTAATTTTAGTTTGTTTAGATACTGTTTCAATATTTAAAACATTTCAGAATAAACTAAGAAATCGGCCCATACTTCATGTTATCTTTCTAGGTGACAATTAGTGGCACAAGAGTTATGTTTCTTGTGCACTGCAAACCTCCTAAATGAGATTTACTTACCTTTGATGTATCAATTTGATACCTTTAAGAGATTTTGAAATATGCTCTGGACAAAATTTAATAAAAAAAAAACAACAAGCAAATTCGTTGAATTGATATCCCCCGCCAAACTAGAGCTTTGTCACAGATGTGACATATACCTCCACATGCTGCATTGACACAGAATATATATACAAAGGGCCATAACTCCGTTATTAACAAATGTTGTACAATGAGATTTGGCGTGCATCATCCTCTTATCCATATATATATATATATTCGTACCAAGTTTCAATGAAATCCGCTAAAGCACTTCCAAGATATGGCTCCGGACACAAAAGTGACGGACGGACCAAAGGACGGACAGACTGACAACGCCAAAATAATATCCCTCCGCCTTTGGCGGGGCATAACAAAGGGCAATCAATCCTAAAAATTCACAAAATGAGCTAAAAAAAAATATCAGGATTTTTTTAGGCAATAAAATACTGGGATATTTAATTACCACCCAGGATCCATGGAACCAATCATTGTAAAGATGGCAGGATTTAAAGAAGAAATAACCAATCAGGCAGGTCATATTTCAGCGTCAAACAATAAATAACAACAAATAACATCATAAAAAACCATTAAAATGGAAACTATAGAATAAAATTATGCAGAATTGGAAGAGCACTAGCATTAATAATATCAGCAATTGATCAAGGAACTAATTTTAAACGCGGAAGTTATGAAAGCAATTAGTCTGGTACTGCATGGAAACTAAAATAATGCAATATTGATGAAAGTTGTTTGCAGCGCAATGAAACTCATGAAAGTGAATCGGAATCAATAAACGGGAAAGAACCGTGGTAATTATACAAGTGGAGAGATTAGTTATAATTATCAAAATCAGAGAACACTTCACAAGTGTGTTTCTACCTTTGGACTCCATGAGTCATCCAAATGGTCATGCACCACATTCAATTAGCAACCGTTTAACTAACAATTCATAATTAAATGTGTATGATGTCAATTACTGCATTTTGCAGCATTATGTAATTAAGTGATAAGTTACCCAAATGGCATAATCATTGGATTCATACATTAATCTAGATCATTTCATAACTGGCAGCAATATTTTGATGACAGAAGATATCAACCGAAATAAGTAATAAATAGCTATGTAATGTTATGTTTTTTTGGTATTTTCCTTTACCAGTCTTCAGTTCTTAGCACCTACAAGCCAAATTAAGGCCCATGAAAGATCCATTTCCAAACCAAAATTGTAAATAAAATCCCTATTTGAAAAAACATCCCAATTTCTAAAAATAATAATAAAAAATGTTTTTATATTCTTGTAGAAAGAAGTGTCTTATGATTATTATATCTCAATTTTAATTTAATTACATCTAACAAAGTATATAACTATAATTCATATTATTGAGTTCTTCCAATTTGCATTATTATAAAGAGTAATATTAAATTAGTTTTTCACAAATCATTGGACTTTTCGTGCCAAAAATTCCAAATCCCGAAATCGCATTTTTTCTCAAAATGGCCAGGAAAAGGCATGTTTAACCATGAAGAATCAATCTCCATATATTAGCACAGTTGCCATTCTGATGTTGTATTTTCTTCTTAACAGGCATTACATCCATTAGCGCTAACTGTAAATTATGAACATTCTACCGATAATTGGAGTTCAATTCTGACAAAAAATCCTCAAGAAATTTCAGCCCACAATTGAAGAATTTCTGTAAGTCTTGGAAGAAGAATAAAGTATTAGATCAGACCATGTTGATAACACACTTGGTATCAGACCTGCCATGAAATGTTATCACAAAATGTTAAATTGCCTTAGAATCATTAGCCATGAAATTATAGAGGGGAATTAAGAATAATTGTATACACTCAGATATAGTCGCATACTGTGGACCTTTTTGTCATTCATAAATAGTAACCTTATTTTGCTTAAATGAAAAAAAAAACAGAACTACATTGGTATCAATGTAGGAACACTGTGAAATGACTCTTAAATGATTTCGATCTCAAATGCACCTTACAAATTTATTTCTGGAACAGAACAGGCAGAAGTTATGGCATTTCCAGTTTGTTGAGAACTCTCAAAGCAGAACTCTCAAAGCATCGTAATTCCATGAACCTCATTAATACAACCACAGATGCATTTGTTTCACTGTTTATTCATGCAGAAATTTGTCCGGAAGATTGCTAAGTGCCTTATTTAATTAGACAATTCTCCAATAAATGCAGTAACAGCTTCTTATAAAGAAAGCCGCCAATCTCAGGGACGGAGACTTTGTCCCATTTGACCACAAAACCTGAGGTCTTCCTTATTGATTTTAGAAAGTGTTTAATGACACATGAACTTATACATTTGTCCACCACAACCTACATCGTTATCTCTCTCAGAGCGGCTAATCAGATTCCGTTAAATTGTGTTGAAAATGCTTGACAGCGTCCTACCTTGCTCGAAGGGCACTGTGAACATGTCTACTAAATAGTAAAGCTTTTAATGAAGTGGCATATGGATGTCTCCGTCAAGGGAGAGCAGCCTTGTTCTGACTTATTAGCAACCTAAGTGGCCCGGACACAATTAAGAGATATGTTTTTGCCTCGCAGTCAATGACTATATACAATATACCCCCTCTTCTTTGAAGAACGGGGCATAACAATAAACAAAAGGCAATAACTCTTAAAACATGCAAACAAGAGTTATAGTTCCTGTCTACTGCACATCCCCTGTAATGCGATCAAGCTACAGTGTTTTTTTATTAATTGTGCCCCTTTCCCAATCTCAAATAGTATGTATTTTCTCTGAAAGACTGCCCTTAAATATCCCAAATGTAACTTAAAACAAAAATAAACTCTTTTTTTTTCAATTGAACCTTCAGTTAATTTTTCTTTCCAGTTCTGTAAGTTGAAACTTAGTAAATATAATATTTAAACACTTTTGTTATCCATTTTAAAGTATTTGTTAGCAAAAAACAACAACACCAATTTCCGAATTTTAGTCAAAACAAGAAGATTTTTCCCAAGGCAATAAAAGGCCACAATCTCCAATAAATGCAGTAACAACTTCTTATAAAGAAAGCCGCCAATCTCAGGGACGGCGACTTTGGCCCATTTGACCACAAAACCTGAGTTCTTCCTTATTGATTTTAGAAAGTGTTTAATGACACATGAACTTATACATTTGTCCACCACAGCCTACATCGTTATCTCTCTCAGAGCGGCTAATCAGATTCCGTTAAATTGTGTTGAAAATGCTTGACAGCGTCCTTCCTTGCCAGAAGGGCACTGTGAACATGTCTACTCAATAGTGAAGCTTTTAATGAGGTATACAACGGATGTCTCTGTCAGGGGAGAGCATCCTTGTTCTGACTAATTAGCAACCTAAGTTGCCTGGACACAATTAAGAGATATGTTTTTGCCTCGCAGTCAATGAAGAAAATCAGAGCGTAATTGAAAGGCAAATGCAATTATCACTGTAACATCATTGTCTTCTCTTACAGGTGCTAAGAAGGGTTATAGGTGCTTAGTGTAATAAGTTACTTGGTTATGTAAATTAATTACTAACAGTAGTGAAAATGAAGAACAAACAAACTTCTATACTATAAGTACCTATTCAATTTCAGTGGATCTTATTTACAACTCATACAAATTGACATATTATCAAGTTCTGCAGTACAAGAACTTGTATGTAAAATTTAACAGTTAACATTAAATGTTATTAATAATTGCTGATTTTAAACCTTGCAATGAAAACAATTCAAATTCTCATAGTCAGATTTTGTTTTATATATCTAAATATCTCACAGTTATTAAACTTCATTTCTATCAAATGCAATAAATATGTGTACAATCTCTTAACGTTAACTGCATCCATGGCACTTGTTCATAAAACGTTGTTACAAACAGGTAAATATGCATTACTTGAATGAAAACTTATGCAAGAAATTTAAGAAATTAATTTGAGCTTTCTTTGTTTCATGTTCTTACAATCCAAGCAGAATTATAAGTCTTCTGAACACAGCACGAATTCACACCAAAATTGAAAATTAATGTAGTTTCTATATTTGATGAAACATGCTAAGTTTTATGGCTTTTTAAAGCAATTACTTGTGCTTGTATTCTAAACTTCTGCAATTTGATGTTAAAATAATTATGTTTATACTTCCCTGAACAAACAAGACTTAACAACTTTTCCATACAGCTGATATAGTACTAGCAAGTGTTCAAAAGGATTTCTAATATGTCTTGCTGACAGTAATAATAGACTTTCACAAATGGGAAAATCCTGCAGGCCAATCAATTGATTGAAGTGTAACAAGAGTGGAATCATTTTTTAAGTAATTTATATTTAATAGATGCCTCGTAATTTTAGTTTGTTAAGACACTATTTCAATATTCGGCCTCCTCCTCCTCCCCAAACAGCCGACCAAATCCACCCATTTAATGTTTATTTTATTCTTTAACATATAATATTTTAACAAATAACAAAGCAGTACTACTGTACTTGTACACTAAACTATGCATGATGCAAGGCTCCTTAGCGCTTGTTTTCCCATGTTTCCTAGCGTTAAGGAACCACCTTTGCCAACCCATGACAGCGATTTTTTTCCTTCTTTATAAAGTACCGGTAAACGGCACTTTCCCAATTACAAAAAAACTACAAATTTCCCAATTGCTGTCCAAAAAAATCCCAATTTAAGGTAAAAAAAAAAAAAAAAAAAATTTTTTTTAGGAAAATGCAACATTTAGTTAGTTACCCTATGCAGCTCTATGGCTTGAACCTAGGTGAATATATTAATATTGACAACTTGAAAACACTTAGTTATCAATTTTAAAGTATTTGGGAGCAAAAAATCAAATACACCAATTTCCCAATTTGAAGTTTTCACGACTCGATTTTTTCCCAATTTAGAGGTTTTCAAGACTCAATTTTTCCCAATTGGACCGGTATGGGTTCTTTTCCGAATAGGACAAAAAAATCGCTGCATGATGAAAACTAAGGGTCTTTAATGAGCCAACAATCATTAAATTATGTGTGTTTACTCATGCTGGTAATATGTCTGTGTATGTGTACATAATATTAAATCTGAAATTAGAAGAGAAAATCAATTTGTGATCTGTGATATATGGTAGGTTAATACATGAAAATCATGCAGTTAGGAGCAGAAGCAGGTCTTCTTGATAACGGAAAAAGATAAACAAAGTTAGTATAGCTCTTTCATGCTGTCATCTCTAATGATCCTGCAAAGCATAAAATAAAGAATTAATCAGCTCTGGGGGCAACGGTTGCAAAGCCTTTCAGCCTTCAAAGATACAAAAAATTAATCAAAGATACAAACAAGAGTTCCGCGGTCGGAGATGACCGCATTGAAGCCGGATTTTTGATTTAAATGACAGGAAAGTACCTTTCGTGTTTTTGTCAATGCAATACTTAAATTACTGAAATATTGTTCAAAGGTCAAAATGAAATGTAAGTACTTTTCAAGGCATGAGCAAACCTTGTGTTATGTTTTGAATGCATGCATATACATGAACAACAATAACATTTAAGGTCACAAATATGAACTTGAATTGACAATTAGGAAAGTTTGATCTCAATTTTTTTATTAGCAAATTAGTAACATATTGTTTGAAGTTTCCATCAATTTCATTATCAAATGTAAGAAAATAAACTTAGATGAAATAATACTATTTATTGTTTTGCTTTCACATACCTACACAGAAATCCAGACAGCCTTATGATCACTCCAAAAGGTTTCTATCACACCAGTTCTAGCAGATNCCTTTTGTATAGCATTCCTGTCTCGTGAAACTGTTTCTTCTTTTTTTCTTCCCTTTACCCTTTTCCGTTCAATAGTGTCAAATAGATGGTTACTGAAATGAATTATTTTTTAAATAATAATACTAGATTTAATAATAATAATAATAAGAATAATAATAATAATAACAATAAAAATAAATAAATAATAATAATATAATAATAATAATAATAAAACAATTGCAAATAATATGTAGTAGAAGTAGAAGTAGTAGTAGTATGGAAAGACTTAGGTATATAGTAAGAGATTGTGAATATATTGGAAGTAATCTTTGCATACCTAACAAGTATGTCTTTGTCAGCTTGTTCATCTCCGAAGTCCAGATAATAACTGACTGTTATTTTTACGTATAAATTTTGAGTGATGAAATTTATTTACATCTCGACT
Organism: Dreissena rostriformis; assembly: GCA_007657795.1. NCBI lineage: Eukaryota > Metazoa > Mollusca > Bivalvia > Myida > Dreissenidae > Dreissena > Dreissena rostriformis. The sequence continues at coordinate 130,403 of VMBQ01018511.1, read as the reverse complement.
AAGTGTTATGTGGGTAAAGAGATAATTTTACAAAGTACACAAATTTGCCCATGTACATAATATACTTGTCTCTGGCAAACGAATATTTGGGTCGCTATTACAAAAGTGAATGTCCGATGTTTTAAATATTTTGCCGATGTACATGCAACACCGCATTACCCTGGATAATTTTTTAGAAGTCTTGAGGTACGTTTTGACCACAGTTGGGTACGTTTTCAACATGCACGCATCAGTTGTGGGATGTTTTTACCAGATCTATCCCGTATTTATATATATTTATCGATATAGATGTGTGTCATGACGAGGTCCGATTATCAGGTAATTAATATCTTTGAAATTACATATTTATTATATGTATTGAAGTTACTATAACAATTTATCCGTAAATTTTAGGAACACGGATACCACACAGATCCTTGTAAAAACGTATACCACACAGATCATATTACAATAAGAATGTTTTTCGTGACTGTGTTTCATAAATATATAACAGAAACCTGAAAATGCATACAACATGATGTATTATAAGCTCCGCTCTTAACGTTTATTGCTTAATTTAACCAGAGGTGATGTTTCTGTGTCAACTCTCACGAATCAGCGGGCTCCCCACTTTATCCCATTAAAAATGGTGAAATATTTAAAAAGAAATCATTGAAAATGTTACCTGGGTCGCGCTTTTGTTTACAGTTTTGTCCCCACACAGATCATAAAAAGTCACGTGGTATAGGCACCGTGTATAGGTATTATATATAATCATGGAAAGTGAGATAACATAATTCGTGAATAACAAGTATCTGTACTTTATGTATATACAGTTATTGATCTAAGTAGGATATTTTAATAAGTTGGTAATATAATTGAACATTCGAAACCAAACACAATCCTGTTCGTACAGGGAAGATTTTCTTAATATATAACTTCCAGCAAGTATATCTAGTTCACGTAGGCAAGCAGGGCTCCTGAGTAAGATACATTGTAATGGGTTACGTTATGGAAAGCACGTGTGTTATTCTGATTTGGATTCTAGCCTACGGTGTTGAACCTGAAGGTAATACATATTATTATGTATTAGCAACTAAACGGTTTTACATTAGCTTATTAAAACATAATACCTAGAACTAGGTAAGTTCTAATAGCAATAATTATGCAAGATACATACTTTGTTTTTGTTGATGTTGTTACTAATGATGATCATGATTATTACGAGTATGATTATTAGCATCATAATCATCATGATAATGATGTTATCGATGTTTTTGTCTTTGAAATACATATTTAAACCCACAGAGGCAGCCGTGAAATTGATAATGGAGCCATGCTCAGATGTCTGCAATGTTCAGGCTGATGCTATCATGAACATCACATGCTCACTTCTGAATGACTACACTGCTAACTCTTTTCGATGGTATTTACGTAACGGACCGAAAACAATCGAGCTGGACAAAGAAACATATCAAGACAACTCTAAAACATCTTTATTGATGTATCAGGCCAGTAGAGAACACCATGGCTGGCATCTTTACTGCTCAGCTTATACAAGCGGATATAAAATTTCTACACTCAATGTGCTATGTAAGTACATGTATGAAGAATACATTCAATATAAAGAAATTTGACTAACGGGCATGACGTTACATATATGTACACACATATTCATCGCAAAAATGTACTGAATCAAATGTTTAAAATGAATTTAAACCAATATGTCAACGCAAATGATACATACATTAATATACAGATACAGATTTTGTTTGGAATTTGGAAACGTTCTGATTACAGATCCACCTGTCATGCCACAGTTCAGAGTGGATACCAATGTAATCATTGGTAACCATCTGAATGCAATTGATGGTCGCGATGTTGTCGTTGAATGCGATGTCGAAAGTAATCCTCCGTCCGAAATACACTGGGAACACGCTTCAGAAATGGTCAGTAAAAACAAAACTCTTGTTCTTCATAACGTCCAACAAAACGATGCTGGGAACTATGTATGTTTTGCGAGAAATACGTTGATACTCACGTCCGGAGAAACAAACTATGGAAACTCAAGCAACCATCTGCAAATCGAAGTTTGGGGTAATGTTTCTGTTTCAAATATTTTGTTATACAAATGAATTTGTGGTTCATTTACTGACAAATTTGGTTTCAAAAAGCAATCTTAAACATGCCCCTGGAACCCGTTTGAACATTTAGTAATTATAATGACTGCAGCAATTGTAAGTGTGTGCGTATTCTTTTACTTCGTAAAATAACGTTCAGCATGTCAATTTGTCACTTTAATGGAAACTGTATTATGTAACCTTAATGCCTTTTATTAAAGATTTTGTGTATTAAAATAATATTAAACTCATACTGTGTCCTCCGGATAAACGTTACCGGTATTCGGGTTTATAACACAGGAATTTGCATTCCCATGTGAATAAAATAACTTTAAAAATGGCTCTTGTGAGACCAATATTATTGTTTAGTTTTTTTAACATGTAATTGTTTTAAATAACTTCACTCAACTCATCAGCCTGATGCATTTAGTTCATAGTTAATTGTCCTAAATATCTAATTTTGGTCTCCATGTATGCCTTGGGCAACGGTGTCAATCATGTCTTTATGTTTGCTTACCTATTTGCTTCTATTATCCAATTTCACATTGTGTTTTTGGAATATCATAAAAACGAGCACGTATCCATTTTGAAGTGTATTTTTTGTAATGACGGATACGAATATAACGTTCTGGTACTATACAGTTTTTGAAAAGAGCTTTCTTCGTTATTCAGTTTCCATTAGCATCATACATAGGCAATGAGGAATGGAAAGAGTCATCCGTCGCCTCATGTGTTAATTTAAACATATTTTTATTGTACAGATCCACTGACTGTACCCGAAGTTACATATGACGGTGCAGTTATTGCTTCCGGAGTTGTAAAAGTGATTTACAAACGCCCACTCGTGCTTGAGTGTAGAAGTCATGACAAACCTACCCCGTCCATACACTGGGAAATGTATCCTAATTCTATTGTCAATTCGACAAGACTCGACTTCACTGATCTAAACTCCCGTAAAATCACGTGTGTGGCCGAAAACTCGATGCCTCAATTTTATGATCGGTACATACCTGGACGATCTCAGAAGTCAATTTACGTAGATGTTTTACGTATGTATATACAATAATATTACAGTTATTAATGGTATAAACACAATGTTTGTACTGTCAGAACCGACCGTAACAATTAAGAAATTTATGACTTTTTATATACATTTTGAACTTTTAAACTGGTTCGTTGGTTACTGAAATGTTATTTTACAGTTTCATGTACTACATTGTTTGTATACAATGTTGTAGAATCACCATCCACACCTACATGCATCTTCAACGGAATATATCCCATCATTAGCAAAGACAAATTTACACTTATAAAAGGTACACAATTTTCGTTGAAATGCACGAGTCGTGGTAATCCGGTTCCTGAAATTGTCTTGCAAAACGAAACATCACAACGTGTTGCATTTGGATCAATTAATGTGCAAGATATTTATATTGCAACTAAAAGAACTTTTCTTTTCATCGCTTCAAATTTTATGAATCCAACGTTTGGACCGAACGTCACTGGTAAATCAGAAAAGTCGCTTACCATAGAGACTTTATGTAAGTATAAAATATATATTATAAAGATCGCTTCAATACTTTCATTGGGCATTTAAATAAACACTATTGCCGAACACGATTTTCATATATTCTCTTGACAACTAGGCACATTTTGTAATAAAGATCAACCGTTGATGAATATTTACATGTTAATCATTTACTTTATTTAGGATAGCCACCGCAACTGATTTTGTCTTCCCGGTACACCTTTTTATAATAATGAAACACATTTTATCGAGCATTTCATTTCGTTTTAATCACAGGTTAGGGCAAGAAGCCATCTTACCAAAGCCCCTATAGCTCTCAAAATCAACTTAAATTTCGTAAAATATTTCGTAAAATAAAGTTAACAAATTAACAATTAGTGTTCCTTAAAGCAAAAGCAATTTTTTAATGCTAGATGTGCTCCGGTTACATAGATTTAACAAGATATAAAATGCTCTTTTTTATTTTTTTTATGGCACAACATTCCATTTTTAGTTGTTCGCAAGAACAACTAATGTTGAGAGGGAGTTTTGGAAGTCGCATGGTCTAAGCTACACCAAGAGCGATAACCACTGCATATGCCTGTGCACACTGATTATCCTGTTTAAACTTCACCACTGGTGGTAAACTCAGGCAATGAGTATGTGTATGTAATCAATAGTTTTTAACAGCTTGTGCGAGGACATTGGTAAGTTTGTCATTGAAAGCTGTACATATAGGCTGTGTTCAGGAAAAAGCGGGGCTTAATGCATGTCAACTAAGTGGTGTCCTGTTCACACTGATTAGCCTGTGCAGTGCGCACAAGCTAATCAAGGACGACACTTTCTAATTTTATGGTGTTTTTCGTTTAAAGAGAGTCTCTGGTACTGGGATGACAATTAATGCATATGCATTAAGCCCTGTTTTCACAAAATGAAGCTTAAATAATCTTTTATATTAATGATTTGTAAAAAAAAGAAGATAAAAGTGAAAATAACTTCAAAGTAACCTTGCTGACAAGGCAAATATACAGAATCACTTTTAAATCAAATAAACAACCAATTAGTTCTAAATTTCTACCCTGTGGCATTTTTTAGTAAACATCTTAAAGGGACCTTTTCATAGTTTGTCATTAAATGCTTAATATTGATAAATGTAAACATTGGATCTTAAAAGCTCCATTAAAAAAACAAGAATAAAATTAAAGAAACAAAAAAAGTTTCCCTCAACTGGGCTCGAACCACTGACCCCTGGAAGAAAAGTCTATCGTTTAGACCACTCGGCCATCCGTGCTCATACAATGAGAGATGTATTGTATACTTTATATAAGCAATCCATGTAGTATGAAAACATATAACGGCAACAACAGAACTCTACAAATTATTAAATCGTTTAATTTTGTCAATTTACCAAAACGTGAAAAGGTCCTTTAATGTCTTCAGACTTGCAAATTGAAAGAGTTTAATACACTGTCAGATCTAACATCATGTATAACTTACAGGTTTAGTGGTTGCCTGTTAGCCTGGGGCGATTAGATTTAAGCCCAATTAACTCAATTTCAAAAGTTGGTTACCGTTGGGCTAAAAAGCAGGGCAACTAGCTTGTTCAAAGCTTGAAACAACTAAATCCAATTAAACATAGAATAAAAATTGGCTGTGGATCAATTAGGCCTAGGAAATGATTCAATTCTGGCTCACAACAAGACATAATGCATTAAAAGTATGTCATGTCGGCACAATTGTTGCTCAATAATTTAAAGAAAATAAATAAAGTATTAGATACACATAACGCAGCATGTACATAATTTTAGGTTTGTTATTCTTTAGCAAGGCAACCAAATTTCTACAAATGGTTGCCAGTGCAGCAACCAATTGCGAAAAAAAAGAGACATATTGTTGTTATTTTGTCTAAGTTATCTCTATAACATAAATATGAGGATAAACAGACAGTGCACCCACATCTACACCTGTGCTTTAAGACACACTCTTTATAAATTTGAATGGGTTGTGTTCATTTCAAACTTGTGATGTAAAAAGCTATAACATAATTTTGAAAACTGAGTTGCGTCTAAGATTATGCAATAGCGAACAATTTCAGTGCCTTCAGCGCTTTGATTATTTCCCGCAACGATATCTTTTCATACGACACACGAACACTTAATTGGTACATGAACATGTGTTGAATATATTGTACCACAAAAAATGAAAAAGAGCATTTTATATCTTGTTAAATCTGTGTTACCAGAGCACATCTAGCGTTGCAATTTTGGCTATTGCAATAAGGAACACTGACTATTAATGGAATGATTTTATTTTACGAACTATTGTACGAAATATTCGTTGATTTTGAAAAAAAAAAAATGAGCGCTATAGGCGCTTTGTAAAGCGTTCTAAAATATAACAATGTTTTTTTTTTAATATATAGAGAACATGGCTATGAAGAATCGCATGAATTGATTTTATGATGTTGTATTCCATGAGCCAGCAGGGCATGTTGGATGTAATGAAACACAGTCAACGAGTACTATACATTAATAGTGTTATACTCCATTTATTGTAAACAGTAAACGTATTTACGATACAAAATGAACTACCGATCGAACATGCTATTGAAATCAACGATTCAATTTGAAATCGGCACGTTTATTACATAAATAAAATCTCATATTATGAAAAGACGTCATGAATACTTCGTGCACAGTCTTATCGTGTCTAAAAATAGAACGGGATTTTCCTCTGCCGATCGGAACGTTACGGACATTTACGATACATAACCCGTAAAAGAACTCCGCTTTCCCAGTTGTTGAATACATATGGAAACTTATTTCATACTGTGGAATACGGATCAGGCAACTTTTATTTTATAATGGAAATAACGCATTATTTCAGTAAGAATATTTATACGTATAGCAATTATAAAATTTGATATTAACCGTCGATATGTCGCTTTAATTAAACAACTCTAACAATCTACTTAAATGATCAGTGAAATAATTTCCTTTTTGTGATTGTTTCGCAACTTACGATAAAATCATGAGCAGGCATCTTAGTACAATCTTAATTGTCTTTATAATGTCCCTAAGTTAGTGTATTCATTGTTGTCTGGACATTACGAAATCATTTAAACATCGCTAGCGTCCATGTTTGCAGGCATTTTTATGTTTACACTAGTAAATGCTGTTTGAAACTGTCTCAATCAATTAATGCAGTTCCACCGACTGAACCTATTCTATCCATGAACGGAAGTCGTCTTTACAATACCACACTGAGCATTATGATTGGAAACAACGTGTCCATAGAGTGCGCAAGCGATGGCTACCCACCTCCAACTATACGCTGGGAACATGGGCTCAATATTTACAATGCCAGCTTTCTGACTCTTATCAACGCACAGGAGACTGATACAGGAACGTATATTTGCGTTGTTGAAAACACGATGACCCCTACGTTTGGATCCGAAACAGTCGGACGATCTAACCTTTCGATACAATTGATAGTGCAATGTAAATATACCACATATTCTATGATTTAATGATTACTGTAGAGATGGCTCCAATCGTTCTATTTAAAAGATTTAAACCGTTCCAAGATGATTGCCTAATTTGTATACATCATGTGTGTTTGGATTTTGTGTCAAGTCCTTTTGATCTGTGTTAAGCGTGTTTTTGTTGTTTTTCGCTTACTATGGATCAAGGGGTATTCTACGGTTACTCTCTTGCTGATGCAGTTGAGGTTACAATTTTTTGTTTAAATGCATATTGATTGATAGACAAATAATCTATACGGGCCACATAATAAAAACTACAAACACGACAAACACTTTTTGGCCATGTTTAACAGTAATTTATATATCTCTATATACAATATATTAAACAAAATATTTGATGCAAAAATCTGTGTAAAACAATGTATATCTATTGTATAGATGCTCGTTCTGGCTCCTCAAAGAACTCGGATCTTCTGCCACCGTTACTTGGTGCTGGTTGTGTCACGTTATTGTTGCTCGCAGCATCGATTCTTGTATGCGTTTGCAGAAAACAGAAGAAGCGGGGTATGTTTTTTTTTATATATAAAACGATTATTTATGGATGTATTGTAAGGCGCTCAACTGTTCCAATTGGGTCAGAGTGCGGAAACGAACAAACCTATGATTTTGTGATGTTTTGCTGCATGTTGTTCTCAACGCCATTCAATACTTGGTTGCATGAAACAGTCCATTCAATAAATCGTTTTATACGTATTAACATTTATTTTCAGAAAACTCACCGGCGAATAAAAGGTAATTTATATTATTGTTGATTATCTACATTCTCATTAAACGTTAATGTTGAAAATGTTATACATCGCTTAATAACAGTACACACTACATACTCCCTGCATATAAATATGGAACGAATCTTTCGATAAAGCCAATAAAAAAACACCAGACCGTCAAGGGATGTTATTGTTTTTTTTTTATCTACAAATATCGCACCGTATGTATGTTTCAGAAATGTTGAATTACAAGCATCGGCAGGAATGAAACGAAATGAAGGTAATAATTGCAACGATTCCTGGTGACGTTATGTTCATGCTCTATGTGTATGTAAGTGTTCCTAATGCCTCGCATTGACCGTTCCAATGTGATCCCATTATTAAACATTGTTTATACAGTATCTTATATATATATTACTGCATTGTATGGGGTATTGGTCACTTTCTTTGATTAAAATACAAGCGGGTGTAAGTAAACATTTTGCTTCAAAATTCTTTCTATCTTTTATCTTTTTAGTTTTATATATTTTTAAACATAGGCAGCGTTCTTTACTTTGTCATACTAACCTCATTGATAGTGCACATGAATACGTTTTTGAATTGAAATAAGTGTGATAGTGTTTGTGGTTTTAACTAAGTTATACATATTTATAGATAAAGAAGAAATTGTGGAGAATCCAATGTACGTTTCTGCAGACGATGTTTTGGCACATGAACCCTCAACAGCGTCTCAAGGTAAAACTGCTCCTCTTTTGTCAGTGAATTTAGTTAGTAACTTTAATGAAGTAAATAATACATTGTGTATATATATATTAAGATTAACTTGATACACACATACTTTTATATACATGTAATTCAATTGGTATGTTTCGTAGAATAAAATATTAGAATTGCAAAGCAAATGTTGATTTTATTACCACCGGTAGACGAGGAGGTTGTGGAGAACCCCATGTACATTTCTGCGGATGATATTGGACGCAAGAAAGTAGCACAGCAAGAAAACGGTATGTGTTTAGTCTTGTACTCTGAGCTAAATAAATCTACATCAAATTTTTGTTTTTATGTTTTACTCAAACCGTTGAAATGTTTTGTTCTTTTTCAGCAAACGTTCAATATGAACAAAGCGAAATTTCGAATTCCATATGCTGTTCATAAGGTTTTTAATTTCTTTTTCAAATAATTACAATTATATTTGTTAATGAATACTTACGAATAAATTAATCATTTAATCATCGTTGCATGTTTATAAAATCTACCATATTTTGATTTAACGCGTACTTATTGATAAAGTTTAAAAACACATTTATTTTCATATGTTTAAATGTATATTCATATTATATAAATAACGAAATATGTTCATACAATAGTATTCGATAAATGACATATTTTCTTCGTTTAAATAATTTTTACTTAAATGATATAATTTCAAGTTTGCAACTTTCGTAGTTCTGAAATATGTTTTCGAGGTCGACACTGTTGTGGGTGAAGAAGAGGATAAACACTATACGGAGATAATCGACTAGTTGGTCTTACCTTAAACTTCAGCAAACTCCTCGCAGCGGCTTGTTCTCCGTAACCACAAGTTGAAAGTTTATCCGTCACCAAAAGTATATTGTTTATTCATCGCCAAATATATATCATCTATCCGTTACCACAATCGGTTATCCGTTAACGCAAGTCTATCGGTTTTCCGTAACCACAAGTCTATCGGTGATCTGCAACCACAAGTCTATCAGTAATATGTAGCCACACGCATATCGGTTATCTGTAACCGTACGTTTCTTGGTTTGCCGTAACTACAAGCTAAATCATCCCGGACTTGGAATGATGTTGTGTTTTTATCGTTTACTTATTTTATTTGGACTGAGTGGATATTGTTTGCAGTGAACTTTTTTAACATTAAAAACATCTTATGAAACACATTAATACTAATTAAAAAACTCAAGTGATCGTCATCACCTGTGTAAGAATGGATTTTCAAAATTCTATGCTCGAAACCAGTTATATCTACACGCAGAGGTTTGGACACATTATTTATGTTGGATATGTTGTTTGAATCCAGTTATTACCATGTGTTGCTATGGTATAAGTCGATTCGTGAAATTGCAACAAAACAAGCTTGGTGTGCATGCGCTTTTTCCAAACATTATTGCTGACAATGTACTTAAATAAATGTACATTTTGTATCACAGTGTTTAATGTTATTCCCCATAATTAGCGTGATTGTACTGTATGAAAGTCATTGATTGATTGAACGAGAACATCATATATCATTGTTTAAACGTAGATACACATATTATATAACCATCTGACATTTCTAAATAGTGTAAATATAATATGTGTATACAAGTTTCATCTATAATTATATTGCAGTTATCAAGAGTTACTTTTTGCCTTATATTTTTCGACATAGTTTTCTTAGGTGTTTTTGTCCTAGCTTTCTTCTGGTAAATATATGCCACGGGAGCATTGACTGCCAATAGAAGTTCCCATATTGTCATGATCCAGTGAATGCAAACAACAGTGAACTGTATAACACTAACTTTTTTAGATTAAAATGTATATAGTCGTTTTAATCAGCGGATAAACTTATTTGATCGAGCATTTATTTCCTTTTATGATTGTGAACAAATGGTTGTCAACGTCTTCCAAACCCGTGAATTAATTCTAGTTGGGAGTAATAGAAACTCCACAAAAGACAGCTTCTTTTCAGAAATAACGTGCGGCTGTGTTTATACAAATTCATTAAATAAGTTTATGTATTAATTTACCATTACATTGTGGTCGCACTGAACGATTTATTAGGACTTTTGTGAAATTGAATGTGTATAATAACTTCGTTAGTTCAACACTTGTCTTGAAGTAAAGAGTGCTGAAACAAGTGTTCTTTGTGACGTTTATTTAATGTTTGTGTGCTTTTGCGTAAATGAATGTTTTGAGCTCGTGCTTTTTTGCTGTGTCGCCCTGTGTGGTTGACAAAATAAGGGACCGTTTGCTACAAGACGGTTTCTCTCCTGCTGGTGCTTCCTCTTTATTTATAGTTGTTATTCGTCGGAATGCAATTTTATGCGAGTAACATAAATACACAAGTTGCAATATCAATAATGTGTAGATCATTGTACAAAGGACATACGAACACAAAATAAAATTCAACCTTTATGTACACTATTTCTATACATGTACAGTAAACTAGAGCTGTCACTGATGTCGTAAATACACCACCTACCTCAATGAAGAGCTATGTTTTGACCTTCGATGTCAAAATATGTGTACACTTGAAAGTGACCAAGCAATCAAGGCACATACCGTCTGATAAAGGTTTAGAAAAGGACGAACTGAAAGACGACCATCCTAAATCTGATCAACGCAAAACATTATGACAAGAACTTCACTTATTTATTCGAATATGGAAAGTGAGAATTTCTCAGCCATTTTAAGTATTATATATGTTGATCACCACTGTGCAACTGTATTAAGTTTCGCGAAAATCTGCAACTGCAAAACACAAATCCATTATGGCTGTCAGTCTTCCATATTGAATTTTATCAACACAAACATTATGACGCGCACTACTACTCCTTTTGAATACGAAGTCTGAGAAGTTTCATTTTAATTAAATGAATCATGAATAATTTTATTGAAGTACTAACTTTTATCTAAGATGGCTATCCGATGGTCATGTTCAATTTAACAGAATAAGCATTCAGGAAATACAGATCCTTACTAAGATAGAATTTCATGACAATCACGTGATTATCCCTCTGAGATGGTTTTCAAAATTTCTACGGGCAGAAATGACAAAAACATTAAGATAGCTGTACAAATAACAACAGGCTAATGCAATAATCGTTTATTGCGTATGCAATATTCAAATGGAGGGAAATATTCTCCATTATAAATACAATTACAAGTTAAAACAAGTGATGTGTTTGAGAAGCACTATGTCCCCTTTTGAGCGATGTTGACCCATAGATTTGATCTTTGACCTTGAAGGATGACATTGACCTTTCACCACTCAACATGTGCTGCTTTAGGAGATACACATGCATACCAAATATGAAGTTGCTATCTTCAATATTGCAAAAGTTATGACCAATGTTAAAGTTTGTTCAAACAAACCAACAAACCAACAAACAGACAGGGCAAAAACAATATGTCCCCCAGTATAGACTGGTGGACATAAATATTAAAAATAATTTAATTTTACATTAGAAGAATTGATTCTGTATATATAAATACGTATTAAAGATTGCTTGGCCAATTCGACACGTTATTTGGGTATCGGGTACGAAAGCCACGTGATGACTGATTTACTGAAGCACCATCTTTCATGTTCTTATTCTGTTGTATTCCGTTCTTTTATCTAATCCGACAAGGCGTAAAATACATCTATTAAAATGTTAAACAATGTAAAAAACACACATCATATTTACTGAATAATGATTGTCATACAAAATAACTTTTAAGAAAATTTTGAAATATGTTATGATTATAAATGTAATATAAGGGATACAATTTGAGAATGATTTTCTTTAAGCCGCCAATTATACACAATACCGATAAAATTTATCGAATACATCGAAATGCAGGTGAGTCAGATTCTCGATAATATTTACCATATCGAATAACAAGCGATATTTGTTACGTGTATGATGATATAAAGAAATTGCAAATATCGTGATAAAACGGTAAGGCTATAATAAGAACTGAGGTGACTTTCTTAAGATTAAAGCCATAAGAAATATAAATAAGAATTGAAGTTTTGTACACTGCCTTTATTTATTACGAACATTTGTCTTAAAATACAGAAATGTTTCTTACAATATTTCATAATTCGATGCATGAAATATTCAACAATCACGGGAATAAATTAATTGAAACAAACAAACGGAATAACGGGCATGGCATCTAATGTATTAAACAATAGTACAGGCGTAAAATGTTTAAACCACGATGAACAACACAGTTCTGTACTTTGACTTAGAGCACTTTTCAAAAAGCATCACATAAGAAAATAGCTTAATGTTTAACAAAAGCCGCAACAAAGCACGTGTAAAATTATGAAATAACTTAACTAACACATCGCCCGATCACTTTGCGCGTGTAACTGCTCCTAATGTTGCGTATGTCTGTTGGTCGATAGGTTCCGATGTATTGACCGTGCTTATTACACGCATACACATCTTAATTTAATGTCAGTATAAATTAAAGAAAGCTTGTTTTGACATATCATGTTGGACGCCTTGACAACTTGCTGTCACTGACACAATGCGGTGTCAACGATTGTCAGCTATACATTCCGTTAATCAAGTAGTCCAACTTGCTGTAGTGGCGTCTCTGCCAACCATCAAATAATCGCTTTCCGAGCACAACCATGAGCACAAACGTCAGGAAGATCGAGATGGACAAAACTACAATCAGGTCTGCAGAAATCTTGACTGAATCTTTCATCTTACTTCCAGAGTGCGAATCATGGCCGCCGAACACATTGTCTTCGGAATCGTTGGTTGCAGATGATGTTCCTGAAAATATGGACTGGATTAATGTGCTTGTCCTGTATGAATAGAATCATGGATTTATGGTGTTCATGAATATACATTTCAATCATATATATGATAATTTGTCCTATATAGGAATAATGAAACTATAGAAACATTATCAGGAAAACAATTCGTATGCACCCGCGCTAGTCTTTTATTTAAGACACGTGGCCATTTGCTTATACAATTCTCTACAATACATAAAAAATTTAGAACAGCTGTGTTCACCTGCAAAGCATTTGGGCTTTAAACCGGTGCAGCACGCGTGCCATCTCACAGTTATCTCAGAAATAATCACTAACATACAAATGTACATAAACGTAACATCATAGCATTGTTATCCAAAGTTAAAAGTAATAATACAGTATTTAAATTTGCGTTAATTGCAATTTATTTACTCGATGGTTTATACGTACCAGAACGACAGAATAACATTTTTGTTGAGGCACGATGCAAGTTGTAGCTGGGAATCAAAAGCTCGATTTCTAAACGCATTATGTTGTCCCTCATATGTATCACTATGTCTCAAAATTATATATTAAGATTGCTTAACATTTTTAAAAGTATGTTATATACCGTTATATGATAAATCAAAACATGTTATCCCAATGGTAAAAATCGCATACATTATCTTACCACTTTCGTATTCATTATATGACATTGTGGTTGTTGTGGTTTGATCAAAGGTTGAAGTTATCCACGAGGAATATGATGTAGTTGACCCAGTCGGCCGCTGAGTAGTTGTACCTTATATTCCAAA